>SJYX01018180.1:154775-259000 GCA_006410675.1 Oreotragus oreotragus | reverse complement strand
AATCATAAGGGATTTGATTTAGGTCATACCTGAATGGTCTAGCGGTTTTCCCTACTTTCTTCAATTTAAGCCTGAATTTGGAAATAAGGAGTTCATGATCTGAGCCACAGTCAGCTCCTGGTCTTGTTTTTGTTGACTGTATAGAGCTTCTCCATCTTTGGCTGCAAAGAATATAATCAATCTGATTTCGGTGTTGACCATCTGGTGATGTCCATGTGTAGAGTCTTCTCTTGTGTTGCTGGAAGAGGGTGTTTGCTATGACCAGTGCATTTTCTTGGCAAAACTCTATTAGTCTTTGCCCTGCTTCATTCCACATTCCAAGGCCAAATTTGCTTGTTACTCCTGGTGTTTCTTGACTTCCTACTTTAGCATTCCAGTCCCCTATAATGAAAAGGACATCTTTTTTGGGTGTTAGTTCTACAAGGTCTTGTAGGTCTTCATAAAACCGTTCAACTTCAGCTTCTTCAGCATTACTGGTTGGGGCATAGACTTGGATAACTGTGATATTGAATGGCTTGCCTTGGAAACGAACAGAGATCATTCTGTCGTTTTTGAGATTGCATCCAAGTACTGCATTTCGGACTCTTTTGTTGACCATGATGGCTACTCCATTTCTTCTGAGGGATTCCTGCATGCAGTAGTAGATATAATGGTCATCTGAGTTAAATTCACCCATTCCAGTCCATTTTAGCTCGCTGATTCCTAGAATGTCCATGTTCACCCTTGCCATCTCTTGTTTGACCACTTTTAAGCAACAGAAAGAAGGCAAGTTAGTTGAGATGGCTTTGTAGGGAGAGGCAGATAATGAAAGGATTATAAAGCAAGAGAGGAAAACTGATTATTCAGAGATCGGATTAGAAAAGGGTAAGAAAACATACAGGGAAACCAGTTTGCAGTAGTAGTCCAGGGGCAAAATGGTGGTGGCGAAGTATGTGATGCCGGTATTTTAATAAGTGGCCAAATTTGATGTGTGTTTTGTGGATATGGTAGATTTTGCTGGTGTGTTATGTGTTCAGTCGTTCACTCCTGTCTGATTCTATGGGACCCCATGGACTGCAGCATGCCAGGCCTCCATGTTCATCACCAACTCCTAGAGTTTACCCAAACTCATGTCATTGAGTTGGTGATGCCATCCAACCATCTCATCCTCTGTCATCCCCTTTTTGTCCTGCCTTCAGTCCTTCCCAACATCAGGGTCTTTTCCAATGAGTCAGTTCTTTGCATCAGGTGGCGAAAGTATTAAAGGTTCAGCTAGGACTGATCTCCTTTAGGATGGCCTGGTTGGATCTACTTGCCGTCCAAGGGATTCTCAAGAGTTATCTCCAACACCACAGTTCAAAAGCATCAATTCTTTGGGGCTCAGCTTTCTTTATAGTCCAACTCTCACACCCATACATGACTACTGGAAAAACCATAGCCTTGACTAGATGGACCTTTGTTGGCAAAGTAATTAATGTCTGCTTTTTAATATGCAGTCTATGTTGGTCATAACTTTCCTTCCAAGGAGCAAGTGTCTTTTAATTTCATGGCTGCAGTCACCATCTGCAGTGATTTTGGAGCCTCAAAAAAATAAAGTCTGACACTGTTTCCAGTGTTTCCCCATCTATTTGCCATGAAGTGATGGGCCCAGATGCCATGATCTTCATTTTCTGAATGTTGAGCTTTAAGCCAACTTTTTCACTCTCCTCTTTCACTTTCATCAAGAGGCTCTTTAGTTCTCGTCACTTTCTGCCATAAGGGTGGTGTCATCTGCATATCTGAGGTTATTGATATTTCTCCTGGCAATCTTGATTCCAGCTTGTGCTTCCTCCAGCCCAGCGTTTCTCATGATGTAGTCTGCATATAAGTTAAATAAGCAAGGTGACAATATATAGCCTTGACATGCTCCTTTTCCTATTTGGAACCAGTCTGTTATTCCATGTCCAGTTCTAACTGTTGCTTCCTGACCTGCATACAGACTTCTCAAGAGGCAGGCCAGGTGGTCTGGTATTCCCATCTGTTTCAGAATTTCCCACTTTTTATTGTGATCCACACAGTCAAAGGCTTTGTCATAGTCAATAAAGCAAAACTAGATATTTTTCTGGAACTCTCTTGCTTTCGATGATCCAGTGGATGTTGACAATTTGATTTCTGATTCCTCTGCCTTTTCTAAAACCAGCTTAAACATCTGGAGATTCATGATTCATGTACTGTTGAAGCCTGGCTTGGAAAATTTTGAGCATTACTTTACTAGCGTGTGAGATGAGTGCAGTTGTGTGGTAGTATGAACATTCTTTGGCATTTCCTTTTTTTTGGATTGGAATGAAAACTGACTTTTTCCAGTCCTGTGGCCACTACTGAATTTTTCAAATTTGCTGGCATATTGAGTGCAGCACTTTCACAGCATCATCTTCCAGGATTTGAAATAGCTCAACTGGAATTCCATCAACTCCACTAGCTTTGTTTGTAGTGATGCTTCCTAAGGCCCACTTGACTTCACATTCCAGGATGTCTGGCTCTAGATGAGTGATTGCACCATCATGATTATCTGGGTCGTGAAGATCTTTTTTGTATAGTTCTGTGTTCTTGTTACCTCTTTTTAATACCTTCTGCTTCTGTTAGGTCCATACCATTTGTGTCGTTTTGAGCCCATGTTTGTATGAAACGTTTCCTTGATATCTCTTGTTTTCTTGAAGAGATCTATAGTCTTTCCCATTCTATTGTTTTCTTCTGTTTTTTTGCACTGATCATTGAGGAAGGCATTCTTATATGTGTAAGGAAGTGAAATAAAGAATCATGATGAGTTTAGGTTTGAGCAACTGGTTGAATACTGGTAATCTGTTAATGCAGAGAGGACGTGGGGAGGAATAGGAAGTGGAAAAATTAAAAGCTCTGTTTTGCACATAGTGTGTTTGAAATGTCTAATAGACATCACAGTAGGATATTACATAAATCTACACAATTCTGGCATTTGTGGAGAGGGCTGAGTCAGAGATATTTAAGTCATAGTGTGTACGTGGCATTGATGTCATGGGAATGGATGCTATTTCCTAGGGAGAAAATGTAAGTAGAAAAGAGATCCTAGAAACCATCCTACATTATTCTCAATTTGTAGAGTGTTATAAATAAGAATTTGAGAAGGATTAGAGTAGGATTCAGAAGATAAGGGTATGAGGATTGAGTTTTCAGAGAGGTTGGAAAACAAATTGTAGCAGGAGAGAAGGCAAAGAGGTTGTGGATATAGTGCAGATGGATTTGTATATTTGAATAAAGGAGTTTTTTTTTTTTTTTTTTAATAAAGGAGTTTTTGATGTCTTCTGTTTCCTTGAATGAAGAAAGAGGCGACATTATCAAATGAGAGTGAATTGGCCACAGGGAAAGTGCGTAGATTGAAAAGAATGGTGGTGTGAATTATCTTAATTAGTATTAATGTGAATTTAGTAAAGGATGTGTCCTTGGATAGCCAGCAAATCTTAACTGCACATTGAGATCTGTGTCATGAACTTATAGAAACCAACCAGACCAGTTACTTGACTGTTTTCCAGTAATATAGAGCTGCTCTGATTATAAGCATAGAAGAGGCACATAGTTGGATGCAGTTGCAGTTAAGGTTTTATTAATACCCAGTGCTTATGATAGAGAATAGAAAGTAGTTGAATGGAATGATTACAAATAGTGGGCCCTTGGAGTCTCAGCTGGGAAAAGAGGCAGGGAGCCACACAGATAATGAAAAAAAAAAGTCCATTCAATAAATTAGAAATTGTGATCTTAAAGGATTGTTGCAAAGACTATACTAGAGTCTAAAGCATCATTCTTATTAGGAAATAATTTAGCCTCTCAGGAAACATATGGCAATGTCTGAAGACGTTTTCTGCTGTCACGCTGGTGAATAGTGAGTGGCTGAGAATCCATGGATGCTGTTATGCATCTTGCAGTGAGCACATAGAACAGCCCCCAAAACAGAGTTATCCAGGTCAAAGTGTCCTTAGTGCTGAGTTGAGAAACTGTGATCTAGAGGGACTTTGAAGGGCAAGAGGAAGAATTCAGGGAACTGAGTTTGAATAAAGATTTCAGAGATAGTTCAGTTACTGGTAATGGCAAAGATGAGTCAGATGAGCATGTTTTGAGTGTTTTAGTTGCCTTTTCAGTGTAAGAACAATAGTGGTACTATACCTTACAGTTAGCGTTAGCTGTATGCCATCCACATATATTGTTTATTCACACAGCAGCCTTGAGGTTTATGTAAAATATGAATAATCACTTTACTTGTCGATGAAGAACTTGAAGCTTGAAGAAAACATGTATTGGCTAAAGAGTCATAATTATAACCCAGATATTTTGAACTCCTAGTCCAGTTCTCTTTCAGTACCACAGTCAGAATGCTTTTGTAGAGAAATCAGAGAATCACCTAACCGTAATCTAGAGAATCACTTAGCTGTAATGGAAGGGCATTTGTCAATAGATAATATAGTGTGTGCTTCCTTTTACCAAGCTTTTCAAGCAAATTGATGACTTTTAGAGTTGTTTCTTTTTTCTAATCATACAGCTCAGTCACAGGATAGAAAAGTAAAGTCTTAAGTGTTTGTTTCACATACATATTTTCAGATTTCTGCTAAACTTGGAACGAATGTTGAAAGTGTTCTTGATGCAGTCATCAAAAGGATACCCTCGTAAGTATTCTGCTGCTCTGTGTATACTATTTGTTTATCTTTAATAGTAAAAGTCCATCAGTTTGATCTCTTATTTTAACTTAGTTGTTAAGACAAATATACTCTTTGTGGTCAGTGAGAATACATTTTTAATTTATATCTAGTAACACACAGAAGGCAAATACAGATAGAAAAAAAAAGATAATAGGGATCTCTTAATTATTGTAACAGACTTGAATACATTGGTAATTATTGTTTTTGTTTTAATCCTGAACAAATGTATTTCATCCATTTCATAAATAGTTTAAAAATGGTTATTTAAAATGTATTTAGGGTTTTCCTGGTGGCTCAGATGGTAAAGAATCTGCCTGCAATGCAGGATACCTGGCTTCTATCCCTGGGTTAGGAAGATCCCCAGGAGAAGGAAGTGGCTACCCACTCCAGTATTCTTGCCTGGAGAATTGAATGGACAGAGAAGCCTAACAGGCATGGGGTTGCAGAGTTGGACATAACTGAGCAACTAACACTAACAAAATGTATTTAAAACTCAAGAATGAATTAAAATGAATATAAATATAGGCATTATACCTTACAGAAAGGTCCTTTAATTTGGCCTGTCAGTTAATCTTTCTCAACTACTAGAGTAAATTAAGCATAATATTTTGAGTTAGGCATTTTGTTAAGATTTTAATTTTTTATTTAATTTTAAATTATTAGTATTTGTTCTTTACTTATTTTTAATAGTCCTAAAGCGCATTGCAGAAATCCCCTGAGAGCTTTGGTATTTGACTCCACCTTTGACCAGTATAGGGGTGTGATTGCCAATGTAGCATTATTTGATGGAGTGGTTTCGAAAGGAGATAAAATTGTATCTGCACACACTCAAAAGACATATGAAGTTAATGAAGTAGGAGTTCTGAATCCTAATGAGCAGCCAACTCATAAACTGTAAGTAATCTGCATTAGTAATTAAAAGACAGTCGGTATGTGTTTCTGTTGCTGATTTTCTTAATTTGATGTGCTTAGGATGATCCTAATTTGGTAATTTAGGAAAAAACAAAAAACAAAACTTGATTGTTTAATGCAGCTATGTAGTGAAAGCTCTTTCAGAATCTCATGGGTGAGGGACAGTAGGAATTTGGTGTGTTTTTTATTCTTTTTGGCCATAACTGATTTTATTTTCTAGTTGTGACTGGGTCCAACATTGATATATTTAATTTGACAGTGAAAGAGAGAGTTCTCTCACGCATATCCATACTTAGTATCAATCTTTGATATTTAATTTTTTTGTAGTTAGATTTTCAGCATAGAATAGTGAGGAAAATTCGATAATTATTTTGTTTAGCGTGGAATTCATGGTAAAACTTTGATTAACTAGAATTTATGACATGAAATTAGTAGAGTAGTGTACATTATAAAACTAAGTTCTGAGTTCACTTATAAAGTATTTATTGAGTGCCTATTCCATCAGTATTCTAGATACTAATAACATTGATTACCTTGGGCACATAGTTTTCTAAGGTCTTTATTTCCTCCTTTGTCAAATTTAAGATTGAAGCAGGTCTCACTTGATAGCTTAATGTTGTATGTCTAAGACTACCACTATTTTGTCATTTTTTATGTAATTGAAAGTCATAAGGTTTATTGTAATTTTACTCAGCTATTTCTAAAGTTTGTCTGTATTCTTACTTACTTATAGTTGATCATTACAGTATCATATTAATATCAGGTATACAGCATTGTGATTCAGTATTTTTACAGATTATATATCAGCAAAAGTTATTACAGATAATAGCTGTTATTCCCTGTGCTATACAAAGTCTGTCTATATTCTGTCACATATATTGATCATTATTGCATCTTCAGTATGATTTTTGTATTTCATCCTAAATGGAAATTATCCTATAGGAAATTTGCTTAAAAAAAAGAAAAAGCTAAAACTCTGAAATCTTTGGATTTGCTCTTTTCCTGCAAGAGGGACATCAAATAGATATCAGATTTGTAGAGAGTTCACATTTTTATTTGCTAGGTTAAAAACATCGTTTTTGCTTTTTCTTCCTTTTTTAAAGGACATTTGTAATATAATTCACTACTAAATATCACAAGGAGTGTTTTATGTTTCTGTATCTATCAGTTTCACTATTGTTTTATATGCAGAGATGAGCAGAGTCATGAAGAAGGTCCGTAGGCTTCTGTTGCAGAGGTCCTTGGTCATGGATTTTAAGACTTGGGATGTTCTTTTGCTGACAGTTCTTAGAGCTAAGAATTAGAGAATTAACTAGAATGTTTTTGCTTTTTCTTCCTTTTTTAAAGGACATTTGTAATATAATTCACTACTAAATATCACAAGGAGTGTTTTATGTTTCTGTATCTATCAGTTTCACTATTGTTTTATATGCAGAGATGAGCAGAGTCATGAAGAAGGTCCGTAGGCTTCTGTTGCAGAGGTCCTTGGTCATGGATTTTAAGACTTGGGATGTTCTTTTGCTGACAGTTCTTAGAGCTAAGAATTAGAGAATTAACTAGAATGCAGCACCTAGTTTCAGCTTGGTGAGGTTTTGTTTGGAAAGTGCAATCATTTCTTGGAGAAGTAGAGCTAATTGTGAGTATGCACATGAAACACTAAAATAGTAAATATTTCCATGTAATAATTTTATTTAGATATGCAGGACAGGTGGGCTATCTGATTGCTGGGATGAAAGATGTCACTGAAGCACAAATAGGAGATACATTATATTTACATAAACAACCAGTGGAACCCTTGCCTGGGTTTAAGTCAGCGAAGCCAATGGTATTTGCAGGTGAGGAGCTCACATATTCAAAGGATAAGGGCCAATTTATTCTAAGCAGAAATAATTATAAGAATAATTCTTTAAATTTATTTTATAATTATAACAGCTACTCTGTTTAAAAAAATTTTTTTGTGGGTATGATATTTAGATACCAGATAATTATATATGTATCATACAACTTTATATGGGAGATCATTTCCTCCTAAATTTAAGCTCTTCTTAAAAAAAATAGCTGTTTGAAACAAACCCTCTGATAAATTAGTGGAGCACAGTAATATGCATTTCCTTCTTGCTTCACTAGGGAGTAGGTCATTCTATTTGAAATCCTCTTCTACATCGGGTGTTTCCATGACTAATTATCAGTCATTTTCTGAGTGCCTTCCCCTNTTTTTTTTTTTTTTTTTTAATAAAGGAGTTTTTGATGTCTTCTGTTTCCTTGAATGAAGAAAGAGGCGACATTATCAAATGAGAGTGAATTGGCCACAGGGAAAGTGCGTAGATTGAAAAGGATGGTGGTGTGAATTATCTTAATTAGTATTAATGTGAATTTAGTAAAGGATGTGTCCTTGGATAGCCAGCAAATCTTAACTGCACATTGAGATCTGTGTCATGAACTTATAGAAACCAACCAGACCAGTTACTTGACTGTTTTCCAGTAATATAGAGCTGCTCTGATTATAAGCATAGAAGAGGCACATAGTTGGATGCAGTTGCAGTTAAGGTTTTATTAATACCCAGTGCTTATGATAGAGAATAGAAAGTAGTTGAATGGAATGATTACAAATAGTGGGCCCTTGGAGTCTCAGCTGGGAAAAGAGGCAGGGAGCCACACAGATAATGAAAAAAAAAAGTCCATTCAATAAATTAGAAATTGTGATCTTAAAGGATTGTTGCAAAGACTATACTAGAGTCTAAAGCATCATTCTTATTAGGAAATAATTTAGCCTCTCAGGAAACATATGGCAATGTCTGAAGACGTTTTCTGCTGTCACGCTGGTGAATAGTGAGTGGCTGAGAATCCATGGATGCTGTTATGCATCTTGCAGTGAGCACATAGAACAGCCCCCAAAACAGAGTTATCCAGGTCAAAGTGTCCTTAGTGCTGAGTTGAGAAACTGTGATCTAGAGGGACTTTGAAGGGCAAGAGGAAGAATTCAGGGAACTGAGTTTGAATAAAGATTTCAGAGATAGTTCAGTTACTGGTAATGGCAAAGATGAGTCAGATGAGCATGTTTTGAGTGTTTTAGTTGCCTTTTCAGTGTAAGAACAATAGTGGTACTATACCTTACAGTTAGCGTTAGCTGTATGCCATCCACATATATTGTTTATTCACACAGCAGCCTTGAGGTTTATGTAAAATATGAATAATCACTTTACTTGTCGATGAAGAACTTGAAGCTTGAAGAAAACATGTATTGGCTAAAGAGTCATAATTATAACCCAGATATTTTGAACTCCTAGTCCAGTTCTCTTTCAGTACCACAGTCAGAATGCTTTTGTAGAGAAATCAGAGAATCACCTAACCGTAATCTAGAGAATCACTTAGCTGTAATGGAAGGGCATTTGTCAATAGATAATATAGTGTGTGCTTCCTTTTACCAAGCTTTTCAAGCAAATTGATGACTTTTAGAGTTGTTTCTTTTTTCTAATCATACAGCTCAGTCACAGGATAGAAAAGTAAAGTCTTAAGTGTTTGTTTCACATACATATTTTCAGATTTCTGCTAAACTTGGAACGAATGTTGAAAGTGTTCTTGATGCAGTCATCAAAAGGATACCCTCGTAAGTATTCTGCTGCTCTGTGTATACTATTTGTTTATCTTTAATAGTAAAAGTCCATCAGTTTGATCTCTTATTTTAACTTAGTTGTTAAGACAAATATACTCTTTGTGGTCAGTGAGAATACATTTTTAATTTATATCTAGTAACACACAGAAGGCAAATACAGATAGAAAAAAAAAGATAATAGGGATCTCTTAATTATTGTAACAGACTTGAATACATTGGTAATTATTGTTTTTGTTTTAATCCTGAACAAATGTATTTCATCCATTTCATAAATAGTTTAAAAATGGTTATTTAAAATGTATTTAGGGTTTTCCTGGTGGCTCAGATGGTAAAGAATCTGCCTGCAATGCAGGATACCTGGCTTCTATCCCTGGGTTAGGAAGATCCCCAGGAGAAGGAAGTGGCTACCCACTCCAGTATTCTTGCCTGGAGAATTGAATGGACAGAGAAGCCTAACAGGCATGGGGTTGCAGAGTTGGACATAACTGAGCAACGAACACTAACAAAATGTATTTAAAACTCAAGAATGAATTAAAATGAATATAAATATAGGCATTATACCTTACAGAAAGGTCCTTTAATTTGGCCTGTCAGTTAATCTTTCTCAACTACTAGAGTAAATTAAGCATAATATTTTGAGTTAGGCATTTTGTTAAGATTTTAATTTTTTATTTAATTTTAAATTATTAGTATTTGTTCTTTACTTATTTTTAATAGTCCTAAAGCGCATTGCAGAAATCCCCTGAGAGCTTTGGTATTTGACTCCACCTTTGACCAGTATAGGGGTGTGATTGCCAATGTAGCATTATTTGATGGAGTGGTTTCGAAAGGAGATAAAATTGTATCTGCACACACTCAAAAGACATATGAAGTTAATGAAGTAGGAGTTCTGAATCCTAATGAGCAGCCAACTCATAAACTGTAAGTAATCTGCATTAGTAATTAAAAGACAGTCGGTATGTGTTTCTGTTGCTGATTTTCTTAATTTGATGTGCTTAGGATGATCCTAATTTGGTAATTTAGGAAAAAACAAAAAACAAAACTTGATTGTTTAATGCAGCTATGTAGTGAAAGCTCTTTCAGAATCTCATGGGTGAGGGACAGTAGGAATTTGGTGTGTTTTTTATTCTTTTTGGCCATAACTGATTTTATTTTCTAGTTGTGACTGGGTCCAACATTGATATATTTAATTTGACAGTGAAAGAGAGAGTTCTCTCACGCATATCCATACTTAGTATCAATCTTTGATATTTAATTTTTTTGTAGTTAGATTTTCAGCATAGAATAGTGAGGAAAATTCGATAATTATTTTGTTTAGCGTGGAATTCATGGTAAAACTTTGATTAACTAGAATTTATGACATGAAATTAGTAGAGTAGTGTACATTATAAAACTAAGTTCTGAGTTCACTTATAAAGTATTTATTGAGTGCCTATTCCATCAGTATTCTAGATACTAATAACATTGATTAACTTGGGCACATAGTTTTCCAAGGTCTTTATTTCCTCCTTTGTCAAATTTAAGATTGAAGCAGGTCTCACTTGATAGCTTAATGTTGTATGTCTAAGACTACCACTATTTTGTCATTTTTTATGTAATTGAAAGTCATAAGGTTTATTGTAATTTTACTCAGCTATTTCTAAAGTTTGTCTGTATTCTTACTTACTTAAGTATAGTTGATCATTACAGTATCATATTAATATCAGGTATACAGCATTGTGATTCAGTATTTTTACAGATTATATATCAGCAAAAGTTATTACAGATAATAGCTGTTATTCCCTGTGCTATACAAAGTCTGTCTATATTCTGTCACATATATTGATCATTATTGCATCTTCAGTATGATTTTTGTATTTCATCCTAAATGGAAATTATCCTATAGGAAATTTGCTTAAAAAAAAGAAAAAGCTAAAACTCTGAAATCTTTGGATTTGCTCTTTTCCTGCAAGAGGGACATCAAATAGATATCAGATTTGTAGAGAGTTCACATTTTTATTTGCTAGGTTAAAAACATCGTTTTTGCTTTTTCTTCCTTTTTTAAAGGACATTTGTAATATAATTCACTACTAAATATCACAAGGAGTGTTTTATGTTTCTGTATCTATCAGTTTCACTATTGTTTTATATGCAGAGATGAGCAGAGTCATGAAGAAGGTCCGTAGGCTTCTGTTGCAGAGGTCCTTGGTCATGGATTTTAAGACTTGGGATGTTCTTTTGCTGACAGTTCTTAGAGCTAAGAATTAGAGAATTAACTAGAAGGCAGCACCTAGTTTCAGCTTGGTGAGGTTTTGTTTGGAAAGTGCAATCATTTCTTGGAGAAGTAGAGCTAATTGTGAGTATGCACATGAAACACTAAAATAGTAAATATTTCCATGTAATAATTTTATTTAGATATGCAGGACAGGTGGGCTATCTGATTGCTGGGATGAAAGATGTCACTGAAGCACAAATAGGAGATACATTATATTTACATAAACAACCAGTGGAACCCTTGCCTGGGTTTAAGTCAGCGAAGCCAATGGTATTTGCAGGTGAGGAGCTCACATATTCAAAGGATAAGGGCCAATTTATTCTAAGCAGAAATAATTATAAGAATAATTCTTTAAATTTATTTTATAATTATAACAGCTACTCTGTTTAAAAAAATTTTTTTGTGGGTATGATATTTAGATACCAGATAATTATATATGTATCATACAACTTTATATGGGAGATCATTTCCTCCTAAATTTAAGCTCTTCTTAAAAAAAATAGCTGTTTGAAACAAACCCTCTGATAAATTAGTGGAGCACAGTAATATGCATTTCCTTCTTGCTTCACTAGGGAGTAGGTCATTCTATTTGAAATCCTCTTCTACATCGGGTGTTTCCATGACTAATTATCAGTCATTTTCTGAGTGCCTTCCCCTTAGCTGGCCTTTCTGTAATACTGTACTGTTGTGCTAGTGCCAGCATAGCAAATAAGAGCGTCACCTCATGTATGCAAAACTTCAGAATCTGTTCCTTCTGTGTGATACTACAGGCATTGGAAAAAGGAGGACCTGACTGAGGGTTATCAGATTACTCTGTGCTGGGTATCCAGTTCTTGTTTTCTCCCTTTTGTATCTCATTGGAAATTACAAATATTAATTTGTTATTAATATTAATGCCCCTGTTAAGACAAAGTCAGTCAGTCATTTAGAGTTTGAAGGACTTAAGTGGTGTGAGGACTTGTGTTTGATGTGAAAGAGAAACTGATGAATCAGTTTTTGTTTCCATTTCTTCCTGTTATTTATCTGCTAGTGGGATTTTCTTTGTGGTTGTGGGATATCTTGCACTTTTGTTTTGAAAATAAAGATGATGTATTTTTTTTTTAGGTGTAATTCCCATTGTTCTTTTTTGTTTTCCCTATACTTTTTGCAAAAGCAGAAACATCACTTTGAATATGAATCTAGTGGTAAATTCAAAGTTTATAAAACTTGCAAAATACTTTTAAGCCAATTTAATTTAATAGTCATAGTTTTCTTAGCAAACCAATATTTTGGTCAGTGAAATACAGAAATTGATTTAAAAGCTAACTGATTAATTTTAAACTTTGCAGCAATGCATATTAGGTTTTCTGGGCAGAGTGTCACATGTAATAATTAGAAATCATTGTGTCCCCAGGAATGTACCCTATAGACCAATCTGAATATAATAACCTGAAGAGTGCTATAGAAAAACTGACACTAAATGATTCCAGTGTGATGGTTCATCGGGATAGTAGCCTTGCTCTAGGTGCTGGCTGGAGGTGAGCTTCAATTATGTTGTAGGATTCCATTTTTATTGAAAAATAAAGTTTAAATGGCTTACTGGTTTTGACCATTTTTGAAGATCAGTTCATATTAGTATAAAATGAACTAAAACACGTCTGCCTATTTCTCACTGTGGATGCTTATTGTATGGATTAGTTTTATAGCTACTTTAAATAGAATCCCAATGGAAAATTTTATCTTATTTAATGAATTTATGCTAGGTTTTAATTATGATGTGAATTGATTGAATGACTTTTGATTCCACCCGCCCCCACAAAATAGTAATATCAAATCAAAGAAAATAGAGCCCATGGGACATAAACATTTTGGAGTTTGGCTTTTTCTCCCTCAGGTTAGGATTTCTTGGACTTTTGCATATGGAAGTTTTCAACCAGCGACTAGAACAAGAATATAATGCTTCTGTTATTTTGACAACCCCTACTGTTCCATATAAGGCTGTTCTTTCATCAGCAAAATTGATAAAGGTACTGTTGTGAGCTAGCATACATAAGAAAACTAAATAAATATATATGTGTGTGTATGTATATGCAGAATATGAGACATATTTTAGTATACCAGTAGCTGACTAGCTATTAAAACTAAATATTTCTTGATTAATAGTAATAAAAGTTGAATTAACTTTTGATGGACAAGTTTCTTCAGAACTAATTATGCATATTTTTCTTAACCTGATGAAATCTCCACATTACCAACACTAGTCTATTATTAAGAGTAAAAAGAAGAATTAGTTCTGAAAATACTGTTCTAAATTCAGCAAAAAAATAAGAGTGTGATTTTGGGCATAAGTAATTCATCTTATGATTAGTAAAGCGTTCTTTTCCTATATGGTTGTGGAAAATTTTAGATTTCAGGTTAGCAGTAGAAACAATATTATATTCAATCTAAGTTACAATATGTTTGTTTTAAGCAAATATTAACTTTGGCATCTGTAAATATTTTCCAACAAATTAACTTAGTAAACTAATTACAGTGACGTACATAGGACAGATTTGAAATGTATTCTTATATCATAGTTTTTCTAAGTGGTCTATAAAATGATTTTAGTAATATCAATAATCAGAATATATTAATAATTGTTATTATTTTGGAGAGTTTTTCTCTTTTTAATCTAAAGTGTGATAAGATAATATTCTAACCTTTAGGAATTCTTTTGTTTTTTATTAATTCCAACACATTTAATAACAAAAATTCTAACCTATGTTAGTAGCAAATTTAAAAACATGGTAACTACTAAGATTTCTTTTTAACTATTGGTGACTTTTCTTATTTTTTAGGAATACAGAGAAAAGGAGATTACAATCATCAATCCTGCACAGTTCCCTGATAAGTCAAAAGTAACAGAATATTTGGAGCCAGTTGTTTTGGGCACCATTATCACACCAGATGAATATACTGGGAAAATAATGATGCTTTGCCAGGTATAAATGTAATACAGTTTGATATAAAAATACATTTTAGTCTTCTCAAACAGTGGTACCCAGCTTAGGTTTTGAATGGTTTCTGTCTCTATGGAGCCTGTCGAATTGAACAAAATAAATTTTCATAAAGATTTTTATATATTTTATCTGTTTAGATATACATACATATAATTACAGTATTTTGGCTTTTAAATAAGAAAACAGAGCCAGAATTTTTGATCATCTTGAATTTATATTGTAGCTTAAAGCAAAGAAATTTGATGCTTTGTTTCATCTTGAGTAGCTAAAAATATAGTTTCCTTTCACCTTTTTTGACTATTTGAAATTGAGTATTATTTGAAAGATAATTAAAATACTTTAGAGACCTTTGATTGAAAAGTATTCCTCATTTTGCTTTAGTTCTTGCCACATTGTAATAAATGATTTAATACACAAATTTGATATAATCATCAGAAAGTACATATTTAAAATATTCTGACATATTGGAAAGAACTCTCAAGTGATGACTAGTGGACTTGAATTTTTATTGTCTTGTCCCAAAAAAGATGTAACTTTCATCACTTAATTTCTCTGGATCTAAATTTCTTTTATTTGTAAAATAAGAAATCAGAACTTGACTCCACCTGTAGCTAATTTGATTTATTGTTAAGTGAAATATTGTATAATTTAAAAAGAGACTTACTTGATTAAAAACAAAAGATTAAAAATGTTTTGGTAGGAAGTATATTATAACTGAAATACAAAATGGTTCTCCCTGTATTATAAATATTTGTCAGCTGTTTTTATTGGACCATTAAAGAAATATTCCTTCATTTTGCCCACTCTTTAAAGTTGATAATTGACATCTGTCTATATTTATTAAATAAATCATCATGTGAATAAGTTATCATTCAAGCCATTTTCCTTCCCTTTTCAGGCTCGAAGAGCAGTTCAGAAGAATATGATGTATATTGATCAAAATAGAGTAATGCTTAAATATCTCTTCCCTTTGAATGAAATTGTGGTGGATTTTTATGATTCTTTGAAATCTCTGTCTTCAGGATATGCTAGGTAAAAATTTAATGGGAAACTCAAATATCTGGACAGTTTTTTTTCAGTACTGACCAGCAGGTATTTACTAATATTCCACTTACTTAATCTTGGTGATCTAGCAACAGAAATTTTCATGCCCTCTTCATAAGAAATGTACTCTTGTAAGTTGATTAAAAATTCCATGTTATTTGAAAAAGCTACTGTGACCTAAGTGGCACTTTAAAAATGTATTTGAATGTTAAATAATCCTAGGAGTATCTGTGTACATTTGGAAAATAGAAGTGCTTGTTTAGAGAAATGGTAGGTGTGCCCCTATATTTGTAAACACTTCAATAACTTGGTCTTCCTAGGAGTAAGTAGTGTGCATCATGAAACCCATTATCTTATCCCATAAAAGTACATGGAGGAATAGCCTATTAGAATTAAAGGAAGAGTATAGCATTGTGGGGGTGTTTTTTGTTAGGGCAAATAACTCGATGCCCCTAGTGTCCTAAAATCTTACATTTACTGGATAGCATATATTAGGATATAAAGGAAATATATAATGGGGAAGTTGACAGAAAAGTGAATGTTCACATCTGGTAAAACACATGCATACATGAATGTGCATGCATATTTAAAATTATAATTCAAAGAAAAATCCCAGCATTTTGAAGAACATGCTGCAATGACCTGGACGTTTACTTTGTGAAATGAGCTTTTCGATGAAGCAAGTCAGCATAACTCATGATACAGTTATTTTTTCTAATTGGTCACCCAATTTTTTTTTTTTGTCTTCTTTCAGACAAGACCTTAAGCAAATAAGTAGGGATGTAATTTAAAATGAATTGAGGCCGCATTTGTTAAACAGTTACTATAATTAAAAGGATAATTACTAAGTGTTTATAACAGTTAACAACAGTCTGTGAATTCTAGCTTGCATTTGGGTACCACTTTCTGAGTTAAGTGGTCTTAAAGTCTTTTAGCTGGGAAACAACTTTCACATTGAGAGAACATGGCTTATTTTGAACTATTTAAAAATAATTTCAATTGCCAAAATTAAGTAGTCCTTCTGTTCAGGAATACATGAGGATATTTTTTCATATTCTAAAAAAATTGAAATTATAAAATTTGGGAGCATAGAAAAGTTTAAATCTGTAAACACAATGAAAATCTCAGGATTATGTCTCTGTCTTGTCTCTTTATATTTTGCATAGTACTTAACATGGTACTTTTATGTAGTATATGATTAATGTTTCTTGAAAAAAGAAAGGATTTGGGGAACACTTTAGACAGTAGTCAGGTTTAAGAGACTATTAGTGTCACCTTCAGAGAAGGCAATGGCACCCCACTCCAGTACTCTTGCCTGGAAAATCCCATGGACAGAGGAGCCTGGTAGGCTGCAGTCCATGGGGTCACGAAGAGTCGGACACGACTGAGCGTCTTCACTTTCACTTTTCACTTTGATGCATTGGAGAAGGAAATGGCAACCCACTCCAGTGTTCTTGCCTGGAGACTCCCAGGGACGGGGAGCCTGGTGGGCTGCCGTCTGTGGGGTCGCACAGAGTCAGACACGACTGAGGCGACTTAGCAGCAGCAGCGGTGTCACCTTGTGACCTTCCTGCTGAAAACCTTTCGAAGCGAAACGTTTGCAACTATAGGTACTGGTTTGTTTTAGAATTATGGCAGAAGGAATACACATGTTCTCATACATAACTGCACAGATAGGAGAGCATAATTGAAATTTTCTCATCAGACGTTAGTTTTGTAAAGTCTGTTTTGATTATTACTGTAAGCTTTGACCATATTGTTAGAAATAGTTGACACTTATTAAAGGCTTATTGTGCTTAGGCAGGCCTTGTTCTTAACACTTTTTCTGTTCTAGGTACATGTATTAACTTATCATCAAAAATGCTCTGTGAAGGTTTATACTAAAGAGCCATATATGAAATTCAGAAGTCTAATTTATTAATGGATACTTAGCACTACCCTAGCATTTATTTAACTGGTAATAGAAAACTTAACAGAAACCCAACTCATGAGTCTGAGACTGTATATACATTCACTGGTATATATATTGTCTACAGCCAGCCAGCTTCTAGGAAGGAACTCTGGGAAGATGACATGTCTTTCAATGATGTATTTTCTTAGCCTGGTTTAACAGTTTTTTTCCTTCCCTCAGTGGAGCATGTTGATTTTTGTACCTTATTTCATAAATGTAAAAAGATATAGAAGTTTGTTCTTTACTGTGATCAGGTCGGCCCATTTATCTGAAATTTATATGTAATTCATTTGAAAGATTTTTGGGGAGTGATACCAGAGGAGGTAGAAAAAAGATATTTTGAAAAGAAAAAAAATGTAATCTCTCGGGAAATATAGTGTTTATCTATAACTTGGATATTTTTCTTTGTTAGTTTTGATTACGAAGATGCAGGCTACCAGACTGCAGAACTTGTAAAAATGGATATTCTACTTAATGGAAATATTGTAGAAGAGCTAGTAACTGTTGTACACAAGTAAGTTGAATAGTAACTAATTACAGAATGTGAAAGTTGCTATTTCTTTTTACTTTTTTTTCATTTATTATTGGTTGCTCATTTTTGATAGCTACATTTTGAAAATCAAAAGTTGTAATTAATTTCCATGTACTAGTTTTTCCTTCTTTTTCCATGCTTCTCTTACCAAACTGTTGACAATAGAATTAAAATAGCCAAAAAGGATAGTATCATGGAAAGAAATGTTTTCTTTACCATATAAAATGAAGTAAATGTTTTCTAAACTATGGTAGACTTAGAATTGAGAAATAAGTTTTTTTTTTTTTAACTTACATTTCAAGAAATAGTGGTTGGGTAAAATAAATTATGGAACACCCATATAATAACCTATTATTTTAAGCCATTAAAAGTATATTGTAGAGCAATATTTAGTGGTGTAAAAATGTCTGTAAGTAAAAAGGTAGAATATACCACAAACACTGTGGTTGAAACTGTAAAAAATATAAATATGTATTCAGAAAAATAAAAGTATGGATATATGTTTAAAAAATATTCTAGAATGTTTAACAGTGGTATTCTGTGGGTGAAGGAAGGATATTACGAATGTTTTTATTTTCTGTTTTTCTAGATTTTCTCTAAGAGATCATGTTGTTTTTGCTGTCAGAGGTCACATATGATTCAGAGATTAAGTGGTGTTTATTAAAGAATCCACCTGCCAATGCAGGAGATGTGGGTTCAGTCCCTGGGTTGGGAAGATACCCTGGAGAAAGAAATGGGAACCCACTCCAGTATTCTTGCCTGGGAAATTCCGTGGACAAGAAGAGCCTGGTGGGCTACAGTTCATGGGATCGCAAAGTTGGACACAATTTAGCTATTAACAACAACATGATAAACAAGTTCTATCTGTACCTCCTTAATAACCTNGTGGGTTCAGTCCCTGGGTTGGGAAGATACCCTGGAGAAAGAAATGGGAACCCACTCCAGTATTCTTGCCTGGGAAATTCCGTGGACAAGAAGAGCCTGGTGGGCTACAGTTCATGGGATCGCAAAGTTGGACACAATTTAGCTATTAACAACAACATGATAAACAAGTTCTATCTGTACCTCCTTAATAACCTTTACATTGATTATGCATATTAACTAGAAAACTACTTTTATTTAAGATATATGAATAGCTGCATTTTTTTTGTCTCAGAGACAAAGCATACTCTGTTGGCAAAGCCATATGTGAACGTCTGAAGGATTCTCTTCCTAGGCAGCTGTTTGAGATAGCAGTTCAAGCTGCCCTTGGAAGTAAAATCATTGCAAGAGAAACGTGAGTTGAAATTCATTTTTGTTCCTTGGTTGGTTTTAGCAATGATATACATAAAAGATAAAAGGATATTAAAAAATTTTACTTAACATTGCCCTAAACTTCATTTCTACTTATAGAAATGTTAATCTCTTAATTCCACTAACTTAAGTGATGACTGTTGCTTTGAATTACTTATATGACACTTTTGGGTGATAATTATTTGTAGTTATTTCTCTAATGTATATGGTTTAAGGAATTTTATTTCCATTTGTTTTATTCAGTGACCCCACTCAATTTTCTGGTTAAGGAATTTCTGTAGTTTTTATGGTTTATCACATTTGATAGTCAGTGGTGAGATAATTGGAGAAGACAATGGCAACCCACTCCAGTACTCTTGCCTGGAAAATCCCATTGGCGGAGGAGCCTGGTAGGCTCCAGTCCATGGGCTCCCTAAGAGTTGGACACGACTGAGCGACTTCACTTTCACTTTTCACTTTCATGCATTGGAGGAAATGGCAACCCACTGCAGTATTCTTGCCGGGAGAATCCCAGGGACGGGGGAGCATGGTGGGTTGCTGTCTATGGGGTCGCACAGAGTCAGACATGACTGAAGCGACTTAACAGCAGCAGCAGCAGCAGTGAGATAATAACCATTTTAGTATTTTTGAAAGTAGTATTTTTAAATCAAACTAGAAATGCCTTTATATAAATTTTCATCAAGGTCACACTAGTCTTTATTTTGGCCTCTTTGAGATTATCCACAAACCCTTTTTTTTAATTAATAAAATCTGTGTTGGTATTCATTTTGAATTGTCTATTTCATTCCAAATACATGAAATACAAGAGCACGTAAGCTGTCTAATGATTGTCTTTTGGCAATTTTACATAAGTATGACCTAATCTTAGTATCTTTAGTAAAGGGGGGATTGTTTTTGAAAATAAGTACTTTTAAAAGGTATAATTGTGTACTTAAGGAAAATTTTCTCTTTTACAGTGTGAAAGCCTATAGGAAAAATGTTTTGGCAAAATGTGTATGTATCTACATGTGTTCTTTATTTTGTAAGTTTAAAATCAGGGTATAAATACCTTGGGTTTCCACTGTTGGTTTTTATAGTACTTTTTATCTATGTTTTCTTTTTAAATAGGTAAATGTCAGCTTGACTTTAATGATTGCATATTCATTTTGCTCACATTCCTAAGTATTTTCCTATCTTATTTTTTAAAATTTCTTTATATGCAACTACCTAAGAATGTTTTCATAACAGTTATGATCAGGATAATGTTTTGATTTTTAAGGAAGAATTTGAAGACAATGACTGTCTTACAATGGGAGTTAAAACTGAAATCCATCTCTCCTATATTAATTTGCGAAGTTTGCTGTTTCTTCTGTTAAAAAAGATTCTTAACTCAGTTATTATGAGAATTAAATAATAAATGCTTTTTCTAAATCTTTAACATTGGGACTGACACATTTAAGCCTATATAAGTTTTTGTATTAGACTGCAGCTATATAATCCAACATTTCAAGGCCTTGAATCAGTAAGGAGATTGATAGCTTTTCTTGACTTGGATAATATAGTATTGGGCTTCCTTGAGAATCTTTATATCCTTCTAAAACAAAGCACTTATCATTCTTTGAGGAGATAGTAAATTTAGGATCTGCTAGGAAGGGAATTAGAGGTAACTTTCCAAGTGTCTACTTCATGCATAATAACTATAAAGTTGCAATTAATTGATATCTAATTAATTATAGGATTATTTTTCTATGGAGTGATTTGGACTTAAATTTCTTAAAATGTTTTTCAGTACGGTGGTGATATTACCCGAAAAATGAAGCTTTTGAAGAGACAAGCAGAAGGAAAGAAAAAACTCAGGAAAGTTGGCAATGTTGAAGTTCCAAAAGATGTTTTTATAAAAGTTCTGAAAACACAATCTGATAAATAATTGGTGGGAAAATATAAGGAATTTTCATAAATTAAAAATTGTATATCTTTTAATTTTCCTTCAATTTAGTTCAGTTGCTCAGTCGTGTCCGACTCTTTGCGACCCCATGAATCGCAGCATGCCAGGCCTCCCTNTACAAGAGCATGTAAGCTGTCTAATGATTGTCTTTTGGCAATTTTACATAAGTATGACCTAATCTTAGTATCTTTAGTAAAGGGGGGATTGTTTTTGAAAATAAGTACTTTTAAAAGGTATAATTGTGTACTTAAGGAAAATTTTCTCTTTTACAGTGTGAAAGCCTATAGGAAAAATGTTTTGGCAAAATGTGTATGTATCTACATGTGTTCTTTATTTTGTAAGTTTAAAATCAGGGTATAAATACCTTGGGTTTCCACTGTTGGTTTTTATAGTACTTTTTATCTATGTTTTCTTTTTAAATAGGTAAATGTCAGCTTGACTTTAATGATTGCATATTCATTTTGCTCACATTCCTAAGTATTTTCCTATCTTATTTTTTAAAATTTCTTTATATGCAACTACCTAAGAATGTTTTCATAACAGTTATGATCAGGATAATGTTTTGATTTTTAAGGAAGAATTTGAAGACAATGACTGTCTTACAATGGGAGTTAAAACTGAAATCCATCTCTCCTATATTAATTTGCGAAGTTTGCTGTTTCTTCTGTTAAAAAAGATTCTTAACTCAGTTATTATGAGAATTAAATAATAAATGCTTTTTCTAAATCTTTAACATTGGGACTGACACATTTAAGCCTATATAAGTTTTTGTATTAGACTGCAGCTATATAATCCAACATTTCAAGGCCTTGAATCAGTAAGGAGATTGATAGCTTTTCTTGACTTGGATAATATAGTATTGGGCTTCCTTGAGAATCTTTATATCCTTCTAAAACAAAGCACTTATCATTCTTTGAGGAGATAGTAAATTTAGGATCTGCTAGGAAGGGAATTAGAGGTAACTTTCCAAGTGTCTACTTCATGCATAATAACTATAAAGTTGCAATTAATTGATATCTAATTAATTATAGGATTATTTTTCTATGGAGTGATTTGGACTTAAATTTCTTAAAATGTTTTTCAGTACGGTGGTGATATTACCCGAAAAATGAAGCTTTTGAAGAGACAAGCAGAAGGAAAGAAAAAACTCAGGAAAGTTGGCAATGTTGAAGTTCCAAAAGATGTTTTTATAAAAGTTCTGAAAACACAATCTGATAAATAATTGGTGGGAAAATATAAGGAATTTTCATAAATTAAAAATTGTATATCTTTTAATTTTCCTTCAATTTAGTTCAGTTGCTCAGTCGTGTCCGACTCTTTGCGACCCCATGAATCGCAGCATGCCAGGCCTCCCTGTCCATCACCAACTCCCGGAGGGTTCACTCAGACTCATGTCCATTGAGTCAGTGATGCCATGCAGCCATCTCATCCTCTGTCGTCCCCTTCTCCTCCTGCCCCCAGTCCCTCCCAGCATCAGAGTCTTTTCCAGTGAGTCAGCTCTTCACGTGAGGTGGCCAAAGTACTGGAGCATCATTCCTTACAAAGAAATCCCAGGGCTGATCTCCTTGCAGTCAAAGGGACTCTCAAGAGTCTTCTCCAACACCACAGTTCAAACTTTGATGCTCAGCTTTCTTTACAGTCCAACTTTCACAGCCATACATGACCACTGGAAAAACCATAACCTTGACTAGACAGACCTTTGTTGGCAAAGTAATATTTCTGCTTTTCAATATACTATCTAGGTTGGTCATAACTTTTCTTCGTAAGCGTCTTTTAATTTCATGTTAATTTTCCTTAGTAATTAAAATATGTTGAACACAACATAAGGAAAATGATAAAATTTGCTTGTTACCTTCAAGGTTTTCAATTTTAAATAACCTTTTGGCTTTTCTTTGAAAGACAGTAATAATGGGTGGATAAAAACTTAAGATTCTGAAACCATATTGCCTGGTTTCACATTTCTGTACTAGCACTGACTAGGGCAAGGTGACCTTACCAACTTACCCTTTATTTACTCTTTCATAAAATCAGAATTATACTATTACTTCATAGGCTGTGAGTATTAAATACTATGTTTAGAATGTTCAGAAAACTACATGACACATAGTCAATGTTAAGTGATTCTTACTAGTTTTCAAGCATATTCTTTACACTAAAAGGCCTCATATATAAAGATTTGATCTTGTTCCAATCCCACAATAAGCTTGTTGCTGCTGCTGCTGCTGCTAAGTCACTTCAGTCGTGTCCGACTCTGTGTGACCCCATAGACCGTAGCCCACCAGGCTCCCCCATCCCTGGGATTCTCCAGGCAAGAATACTGGAGTGGGTTGCCATTTCCTTCTCCAGTGCATGAAAGGGAAAAGTGAAAGTGAAGTCGCTCAGTCTGTCCGACTGTTAGCGACCCCATGGACTGCAGCCCACCAGGCTACTCCGTCCATTGGATTTTCCAGGCAAGAGTACTGGGGTGGGGTGCCATTGCCTTCCCTGCAATAAGCTTGTTAGATGGATATATTTAGATGATATGTATCAATCTGTTATTAAAGTTAAATAACATAGTATTTAGACTGTGATCTAGTTTTTCATAAAATTTTTACAAATGTTATTTGGAAACCAGATAGTTTACATATAAATTAAAATAAGGATTTGAGCTGCCTTATTCTGAGAATTAAAATGCATTTATGTAAAGGGATAGATGTTTGATATTAATAGCATATTAAAAGCAACTGCCATTAATGACAGTCTAATAATTGTCTAGATTTTATAACTGAGACTAATTGAGAATGACTGAAGCTTTAAATAACTTAGTTAAGGTCACACAGTCAGTAAATAGCTGTCTTACTTCAAAGCATGTCTTAGTAAATAAACAAGAGGGCATATTGTATTATAGTAAGATAATTTAGCCGCTGATTTTTGTCCTTTACCTTGAATGAATTGAACGAGGATAAGACTGTCAGTGATAAATTTTATATAAGGTTGTTATGAGATAGTGGCAACTTAAAATTGTGAATAGAGGTTAAGTAACATGTGGCTTAGTCCTAGTTACATAACCATCTTCTTCATTTCTTCTAGCTTTGGTAGATCAGATGGGTTATAAGATCTCATAACAGTATTATTTTAATGTAATTTCTGAGATATTCTGTCATACCATTATGGCCAGGGGAAAGTTAGAAGTTGGTACCTGGCATATAGTATCTACTGTGTGTCTGCTGTTTAATATTTGTGCCTTACTTATATGCTTACTGTAAAAGACCTTGATGCTGGGAAAGACAGGATGCGATGGCTGCATGGCATCATCAACTCAATGGACATGAGTTTGAGGAAACTCTGGGAGATAAGCCTGGCATGCTGCAGTCCATGGAGCTGCAGTCGGAAACAACTGAGCAACTGAACAACAAAAGTATTCGTACAGCTTGATACTTTTTCTTTTCCCTTTAACCTCTGACTTTTTAGGAAACAGTTTTAGTAGTACAAAAAGTATTTTTCAGATTTTTTTACTCTTCTCTCCCCGACCACTTTGATAAAACATGATTGAGTTGTGTATTCCCCCAGAGTAGCAGTCCGCAACCTTTTCGGCACCAGGGACAGGTTTCCTGGAAGATTTTTCCACTGCTGGGGATGATTCAGGCGCATTACATTTTTAATAAAATGTTATTTTTATTAATTTTTTTGGCTGTGTTGGGTCTTCGTTGCTGCATGGGCCCTTCTCTAGTTGCAGTGTGCAGGCTTCTCATTTCAGTGTCTTCTCCTGTTCTAGCATGCAGGCTCCAGGGGTTCAGTAGTTGTGACTCCTGGGCTCTAGACTGTAGGCTCAATAGGTGTGGCACCTGGGCTCTGCAGCATGTTGATCTTCCTAGATCAGGGATTCTGTCTGTCTCTTCTGTACTGGCAGGCAGACTCTACCACTGAGCCACCAGGGAAGCCTGCATTGTGCACTCTCTGTTACATCAGCTCCACCTCAGATCATCAGGCACTAGATCTTAGACGTTGGGGACACTGCCCCAGAAGACCTTAATCATATTACTAAGATTTTTCTGTACATTAAAATATCATAAACCGTTAGTATTATAAAGGCCACCATTTATTGAGTTTAGTATGTTGACAGCCACCGTGCTGAGCTCTGTAGACAATCTACACAACAATGGAGGTACAGGCACTATTACCCTATTTCACAGGGGAAGAAACTCAGACTTATGTATTCCCCAACAGCATCAAAACAGTGGTTTCTTTCTTCAGATCACAATGCTTAGCTACCATGCTTTATTGCCTCTTGTGGAAATACCTTCAATAGACTAATTACCAGGTATGGGACTGGGACATACTACTGATTTCACCAATTATTCAAAAACCATTTATAATACTCAAGTCTATTAAAACTTCATTATCTAGAATTAAAGCAGCATATTAAAACTTCATTATCTAAAATTAAAGCAGCATATTTTATCCTAACAGTCTTATTTATTTTTATTTTTTAATTTTCTATTTAAATATTTTTAAGACTATATTTCAATCACATAAGCGATTAAGCAGGTATGTAAATGATGCTTCTACTAGGTGGGCTTATAAAAAGCAAAATATGAAGAGTGAAAAGGAAGTATTTTTTACTCCCTACGAAGCAGAATTTGTATAGGCAGAGGCATTGTCTTTTAAATCTAATTGCATGATGACAACAAATAAAAACTATTAATGCAATCTCATAGCTACTATTGTTAGAATATTTCAGATGCATGTGTTCAGTTTTACTTCTGGAAATAAAATTTAGATAACTTAATATTTGTTTATTACAAGCTTTATTTGAGTTAAAGATAGAAAACACTATACTTTTATTTGCAATTTAATGATGCAAATTGTTAAGCAATCTAAAATAGTTTACAGTAATTCCTTTTATATTTCATCATATCCTCTTATACAGTATATATATGTAAGGAATAAAGCTAATCGTTTAAGAGGTTTAATAATTTTCCTTAAAAAAATTTCCTTCAGTGTGTTTCTAGGTATAAAGCTCATAATTGCCAAAATACGTATATTAAGTGCATGAACCCAAGTCATTAAATAAAACTAAGGTCACATTTGTAAAAAGAGAAAAAAAAGTGCTAAAGAAGACGGTGCACAAAAAACATGCACTTAATACATACTTTCCAAAAGGACATAAACTGCAGTTTTAGGCACTGCCGTCTCTTCAGATTTTCTGTACCAACAATATCTAACAGGACTTTTGATGTCCAGATGCTACTGTAGGAAGATGACCAAGGCAACCACGTGCAGAAAGCTTGTGTGTAATGCAGAGAAAACAAAGATAGCATTCGGAAGTAAAGGCTTGCAATGATAGTTGTATGATACCTGAAAGGCTTGGAGTGTCATCCTGTTATTAAAAAGTTAAAGTCTAATAATGCCACTGGAGTCATATGAATGATACTTGATGTACAGAAGTCACCTTTAAAATGATTTAAAATTTGTAAATAGGCAGACATTTCTGTGGTGTTAACATTGACAATGTGGCTTCTGTAACAAGTAGCTGATCAACCGTGAAAGCCAATTATTTCTCCTAAACCCTAGTATAAAATGGACACATTGTAAATATGGAATGTTTAATATAGATATTAGACTTCAAAAATGACAATATTCAAAAATACCCCGTTTTAATCATATTGCATAGCTGAAAATTCATATATGTATAAAAGTGTTCTGTTCATTCAAGCAGAATTTTGATCCAATCTCCTTCAATTTCCTTCTTTCATACTGTACAGTGGATCCACAAGTTTATTGTGCACATGCATTAAACCTTAAAGAAAAAAAGCACATTTCTAGTTTTATTTCTAATTTGAACTGTATCTCATTTACTTTAGAAAAAGAAAGATTTTAAAAAATACAACATATGTTAGCTCCCACCTAATACAAAACAGTTGCATTTATTGGAAAGATGCAAACAAAAATGTTTCAGACTGTTTAGTTTTCCCTTCTCTAGAGAATCTTCTTGACCCAGGAATCGAACCTGGGTCTCCCATAGCATAGGCAGATTGTTTACCGTCTGAGACACCAGGGAAGCCCCTAGTACAAAATGGTTGTATTTATTGGAAAGATGCAAATAGAAATGTTTTGGAATGTTTAAACTACCCAGCAAGTATCAATTTATGGTTATGAAATAGCTCTAGAATGGGGTACAGGTTCTTTTTAAGTAAAAAAAATGTAAGAGCAGTTTTGGCTTTAGAATTTCAGTATGACAAAATAACAGATTTGAACACTAATTATATCTAAAGTCTATTGAGTTTGACTCTGAGAAGTTCAGAGTCAAACCCTAGTCACACTCTACTGAGGAGCTCAGGACTGTTGTTACATTAGTTCTCCAATATATTACCCTATCTAGTCATCTGGCAAATTACTTTTCACTATTTTTACATGGGTGTTTTCAATAGGGGTTGATGAAAAGTCACTCAGACCAGTTTACTAAAACAATGTAGAAGATAACCTATATTAAATATTAATTTCCAAGAAAATTTAAATTTCATCTTATAATTGGCTTGCTTCTAAACTCTCCTTAATTATTAAAGCTTCTTGGGGAAATCTTCCAGTTACTCATGTCTTTGGGGGAAATAAATGGTCCCAATTAATCAACTAAAGATTTTATTTGGAGGTCAGAGAAATCAGTTAAATTTACCAAGCTGTTAAGAACATGGAGACTGGGGAAAGGGACTAATGTGGTTTTCTTAAGAAATGGAATTACTGGATTGAGGACACAGGGTACTTGATAGTAAGAAAGTGTTCCTAATCAAAAGATTACAGAATCACTCTAAAATTCAAACTGTGAAGACCCATTTTTAAGAGCTAAGTAAAGGGACATGTAAAGAACACTAAAGTCCTACTACATGTAGTAGGAGGAAAACCAGGAGTGGAACAGTCCTGAGAGAAATATTCACTGGTGCAGTTGAAAGAATGTTAATTACTCAACAGCTTACTTCAGTGTCTCATAAGCACCTCAGACTTGTTGATGAAGTCCAGATCCATTTTCCCCTTCTATACCATTTCTTTAAAAATATTAGTATATGGTATTACCTATCTTTTGCTGAGCTGCTAATGCCAGACAACTGAAATTCACTGGTTATGTTTTTTCTTTTAAACTCAGGAGCAAGACTGGTTGACATTCCTTTCAAAATACATCGCAAAGTAGCTATATTTCTTCATCTCCACAGCTGGTTGAAGCCACTTTCCTCTCTAATTTTATGACCAGCTCAACACCCTGTTTGCATAATTTTTCCTTGTCTAATTACAGGAAAAAAACAAAACAAAAAACTATACCATTCCCCTACTTAAAATTCTCTTATTGCTATGGTCACTTAGAAAATAATTTGGATTTTAATCTATTGTCTTTGCTTATCCTTCTGATCTCATGTCCTTCCACTTTCCCCCTTTTATGTTACATTCAACCCTGGCTTTGTTGCTAATACCTCAGAAAGGCTAAACTTGGTCACAGTGCCCGGTCTTTATATTTGCTGTCTCATGTAGCTGCGAATGCTCTTCTCCCTGAGCAAAGCATGAGTTTTCTCCTTGAGGCTTATTGGGTCTCAGCCTAAATGTCACCTTATAATGAACTACTATTTCACTTTCTTTAGAACAATTTGCACTCTCAGAAAATAAACAGGTTCAGGCCCTTATATTTACTGCTCTAAATTCTGGGTCTATAAAGATCATAGATACATGGTGGAAGCTCAGTAAACATTTACTTTAAAAAAAATCTGTGAAGGTTCAGTGAGATGGCTTCTGGAAAGCTTTTTTTTTTTAATATAAACAATGAATTTAGAACATAATATTGTTAAAAAGGAGAAAGGGAGAGAGTGGAGACCAAGATTCTATAACTCAAGGTCCTTAAGACTGAAAAGTACCAAGAGCAGTGGCAGAATGGCCGTAAGACCGAAAAGTATCAAGAGCAGTGGCAGAATGGCTAGACATGGAAGGATGCTTAATCATTAACGATAAATTTAGAATCTTGGAGGTAAGACTGGAGGGACTGAAGTTGAAGTGTTCCATGCAGCTGGAGACAGGGAAGGGTCAAAAGGTTAAAGTGAGTAATGGGAAGAGTTTGAAGACATTAAAGCAAGGAGCTCAATTAACCCAAGAAATGAAAGAATTATGTATAAACAGAACTAAACTAAGCAAAGGCACTTGATTGGTTCTGCCTCCACCTAAGGAATATGACAGCTATTTAGCTATCTGGCCTTATATATAAAATGAAGTAACCTCTGCTCAAAAGTTCAAAATAGAAAGCAAGGTACTTAGCATAGTGCATAAAAGTCCTATAATGATGTTTGGTTTCTATGTCTTAGATAATGTAATCTCTAATACTTGAATGTTTCTATAGTGACAGTTCCACAAGTTAGTTAACCTTCCCTTCCACGCTTAACAGTGCTTTGAAGATAAAAAGCCTATGATAAAATCCATGAGAATGTGGACAAACCAACAAATACTTCATTCATTTGACTGTTTCATGCAAACTATCTCTGAAGCTAGATTTTAAATTACTTATTTACTGGCATGTGTTATTTGCTCAAAAAATGTTAATACATAAGAATATTTTTCTCAGGGCTAATAACTCCTCCAATATTCTTTTGAAAGGTCACTGACATGTGAGCCCTCATTTGCCTTTTCACTAAATTTTTAAAGTATAAGCAAGCCCCATTTTAGCTTGTAGTTTTAAAACAATAAACTTTGTTTTCTGTTCTCTGAGAGGAACTTTTTCTGCTACTGTGTTAGTTCATCCTTGCACCTGTGCTGTTGATTATGCCATTTTCTTGAAAACTAAATGCTAGGCATCTTCAACAGCTCTCAGTCCCATCAGCTCAATTAAAAGTTTTCTTTAAGTACTATATAAATAAAAAAATCTCCTAATGTACCTTGGATTTCACAGTGATTGACAAAATTTAGGTCTTAAACTGAAGTGGTATCAGTGTCACGTGTTTATCCATCTACCTGCCCAACTTCCTAGAATTTACCAAGTGTCTCCAATGTACTAGGTATCCTTTGAGATGCTGAACTAATGCAGTGAACCAAAACTAAAGTCCTACCTTTATGGAGCTACATTTTTTTGATATTTTCTCAAATCACTTAATGAGCCAGTTTTTATGAAGAATGCCAACTACCTTCAGGCAGGGAAACTTATACTTCTTTTGAGTAATACCACAGGAGACAATATATCTGAAGGCACTGTAACTCATGTTTCCTGGCTGATGACATTAACTGGAAAATATAATTTACATTTCCCAAAAATGAACATTAAAGGGTAATTTTTTATACTGCAAAAGTTATCTGCTCATGAAAAAGATTTACCAGATAATTATCTCTAAATAGAACCAATCTTGTTTACAACAAGATTTAACTGAAACGTTTACAAACAGTATGTAAAAAGCAGCAAAGTGGAGACTGGAAAGACCTGAGAGGAGAAAGCAGAGACAATGGTCATCTCAACCATGTAGTTTAGAAGATACATGTCTTCTAGAGTATCAGCTCTTAGAGGACCAGTCTACTTGATATAATTCACCTACCATCTGCTTCAAGCTTTGACCATGCTAAGAATACATCCGGGCTTAGAAATGCACAATTTAAAACATCAGGATAAACATTACAAAGCCAACTCATAAAAGTTTTTTTTTTTAAACTAAACACTAAGATAAAGCAACTTGTACATAAGATAAAGCAACTTCCTATACAAGAATGTGATAAAAATAAAAAATTGCCACTTAAATCATAAATAGAAATAAGTAAATTCTAATGAGAATGATGAAAATGTATAGACTTCTGACATGTTGCCTGAAGAAGAAAAGCTAATACAGATTTTATGGTTTGGTTCAATCTGAACTCATTCAAGGTCTACCAAGCTATTGGAGTAGGGCTTAAAAAGGATAAAACAAAACAAAATGTTTACCATGATGATAATGTCTTGAAAATATATTACTTCAAGGACATAACACATAGGTTTTATTTAAAAAAAAAAAAACTGGAATAAAACACATTATTAAAATGTTTTCCTGTGATCTACTTATATCTTTTCAAAAGATATATACTGAAATAAACTTCCATTTGCTAGTGAATTTTATTGATTTAGATGTAGTTAAGATTTCTTTAGGAGCTAATAATTAGAACCCTTTAAGATTCCTGTTGACACTTTTAAAGGGATGGTAGAAGAAAGAATAACGGTATGAATGGTATTTGAAGAATTAAAAATAACTATGTGATGTTTCTTCCAGTGTATCTAGCAATAATAACGAGGACATGACAAATATATAAAATTACATTTACAACATGTATAAATTTATGAAGTCAACCATTCTACCTTGTATCAAAATCCCTTACTGTAAAATGAGGTCTATATATAACCCAGAACAATATCTCAAATCCATTTTTCTCCATATTGAAGGAGGCATCCTGACAGAGGCTGATGTCCTGAATCTCTTCAGAAATATGTTCAGCTTCATAATTTGTAAGTGACTTAACATCCCTACTAAGCCTGTTAATTCACCTATAAATGGGATTATAAGGGTAGCCATGTCATAGAATTTTGAGAATTAAGTAAATCAGTAAGTATATTATGTTTAAAATAGTGCCTGGTAATATAAATATTGGCTGTTATTATTTTCTGATAAAAATCAGACTGATCAGACAAGTATGGGGGTTTATCTGGGAATTACTCATGCTAGAAAATGGCAATGTTAAATGAATCTCTTCTAAACTGGCATTAAAGTATGTGGATATTGAAGATTGCTTCAGTTAACTTTGTCAAGGAATCTAATAGTTGTGATGAAACCTGGACTACATGGAAATATATGGGTAAAATGCCATCAAGAGCTCTATCTCATTCATAACCCATAACTGAGCTATTCTCTGTTTTTTCCTGTCAAATTACTAATTACAATTTTCAGTTTAGTTTGGTATATTTGTGACTTGGTAAAAAGCTGGTAATTTAACTGATAAAAATATAAATGACTAAAAGTAAGCGTTTAACAATAAGAGAAACATTTAAGTAAACTATGATATCATATAGCCAATAAAAATAATTTTGAAGAATATTTAGTAAAACAAGAAAATTCTTATAACAGGTTAAGTGCAAATACAAAGCACTATATCTGTGATCAAAATTTCATGTTAAAAATGAGTCTATTTTCCCTGTTTGCCAAACTTCATTTGTATTACAGTCAAGATTTTTTGACATTCACACACTCCCATGAACCACGAGTTACTGATTTCCTTTAAATTGCATTTTCAAGTTTTTACTATATTTCATGAATATGAGATGCTGAAAAAGTATAAGACATGCTATTATTTTATGTACCCCTAAGGAAAACTTGCTTCCAGATAAACTATATGAAGTCAGCTTTAAACATCCCAATTTCAAATTAGATAAATGTGAAAAAAGCAGTATCTTAGAGCTAATAAAATACAGTAACTTCTTTAACCTTGTCAAAGCAATGATATCCATGAAATACAAGCTTGGTTGGTTCAGTATATATTTTTTCTAATATATATTAAACACCTAGTTTTAGAGTAAAAAGATTAAAAATATTTTTCATTCATATAATATCACCAGTACACTAACTACATACTTTGTGAAGTACTGACCTATATATATATGACTAATTACATCATATTCAGTCACATTCAGTTTTAATTGTTATCTACAATGGAACATTCACCCAGTCTACTTTTGAAACTTCAATGCTCACCTTTAAAGTATTTCACAGTTTTAACTCTTAATTCTAAAGTAGCATCTTCATCACATACAAAAATAGTTCGGGGATGCTGCTGGAAAGCTGAAACAGTCCACATGTGATTGACTCCTTCTTCTATTGCTTTGTAGAGAGCAAATGCCTTGTGTGCGCCTGTAATGAGGATCATTACCTGAAAAATCATGAACAAGTCTTAAAACACGTTCAAATTACCTAGAAGCTCTATTTTTTAAAACAAAGAATTTAGCACCAATATTTTTCTGAGGATTGAAATAAAAATAAATAGCTCCATATTTCTTCATTGTCCAAGATATTTATTTCTACTCTTTAAGGTAACAGGCAAGCACAAAGTAAACAAAGTAAAACAGTATCTTGTAATGGAGTATTACTAAATATACCATAGTGCCTATGATATTTAACACATACAATAGTGATGTGCAGAAGAGACCTGGGACAATAAAGAAAAAGAAACAGGCTGTTTTGTAAAGGCAGAGTTACATAAGTTACATAACCAGGAATGATTTACCAAATTGCTCTAGTCCAGATAAGTAATAGAAGCAAAGGACTCTAAAACAATAGATATTTTAAAAGTAATCTAGAGTCTGAAGACTGTTCACTGAATAGGTTCTATATAAAGCTATTTCGGAACAAAACTAGACTGAAAGAAGGATTCAGAATCTACTTAAATATAGGAACTATCCTTTTTTTCTCTTAAGACTCATATGTGTTACATAATTGAGACCCATCCTTAGGTACAGAAAACCCAAGCTCTTGGTTGCAAATCCCTAATAGCCTATGAGATAATTCAAAGAACATGTACAAAAGTGAGTAAGTGTATAGATGTCTGAAAGAATCATTTCTTTAACATTTTTAGCAGTAACTCAATCCTATTTTAAAAGTTAAAAGTTTATGAAATAAACCTTTAAACATTTTTTCTCATTACAATTGTTAACTAAAAAATGAATGTTAAGGTGGTTTTAATTCTAAAATATCTATAACAACGTAAAAATTCTATATTTTGTATTTTATTGCCAGACCTTCTAAAACATGGAGGAAATTAAAGATTAATATACCAGATATTATTGTATTTCTTTTATCAAGATTCACTACTTTCCATTTTGGAGCTATATCTTGAAAAATATCAAAGCCCAAAAATGCATTTACAATGTTTATGAATTGTACTGTTTTTATTGATACTTCTTGTTTTTAAGTATAGAAATCTCAGTTCAGTGAAGAATTAATATGCCTATAATTAAAGGCATTTTTAAATTAAAAGCACCTATGATTAAAAGCATTCTATTTTAAACATTAACAATGCTTGATATAATAAGGTAAGCACAACACTGATTAGTGGCTTTATTAATTAGTTTTCCTTACTGGAAATTAAAGAGAAAGGAGTTAAAACAACAACAAAATATTCAACTTCTTTGTTCTGTCTTCTATTCAGAATCTTTGAAATTAGAATCGGGGCCGTTAAGTGAGTATTATGCAATCTGGCATAAATCCTTATACTATCATTTGAAAAGTCTCTTTAAAGCAACTTTAACACCATTAAATGGGAATATGTAGTGATAATTGCATGACAGATATTTACTGAAATGGACATTAATTTATTTCAGGAGTTTTAAGATGATTTGGTGGTTTCAAAGTTAAACACTGAACTTAGCACTTTCTGTGAATCATCTAACTCTTCAAAATAACAGCATGAAATAAGTACTATTCTTATTTTCCTATTTTATAGATAAACTGAGGCACAGATATTCGGTACCTTGCTGAAGGTCTTGGTAAGGCTACTATATAAACAAGAGGTCTGATTCCAGCAACCACATCCTTAACAACTACAATGAGACATATATAACCTTTAACTGAAAATTATGAAGACATATCTGGAGAATCAGGAATTGAAAAACATTGTTCTCATAATGTAATTTGATGTTGCTAATGTGATCATTTCTACTCCATCTGTTCCACTATTTTTCAAGGAATAAGAGAATAAATGTGAACAAGATTTAAGAGTAGCTCCTGTCTGAAACCAAGTCTTTAAGGATAAGCAGAAATGGGGGCATTTCAGACAATTATGGGTGGTCAATAAAAAGCTAGAAATTTGGTAAGGCTGAACCATAGGGTAATGAATGGAAGTGGCTAAAAACTGACTTAAGTTTGATACGTGAGCCTTTTCATGCCAAACAAAGGGGCTGGATATCATCTTGTGATGAAGTAGCAGGGAATCAGAGACTCATTACATACACAAGTAATAACTAAATAATGTGTTTTTTTTTTTTTAATGGGCTGTAATATAGAGAATGGGATAGGTAAAGAAAGGAGATAGGCATGAAGTTTAGGATGGGTTTGCAATAATCCTCAAAAATAAAAACTGATATAGACCCGAAGTAAGGCAGTTCTGATGAGAGCTGGTCACTTAAATGGTGGAATGTGGTGACTGATAAGATGTGAAGAAGCCTAAATGACAGAAGTTTCAAGCTCAGATAATTTTCATGGAGAATGTTGCTATTCACCAAGGGAGGCAAACACAATTTTAGTAGAAAGATGAATTTTGAACAATTAAAGGAGTCACTTGAAAATGTGAATTCTGCAGCTTCAGAAAAAGAACTGGCTAAAGATTGGTAGTTATGAGCACAGTTGATCTTTCTGGAATAGTACTAAATCTACTGAGAAGAGTAATACAAAGTGAGACTGCTATTGATGTGTTAATTAAACAAACAAAAACACGCACACAAAGAGGTCACTGAGAAGACTGCCCAAAAGTATGCATAATAAATACAGTGCTAGGATGAGAACCCAAGGCAGATGGAGGACTGACTGAGAAAGAATGGTCAGAAAGGAATAATAATAGTAGTTTTATGACAGAAGAAATAGGAATAGATGATGAAAAAGAGGCCCAGTAGGATAAGACTTGTAAAAGGACGACAGTTAAAAATCGGTGACGTCTCATATTCAGTAAGTCAACAAAATAAAAAGTGGATTTTTAAGTTTTAATGGGCATCACAAAAATATTCAAATTGTTATATATAACAATTTTAAAGATGCTACAACAGTTGAAAACAATTTTGTGTCTTTTCTTTTGAAATTACCTTAAATATATAAGCATTATCTTTAAATATATCTCAGTAAAAGTAAATTTTAATGCTTTGAGGGTAAATTTGGCTTTCGTCAAACAGCCAAAAGTTAGTAAAAATCAGATCTGATAGGTTAGGGAGATAGCCAAGCTGTGGATAGAACCAACCTGTCTAAAATGAGTTATGGGCAAAAATAACTCATTTAATCTGTTTCTAACAGTAACTGAGTATCTATATGTGACAGGCAGTGTACTGTGTTAGATATACATAACCCAATAACGCTTGGAGATTATAAACTAGTGAGGAAAAGATAGTAAACAACTAAACACAAAAAACAATTATAAACTGCAAAAAGTGCTATAAAGAGAAAAAACAGTACAGTAAAACAGAATAAAAGACAGTAATTTTGATTATGAGGATTATGGTCAGAAGAGGGAGCTCTGAAAACTGAAAAGTGAATGGTGCTATTTTAGCTAAGCAAGGACTAGCAAAAGTATAACGTTTCACAATTAACATCAGTGTAAGGCCTCAAGGCAAGAAAGGAGTGAAAATTGCCGGCAGTGACCTGTGTGGTTCACGATCTAGTAGATAATTCCTAAGTCTTAAGAAATCTGTAATAACTTACAGGTGCCACTTCCAACATGTGTACGGAAGGTCCTCCTTATCTGAGCTGCCCAAATGTGAAGATACTCATTGATGCACTGAAGACTTAATCTCCCAGTCAAACCTACTTTCCACTCAACAGAGGCATCTGCCCCACGCATGGATCCAAATTTTACATGTACTTGCAGTTATTGGAAATGACATTGAAGAATAACTCACATCAGAGTTAAAACTACTAGCAAATGAAAATCTGTACACACTAAGCCCATTAAAATTGAAGATAAGCAAATCATTAAGTATAATCATGTGATACTTCTTTCAAAGGAATGTTATGAAAAATCTAGCAGCATTATTTACAATAGCCAAGACAACAGGAACAACCCAAGTGTGCACCAGCAGAGGGTTGGTGTAAGATGTGGCTTGAGTGTACACACACAAATATTACTCAGCTATAAAAAAAAAATGAAATGGTGCCATTTGCAGTAACATGGATGAACCTAGAGAATATCATACTGAGTGAAGTAAGTCATACACAGAAAGACAGATATAGCATTCATATGTGGCACCTAAAAAATAATACAAGTAAATCTATATAAAACAGAAACAGATTCACAGACACAGAAAACAAATTTGTGGCTACCAAAGGGAAAGGGGGATAAATTAGAAATATGAAATTAAAAAACACAAACAATGTAAAACAGCTAAGTAACAAGGACTTACTCTATATGGAAATGATCTGAAATATATATATATATACACACACATATAACTGAATCACTTTGCTGTACACTGGAAACTAGTACAATGTTGTAGGTCAACTATACTTCGATTTAAAAAAAAGAATGACATATGATAAAGCATTAAAGCCCTTAGGAAAATGATGAAGCCCTAGTAGTTTTGTCATAATTTTCTCTATAATCATGCTGGGAATAAATACTATGAAGTGAATGGCATCATGTAATTTTGTTGGAAAATCTGAACAAAAGAAAAAAATCAAATGTCTGAAATAACTCTTCTAAGAATTAGCGTAAGAATTGCATTATAACTTAAATCTTGCTAAATCTAAGAATCTTTTTCCATAACTTTGAGTTTTGTATTTTAGAACCAAGATTGCTCTGAATTAGTTTCAATTTATTTACTATGAAAAAGGTCTTTTTCGTAAACCAATTATTATTTTCACATGAAAAACTCCTACATTCTGAATGACAGTTCTGTTTATGTATTCAAGCCTAGATACATTTATATCAAGATCAGTTACTTATTCACCATACGTCGTCTATACTCTTTCCCCTGAACCTATCCAATCCTGCTGCTAAGGGATGGAGTTTTGGGGTTTCCATATAATTTAACTACTTATAATCATGAGCTGACTATATTTTGGTCTTACTCTCAGGGCAGGAAGTAAAAGATGAATTAAAAACTAAAAAATCTAAGAGTCTACTGTTCAGAACTCTTACCTTCTTAAACATACCAAATTTAGAACAGATCACGTCTTAGAGGGGTTCTTTATCCACTGGAAACCAACTAAGCTATGCTACAGTCAAGAAGCACATGACACTAAATTACCTTCAGCCTCCAAAAGCAGTTTAATGTTAATTAGAACTGCATCTTTGCGGTAACAAGTCCTTTCCCAAAACTATATATAAGTGTGATGTTAGGACCTCAAATTGTGAAACAGGAAGAGGCAAGTGAAGCAGTACGTCAAGAGGTGGTGCCTAATTTTAAATTTTCAGCTCCAAAGACTTAATTTACTTGAATTCTAAACATGGTAATGAGCCTGACAGCAATTACTGAAAGCCAGACAACAATTTATATTGAAAATATGATTAAATCAAAACATCATTTATTTGACACCATAATTTCTCCAAAATCTACAAACATCAAAGGAAAATCATCAAAGAACATTTAATTCTTACTTCTCTAGCATCCATCACTGTCCCCACACCAACTGTTAGAGCCATAGTTGGCACTTTTGATAAATCTCCGTCAAAATATTTAGCATTTGCCAAAATGGTGTCCATTGCTAGAGTCTTTAATCTTGTCCTTGATACTAAACTGGATCCTGGCTCATTGAAAGCAATATGACCATCTGGACCAATTCCTTTCAAAAGAAATACATACATACACACATATATACATAAGTAAATAAGGTTTCTCACATAAAGTAAATAAGTTTTCTCAAAGTTAAACATGATTTTAAGACCAAAGAAATAGTCATAAACACACTTACCTTGTTTTATCTGACAGCTGAATTTCTAATGCTGCAGTAAGATATTTTTTCCTATATTTGATTCAACAAGTATTTCAATGTTTTCCATATGCTTAACATTGAGCTAGCATGATTCTAATAGCAGCAAAATTAAGTATCCCTTTATATTAGAATAATACTTTATAGTGTATAAAGCATTTTTCACATGCATCATCTCAATATCAGACATATTTAACAATCTTGTAATAAGTCAGATTAGGCATATCTATTTACCGCATCTCCCCCACCTATTTTTTAAACTCAAAGGAAACTGATGCTCAAGGATAATATATGACTTGTTCAAGGTAATAATTTAGTAAATAACTAAGACAAAATTCAGTCTAAATCTTCTGATTCCTAACCTAGTAGTCTTTATAGTCACAGTTTAACTTGCTTGCTTCTCAGTCTAGATAGGGCAATTAACTACTGGACCTCTCTGTAGTACAGTTTCCTCACTTATAAAAATGTCTACATTGGACAAGTTATTATCTAAGGAAATAGTTTTCTTCAAACTTTTTTTGACTGTAACCTATAGCAAGAAATACATTTGACATTGCAATCTAGTACACATATAAACAATTAAAATAAGAACCGCATGAAATAATACTCTCTTACTAGGAGTCATTCAAGCTACCTCTGATTCCATTTCATTTCATTTACAAAAGGGAAATGCTGAATGTGACTGACCATACTGATTTTATAAGCTAATAATGTGTGACAACCACAATTTGGAAACATTACTTTGAGGAGATCTACTACCAGCTCTAATACTCAAGACTGTCTCTAAAATATAGGTAAGAATATGATATTTCTTTTTTGAAGGAAATTGGAGGTAAATCTTTTTATCAAATCAAGAATCTTCCTGTGTAGTTATTACTAAATCAAGTTTTACATACATGGACCCTACTTGCTAGTCAGATTTCTGGCAAAGTCAATCAAAAAATAAACCCACAAGTTCTCTGGGTCAAAATATCTGTCATATTCTGCATATTTAATGATACATAGGTATATCTTATTGATTCTTAATACATAATTCTAAAAACTTCCCCAGGCTACAACAGGTAAAATATGACAAAGAGTAACCTAGTTTTGAAGGAAGAAAGAAATGAAAACCTTAGGAAGCAGGTATCAACTTATTTAGTTGCTAAGTCATGTGCAGCTCTTTGCAACCCAATGGACTGCAACAAGCCAGGATCTTTTCTCTCTGGGATTTCCCAGGCAAGAATACTGGAGAGGGTTGCCAATTCCTTCCCCAGGGGCTCTTTCCAATCCAGGGATGGAACCCACATCTCCTGCACTGGCAGGCAGGTTTTTTACTACTGAACTACCAGGGAAGCCCAAGATACGAACTACCAAAGCACAATGTGTGCTAAGTTGCTTCAGTCGTATCCGACTGTTTGCAAACCCACAGACTGTAGGCTGCCAGGCTTCTCTGTCCATGGGATTATCCAGGCAAGAATACTGGAGTGGTTTGCCATTTCCTCCTGCAGGGGATCTTCCCGACCCAGGGATCAAACATGGACCTCTTATGTCTCCTGCATTGGCAGGAAGGTGCTTTACCACTAGCACCAGCTGCGAAGCCCTTAATCTAAGGAAATCTTTAATAATACAGGATTAACTTTTAATCTAGTACATAAAGCCCAGACCTATATGTGGTTAATATGCATGCTTTTTTCCCACTATTAAGTATGTATGTGCTTGGGAATTTTAAACCATAGATATGTCTCTCTCTAGATTTGTAAAACTGTTCTGCCTTTCCTCTTCAGTATAAATCTGCCCAGATACTTTATTTTTCTCTATAGAGGAAAGGATAGAAACAGGAAAACAAAGAGTTCTAGAAAAAACAGGAAGTCCTCCAAGATCAATTCTAGTGGTCTCACTGGTGATTTGAGTCATACAGAAGTGTACAGCAAAGCTGAAGTTAACCACAAAGCCTCCTGATGGAGAGGGGTCAATACATTCCCTTACTGACCATGAGTAATTACCAAAAATTGAACTTCCGGATATAAAACTGTATTTTTAAAATGTTCAGATTTTTTTTTACAAAGCTTTATCAAATTTTCTTTAAAATAATCATCAACTCTAAAAACCATGCTTAATTCTTATTCAATCTTTGAGTGTATACTAAGATATCAACACCCTTATGAAACATCCCTAAAACCTCTGAGTCCGGGTTGTGTGTCTTCCCTGTGTCTATAGTTCTGTGGGCTAGAAGGTAAACTTCATGAAAGTAAAGACTTTTTTTCACTACTATATCCTGATATTTAGAACACATGACACATAGGAGGCCCTCAATAAAACAGATGAATAAATGAAAGAAGGTTGGTATTCTTTGGTATGTTCAGTATAGTTTTTTCCTCCTCCTTCCCTGCTTGGATCCCCTTACAACAGGGCCTATATCAATTATAACACCCTATATATCTCATCTCTTTTAGGCAGAACTGTTGTGGTCTAGAGATAAGTACTTGTGCTAAGCTGAAACAATCAGAATTTCTCTCTAGAAATCTGAAATTCGACCAAGGGATACAAAAAGGAAGAAGTCATCTAGAGCTGAGGCATTTGATGATAGCACTGCAGAAGAGGCTCAGGTGAGTCCCTGCTTCAGTGATCTGAGGCTCGTGGTTCTTGTTCTTCTAAAGACGTATTTTTTTCAACTCTAATATCAATTCTGTGAATTACTCCAGAATCATCCCAATAAATTCACTTTTGGTCCCATTAGTAGATTACAGTTACTTCCAAATCAAAGAATCTAATCATGTAACCAAAATAGAGGGTTACAATCTTCCATTGTCTTTTATTTTTACCTTTTAAACATAAGTTATCTTAAGATCATTTTAAAGTTAATAATGCATTTAGAATCTATTTATAAATTTCCATGTTTGTGTATTTTATTGTTGGATCAGAAATTACATGATACTCCTTATTCTTTCTCCCAACACTCTCTCATCAGAGGAAGAATTTCTGGGAATGTATTTCCTCCTTTCTCCTATCTACAGAGAGATAGGAACTCTTGCTCCATTTCCTAGGAGTGAGCAATGGTGGACTACTCTGGAGCTCTTCTCTGGTCTTACTATTTCCAATTCAGAGGGGAGAAGTAGGCAACCCCATTCTAGCCTCAAGCCCAACCTGCCATCTCTAATTCAACTTTACCTTTAATAAGGCTGATATTTTGATCCCATTTGGCTCAGTTCTTAGTGTTTTTATTAACCAAACCCTGGAACAAAAGAAGGGTAAGTGGTAAGACCCAGATACCAAGCCTCATCTTGAAAATCCAATGATAACAACCTAGATCAACAAAGGCAAAGAATCAAATGAGATTCTTTCATGAGACACATTCAATAATGGGGTATTCCAAACAGGAAAAAGTCCAAACAACATGTAATAAGCCAACCCTTCATTCTCTACATACTGTTATATGTCCCTTGGATGATAAGTATGAACTGTCAGACCCTGGATTGGCCCATGACTACAGTGAAGGTGTTAATGGAAGAAAAAAGGACATCTTAGATTTGTTTTGTTTTTTTTTTTTTTTGCAAGGGGAGAGCTACGGGAAGTTTAAGACAAAAAATGGTTAAAAAATAAAATATTAAGTCATTTTTAGTAGTAAGAGTCGTTAATAAACAAAAATAATTATGATTATGTGCTATTAGTTTCAAAGGGAGAACTAAGGTGAGTTATTTGAGGAAATGCACCAAAAAATTTAGCTAAAAAGAAATAAGAAGTGACTTAAAGCTATGAGGAAAAAAGAAAGTTCTAGTACTAGAAGTATCTGAAAAGCAAGACTAAACGTTAAACATTACATTAAGCTAAAATATTTTCTGGAAAGTAGGCAAAGGAAAAAAATGGAGTTAAAGAGTTATTATCGAGTTTTTCCCCCCAGTAAATTTATTTCCTGGCATTACGATCCTAAAGGATTTGTCACAAGAAGCCTCATGTAAGATCAATAAATTAACAGGAAAAAATAAGCCTGCCATTAAAGTAAAAAAAAAATACTATTTATGTTATCCATGTAGTCATTTTTTAATACTGAAGTTTTAATAACTGCTGTATCTTTTTGTGTAATGGTATGAGTGAAAAGTAGCTCAGTCATGTCTGACTCTTTGTGACCCCATGGACTATACACTCCATGGAATTCTCCAAGCCAGAATACTGGAGTGGGTAGCTGTTCTCTTCTCGTATAATGGTAAATGAGTGAAAATGCTTCTTGACATAACTGAATAAGTTAGGTATATTATTTTATAATAATTTTACCTTATTTTGGTAAAATCTAAAAAATACATCAGTAGTGCACGCAAACATTTCCAATGTCTACTGCCTTGCCTTGGTATTGGTAGGTTCAAATGACAATAATCCCAGAATTGAGCCATATGGACAAAACTAGAATGCAAATATTTTCCAGCAATACTTAATATTAGTAAGTTTTATTTAAAACATAGATATTTTCTATTATGAAAAGCAAGAGTCTAACTTGAATTCTTGTTCAAATAAAAACCATCCCCTATATTTAAGGCAGTAATTGATACTAGTTCTGCTGGGTAGATAACAATTTCTTCAAGGAGAAAAACTTCATTCTTGCCAGATATCCTTAGAGATAAATCAGTAAAACAGCAGGACATTCAATACATTAAGAAAAAATTACTTTACAAACTAAACCTCAGAGACAAAGAGTAGAGTAACACTTAAAGGAATGCCAACTATATACCAAACACTTCACTAGGCATTTTACACATTATAAGATGGTTAATTCTCATCAATTTTGAAATGGTTAATATTAATCCTATTTTACAAAGGATGAATTATACTTAATTAGTATACTGAACTAATTTACTGAAGTCAATAAATTTCCCAAGATTTTACAGATAGTAGGTGGCCGAAACTGGATGCTAGTTTTTGTCTAACTATAAAATCCAATTTTCCTCAAAGGCAACCAAACACCCCAAAAATACCTGACCACCTCAACCATAAGGTAAGGTAAGGTAAAGTCGCTCAGTTGTGTCCGACTCTTTGCGACCCCGTGGACTGTAATCTACGAAGCTTCTCCGTCCATGGGATTCTCCAGGCAAGAACACTGGAGTGGATTGCCATTTCCTTCTCCAGGGGAATCTTCCCAACCCAGGGATCGAACCCGGGTCTCCCACGTTGGAGGCAGACGCTTTAACCTCTGAGCCACCAGGGAAGCCTCAACCATAAGTTAACCTCAATACAGGTCTAATTCATACAATTTTGAGCATCTTCTAATAAATCATAAGACATATCTAGATCTAACAGATATGTCTACCTCTAGATATCCAGTGTTAATTTAGATCTTTTAGTATGTCTAGGTGACTACTAAAGAATCTGGCAAAAAAAAACAATTTTGGTTTCAGTTACATGATGTTGTACTATTCAGATGCTTCACTGTGATGACAGAAAATTATATTGTCATTACAAGGGTAGAGACTCTTTCACCTCTCTTCAGTGGTAGATCAGGAAGACACAATATACACACACATATGTAAATGTGGGTGTGTGTGCAAATGTGTACATAGAAATGTTAAGTGGAACTTAATTAAACATTTATTTAGATCTTAAGACAATTATAAAGCTCAATTCATACTAGCTAAAGGCTGATAAAAAAAATCTGACATTCTTGACACATTTCTTGGTGAAATGAAGCAATTTAATGGTCAGTACAAAAATGGGGAAGGCAAAACACAGGGAGACTGTCATGTGATGACGAAGGCAGAGATTGGAGTCATGCAGCTGTGAGCCAAGGAACTCCAAAGAATCCCAGCAAACCACAGGAAAGAGGGAAGGAAGGATTCCTCTAATGGTTTCAGAGGGACCATGCCCTGTGGACACCTTCACTTTGTACTGCTAGCCTCCAGAACTGGGCCACAATAAATTTCTATTATTTTAAACCACCTAATTTGCAGTACTTCATTGTGGCAGCCCTGGGAAACTAATACAGGAATCAACCCTAACATAAATGTATTTGTTTCTGAAACTTTAAGAAAATACAACTCTAGATACCTTATTCAAGAAGGCTCTTGTTGTCCAGAATTGTTCAGTGACAATGATCAAAACAATCCTTCAAAGAACCACAAATGTGGCTATCTAATATCCATTGCTAACCTTATCGCTTCTAGTAATAAATGTAACCTCCTCTGCTCTTACATGAATTTCATAAATCATTTGTAAAATCAACAAATACAGTTTGAACTTCTGTAGATATGGAGAGATATAATGACCAATAAGAAACTGCCACTACCTCAAGAAGCTGAATTTGAATCATAATGACCACTGTATTTCAATATAAAATATGGTATTTCTATAACTTTAAACAGATAATCATTATGTTGCAGAAGTATTTATTTATTCCTAGTCAATGTCTTGTTCACTGAGGCAGATGTTGATCAAAAGCTTTCCTAGCACTTCTAGAGATGATCATAATTTTTTGCCTCTTCTGACTTTTTAAATTTAAAGAGCATAGCAATTGAGTTGTGGTATTGAATACTCCACCATAAATCGTAGAATAAATCCCATTTGAAAGTGGTGTTATAATCTTTAATATGCCACTGCATCCATTATATTAATTTTAAGGTATGTTTACATGTATATTGTACTGATGTGCTAGTCATGGCTGACTCTTTGTGACCCCATGGACTACAGCCCACCAGGCTCCTCTGTCCATGGAATTTTCCAGGCAAGAATGCTGGAGTAGGTTGCCATTTACATGTATATTCATAAGTCTAAGTAGCCTGTTCTGATCCTGCTATTTGTTCTTGCTTGTTTGCTTTTTGTTTTTGAGTTTCATTGTCATTATTCTCTTCTGTGTTTTGGTTTTCAATTATATCAGACTTTTTACTATCCATTTTATCTAGCTTCACAAAAATAACTGAGAAGTATAACTAGTGCAACAAATATTATTTGATTAAAGATTTGATAGAACTTACTCATGAAATGCCTTGATTCCTTGGGGGAGAAAATTCTTCAATGTGGTTTTCAAATTTTTCCAAGGTTTTGATTCAGATTGTCTACTTCTTCTTGGGTTAATGTTATTCATTTATATTCTCCTAGAACAGTAACCCGGGGAAGGCAATGGCACCCCACCCCAGTACTCTTGCCTGGAAAATCCAATGGACGGAGTAGCCTGGTGGGCTGCAGTCCATGGGGTCGCTAACAGTCGGACAGACTGAGCGACTTCACTTTCACTTTTCTCTTTCATGCACTGGAGAAGGAAATGGCAACCCACTCCGGTATTCTTGCCTGGAGAATCCCGGGGATGGGGGAGCCTGGTGGGCTGCCATCTATGGGGTCACACAGAGTCGGACACGACTGAAGTGACTTAGCAGCAGCAGCAGAACAGTATCCATATTACTAAGATTTTAATATATATAACTAACATTGTTATTTTAAGCTTCCATATATCTGAATCCAGGCCCATTCTCATTCTCAATACTGTATATTTGAGATTTTGTATTTTGTCCATGATCTTTGCCATAAATTGTTGATCCTTTAATAGAATAAGCTCTTACACTTATTCATTACGTCCTAGTGTTTCTCCATATTCTACTTTATTAGCATTTTCTATTTTTAGTTATCTTAAATTTATTAGTTTATTGTATTACTCCTTTCCTAGCTTTTCAGATTAGATGATTACTTACATTTTTATAGAACAAAAATGACAGCTAATTTATGGTGGCAAAATCTCTATTATGCACAGAAATAATCCCCTCTGTTATGTAAGATAATTAAAAATTGATTAAAACACATTAAATTTATTATCTGCATTCTGAAATCTGGTGCCTAATGAAATATTCAATGTTCTATTGAATTCCCTGTTTAGGTAGCAATTGGAACAGACTGACTGGGATAAATCTATAACAATGAAAGAACACTGAGTATTTTTCAGACGAGAAATCAATTATATTTCTGATGGCAGTGGGCAGTGTAGTTAAAAGGCTGAAAGTTGGCTGTGCATTTATAAGATGTGACAGTGTAAATCACTGAGCAATGGTCCATCTGACTTATCCCTGAAAATTTATTATACCTGAAACAATTAATGAGTATCATAAGGCAGATCTGTTAAACTGCCCTTAAAACAACTTGTGGGAACTACTGAATTTTAATAAATTTGACAATATGAATAAAAGACTAAGTATAGGCTGCGCTATAAATGCAATACATCTATTTCTATTAACAGTAGAATTGTTAGGAAGTAGGCAAAACGGTTAAGGAGGTCAAAAGGTATAAATGTGAGTTATAAGATAAGTAAGTCCTAGAGATACAATAACACATGGCAAAGTGACTAGTTAATAACATTATATCATATATTTAAAAGTTGCTAAGAGAGAGATGCTAAATAAATGTTCTCATCACAGGAAAAAAAATTTGTAACAGTGTACAGTGACAGATGTTAACTCAATTTCCTATAGTTGTCATTTTGCAATATAAATAAATATTGAATCATTGTACATCTGAAACTAATAAAATCTTACATGTCAATTATACCTCAACACAAAAAGGTACAACTAAGTACTGTTTTAAATTTCACATATATGACTATAATCTGTAACATGGATTGAAGTGATATCAAAATGTGATAATGTTTAGGCAGTTAAAAACAGTTTCTATATTACTTTCTCAAAGGCAACTTAGCTCAGATGTACAAAACCATGATGTTTTTAACAAAATAGTACAGCCTGAGTTTAATAAACTAAGGAACTATCATAAAAAAATTTAACTTATATTTTTTGTTAGATGTAATTCCAAGTATTTTATTTCTACATGAAAGGTGTTTTGAACTAACTATTTTCCTGAATTTGAAAGTTGTATACTGAGATTTTTTTTCCCCTCAAAATCTTGGTTTATTTCTGCTAGCTTGGGCAGAAATACTATTGTTGCAGCCTTGTAGTGTCAGAACATCTTAAGTTCAAATATTGGTTCCTCTACTGTGTGTGCAATCTTACACAAATTATCTGAGTTTCATTTTCTTTTTGTGCAGACATCAAGTGAAGATGAACTGTCATAACATATATAAGCAACTAACAAGAGTAGTTAGGACATAAATATAATTCAAGTAACTATTCCCAAAGAAAAAATTTAAAATTATTCTATCATGAGAGTTGCACTATAAAGAAAACTGAATGCTGAAGAATTGATGGTTTTGAACTGTGGTGTTGGAGAAGACTCCTGAAAGTCCCTTGGACTGGCAAAGAGATCCTACTAGTCCATTCTAACTGAAATAAATCCTGAATATTCATTGAAAGGACTGATGCTAAAGCTGAAATGTGATGCAAAGAACTGACTCATCTGAAAAGACCCCGATGCTGGGAAAGACTGAAGGCAGAAGGAGAAAAGGATGACAGAGGATGAGATGGTTGTATGGCATCAGACTCAACGGACATGAGTTTGAGTAAGCTCCAGGAGTTGGTGATGGACAGGGAGGCCTGGCATGCTGTAGTCCATGGGGGTTGCAAAGAGTCGGAGATGAATGAGTGACTGAACTGATAGTTATACATATGCACTGCTTGGATATAGCTTGGTATTAATTAATCTTGTATAAAAGAAGTCCTCAAAGTTTTAAAATCTTTTAATGCAATGCTTCCTAAATTTCAGATATAACCATTTATCACTTGTACTATTTCTTACTTAATAGCTTTCCAAATCATTCTTTCTCTTTTCTCTCTTAGACAGTATTTGGTTGTGCTAGTTATATTTTTAAAATATTAAACATAAAAATAAAACCATAGGAATTAATTTAAAGACTATTTCTGGCTTCTTAGAATCATCCTGAATCTGGTCAGTGGTGGCATATCTGTCTTTAGGAATTATTGTTTTGAAGTTACAAAATGAAGTATGTTTCCAAGTTATATTCCAAATAAAAATTACCAGCAATATGATTTTTTCTACAATTTACAAAGCAGATAGATTTATGAACATTGAATATGTTTTTTAAAAAATCTAGGTTACTTATTTAAAGCAAAGTAGAGGACCTAATAGGAGCTTATGATTCTCAACAGCTTTTATGGCTCAGTGATAGAGAATCTCAGTGGTAGAGAATCTGCCTTGCAAGGCAAGAGACAGAGGTTTGATTCCTCGTCTGAGAGGATCCCGTATGTCTCAGAGCAGCTCAGCCTGTGCACCGCAACTACTGAGCCTGTGCTCCAGAGTCCAGAAGCCACGACTGTTGAAGCCTGCGAGACCTAGAGCCCATGCCCCCCAACAAGAGAAGCCACTATGAGGAGAAGCCCTTGCATTGCAACTGGAGAGTCGTCCTCACTCGCCTCAACTAGAGAAAAGCCTGTGCAGCAACGAAGACCCAGCACAAAAATAAATAAGTAATACTGTCAGATTCATCGATAAATACGCGCACTTCATGTTAACTACTACAACAGCTTCATTCCTTTCAGGTTTTGGTCATAAAGCATCTTTTAGAGACTTACCTGATAATATGAAATGGGATTAACAACTGCTGCTACCACAAAGGAATGGTATTGGGCTAAAGTGAGCAAAGTAAACTCCTTTACTTTCAGGATTTGCAATAGAACAAGGAATAATTTCTGTATATTAGAGAAAGTTATGTGATATAGCATATATATCTCAAAAAATGTTTTTTATTTGTGAAATAGTCCGTAAATTACCCATGAGAAAACCTTAACTACAGAAAGAAAAAAAAAAAAGAAAAAAAAAAAGATTGCTCCTAGGTATACATGATACCAAGCATATTTATGATATTATGGGTTGCAAAATATCTATCGGTGTATTTTCTTACTATTTAATTAAAATTATTGAAGGATTCACCTATTTCGAAACATAATTATGTAGCAGAATTCTGTGAACCACATGGGTTATATAACACAACACATCAAAAATCACTGCCACCTTTTCTTGTGGAATTGCCTGTTCATTTCAGTTTAACTTGCATTTATCCACTCACATCTAACTGCACCCCCTGGACTTTCCATTCAAAGAACAGAAGAGCATTTTCCTCCAGTGATTTTTCTAACCTAACATACACAGGCATTCTAAATCATCCCATTATTCCAACCTAATCATCACTACTTTTGGAGGACAGGGTGGAAAAAGAAAAATATTATCTTATTAACTTCCCAGTTTCAGTATATACTTTCTATACATACTTTGACACCAGTGATTCTTTAACAGAGGATAAAATCTACCATTAAAAAATCAAGATATCAATTATACAGATATCATGCATAGCAGTCTTATTTTATGAACCCAAGTACTAAGGTACAAACTTAAAAAAAAAAAAACAACTAAAAGCAATTAAACCAATTTTTGTATGTTATATGGCATACTACTTCAAAAATTTCAGCCATATTAGGTCAATACACATGAATATCAGTGATGTGACCCAAAACAAAGAGTTGTAATACAAATACCATCCATTTACTCACCTCAGAAGCATGATTCATGAAAAGACTTTCAGAATATTAGCTATCATCATATCCATTTCCAGCAGTGAAAGCAATAGCCTAGCTCATCACGTGTTTCAAAGATACCAAACCAGGGAAAGCAACGCATACTCACAAATTATAAAGCATGTCAGCCATGTTGCTTCGGTAATACAAAGCATTTCTATAGGCGCTTTCAGCTTCAGAAATTTTGCTCTGACTCTTGAGAACATTTCCAAGGTTACCCCATGCTGCCAAAAAAAGAAAGAAGTATTCAGACTAGTGTCATTCTGATTATATATGATATACCATCAAGCCGTCACGAAGTACCACAAGGAGAGAAAAAAAAAAATCTCATAAAACATCTTTAAGAAAGAAAATTTATTTCCTTTAAACTCAAACTGAGGGGTTACATGTAAAAGCCTAAAGGATGATGATTATGTCTCAAAGCAAATATATACACATAAAATTTATCATAAGGCCAAGAACGATGTTACCTTAAGATCACCTACAGATTTGAAGCTCTTTCAAATTTAAGTAGAGTTCTTCATGAACTGAAATTGTTGTATACCTACTAAACCAGAAACCATAAGAAATGATTTTAAAATAAACAAAGGTTTCATTCAAAACCAAAAACACTGATAAATAACAGAAGAATTGGGAATCAAAAAGAAGATAACGAAGATCAAAGATATAAAGAGGCTTAAGAGTCATCAGAATATATCAACAAAACATTATGTTCCTTAAAATAGTTAAGTATATATGGTTTACTCAGATATAATGCTTTTATATCTTCCCTACTAATAAATTCATAAGTGGGAAAATCAGTAAGTTTGTGTCTTCACACATAATCACACTTAAAAATTTACATTTTCACTATACACTTTATTTTTCATTCCAAACAATCATGATTTCTCAATATTATAAGATACCCCATCACCAGCTGCCCACAAAGCAAGGTGCTCAAGCAGACCTATCCCTCAAACTTGGATGCTTCTCTTGTCCTTTTTCTTTCCCACATGGAGACGGGTTGCTAGGCCCTTAAACCAGAGTCCCTCCCAACTAGAAGATGAGGATGAGAAGGCTCATGTGTGTCAAGATCTATTTATCTGGAGAATTCCTAGTTCTATATGGAGAATGAAAGAGTTTGAGATACCAATTTTTAATGCATAAAAAAATGCATAGAATCATTCGATCCCAAATTTGCTTGTGTGTCCTGTAATTTAACACACTGTGCTTTCATTTACTAATCTGCAACATGGGAGAAAATAATATCTCCTGGGTTTTTTGACAAGGACCAAATGAGTTAGTATATGGAGAGTGTTTAAGATAGTGCCAGCCATGTGGCAAACACTCAATAAACATTTGCTATTATCATTAATATCATTGTAATGGATGCTCTTCACAATTTACAGTGTCAAGCATTGTTTACAAAAACAGGATCAAATATAATGCACTTTACATACTTAGTAATATCTACAGAGAATGATAATCTTTCATATTTGGAAAGTCATATACCTTCTTTGGCTTCTGATGGAGAACAGAGGAGAAGCATATACTTACCATTATGCAGTATCTAATCATGCCACATGTCACACCATATACTTGAAAAATATTGTCTCACTGAGCTCTCAACATAGTACTGTATATTAAAACCCTGTCCACTGCATGAATAAGGAAACAGACTTAGAGACACTAAGGAACTTGCCAAGTTACGAAAACAGATTTCAACCCAAGGCTTGTTGTGGGTGTTTAGTTGCTAAGTCGTGTCTGACTCCTTTGGAACCCCATGGCTGTAGCCCATGAGGCTACTTTGTCCATGGGGTTCTCCAGGCAAGAATACTGGAGTGTGCCATTCCCTTCTCCAGGGGATCTTCCCAATTCAGGGATCTAACCGGGATTTCCTGTTCAGAAAGACATTTAAGCGGATGTTTAATACAAGTCTCTTAGTGTTGGCTGATAGTAGAAAGTAATCAACTTATCCATCATGGGAATATCATGGGAAACTTTATGGATTACTATACAGCAGTGAAAATCAACAAGTTCTGTGTAAATATTTTAACAGGAATAGACCTTGAAAAGCCAAAAAATATTCAAAATACCTAATGCCTTCTGTCACAACATTATTTTAACGATATTAAAAACTCATTCCTACCCAAAGTATCATTATATACTTTATAAGGATACATTATAAATCTAAGGACAGAAATCAATTACATTAGGACAGTTGCCTATGATGCAAAGGGATATTTAAGCTGAACAGAGGTAAAAGGGAATAATATATGAATAAAAGAGGAATTTGTAGGGATCATCCTGAAAACTGGCCAGGAACCAAGGAATATGATTGATCTAACTTCTGCAGCTGGGAGAAGAAAAGGGGACAGAAGGGAGGTGAGGATAAGAGAAAAGGGGAAAAGGAAAATTAAGGTCATGTCACGTATTCTTTTAAAATAGAGATGGAGTTATCCTATATCTTGCTTAAGAAATAAAGGGTTTTAACATTCACTAAACTTTTTCTTGGGTTGATGTTAAGATGATTCAAAATGGATGTTTGAGGTTAACTTCAAATTTGCACTTGGTGAATTTTACTTTGGAACAATGGAAATTAAAGATCTTGTATTTTTACAAATATTTAATGTCATTTTACATTTTTAGGCTTATATATGTTATAGATTCACTCATTTCATGCAGTAATCTTTAAAACCCTTCAGTTTTATTGGAATAAAATCCCTGGAATTCTTACAAGAAATTGTGATTAAAGTCCAAAAAATAAAGTATCCAGTTTTTTTAAGTCTGTATTTTAATAGATAGTGTGCCCAGATGAATTCAGTTCTCACATTAAAACACTGGAGATAATAAAGTACTTATTTGAAATTTTAAAAACTGTGTTTAGTTAATTCTAAAAACTTTATGTAATTTTTGAAAGTTTTTCCCAACAGCTTTTCAAAATATTTAGAGTACTAATTTTATTCCTGTTGTTTGACAAAATGAATATTGTAAGAAGCTGCTCTTCTTGAGGGACTACTATTTCATCTCATGGGCTTAGCTTGAACAACTGCAAACCTAGGTGGAGGAAAGGAGAAGGCGATGGCACCCTACTCCAGTACTCTTGCCTGGAAAAATCCCATGGACGGAGGAGCCTGGTGGGCTGCAGTCCATGGGGTTGCTAGGAGTTGGACACGACTGAGCAATTTCACTTTGACTTTTCACTTTCATGCATTGGAGAAGGAAATGGCAACCCACTCCAGTATTCTTGCCTGGAGAATCCCAGGGACGGGGGAGCCTGGTGGGCTGCCGTCTATGGGGTCGCACAGAGTCGGACACGACTGAAGTGATTTAGCAGCAGCAGCAGGTGGAGAAAAACAGGAGGAAAAGGTAAAGGGAGAAGGAGAGGTGGAAAAGAAAAAATATATATATGTATACTGGGATAAAAATAATAGTGCTTTCATTTATTTAAAGTTTACTGTATGCTTGACAGTGTCCAGTATTTATATAACATAATAATAAACTTTGAGGTCCATCACTATACCCATTTCATTGATATATAAACTAAAGTTAACTCCTTAAATTGCAAAGATAATGATAAGAGAAAACCAGATCTGCTTCCAGATGTCAAAATCTCACCATCTCACTACTGAGTCTAACTTCAAGGTCAAATCACATATCATAGTACTCAATATTTATACATATTTAATTGAGGGACTAAAGTATAAAATGGAGCCAAAATTAATTATCCAAATGAGTCATTCCCTCAGAACTGGAAGGGACAAAATACTCCAGAAACAAAAAACTTTAGTACCCATGGTACCAACAAACTTTAGCTACATGGTACCCATCTTTCATAATGTATTTTCCACACCACAGAAAAATTAATGCCAAACAACATATTAAGTACTTCACATTTCTTTGGCAATGGGATTTTAAATGTCACATTTTCTAGAAAATGCAATGGAAAGAAAACATTGTTATAGCTATGTAAATAAATGTTTGTTGCTCAAAGATACTGGAGATTAAGTACATTTATCAAGGACTCCTAAGTACCCTAAAGGTGCCTTATATGTGATGGAGATTTAGAAGCATTGTTTAACAAGCACATGACTTATTTCTTAGGAAAGTGAAAAATGAAAGTCGCTCAGTCATGTCTGACTCTTTGCAACCCCATGGACTTGTACAGTCCATGGAATTCTCCATGCCAGAATATTGGACTGGGTAGCCATTCCCTTCTCCGAGGGATCTTCCCAATCCGGGATCAAATCCAGGTCTCCTGCATTGCAGGCAGATTCTTAAGCCACTAGGGAACTTCAAGAATACTGGAGTGAGTAGCCTATCCCTTTTCTAGGGGATTGTCCCCACCCAGGAATTGAACCAGGCTCTCCTGCATTACAGGCAAATTCTTTACCAGCTGAGCTACCAGACAAGCCTTTATTTCTTAGGACTAAGCATATATGATGATTACATTGAGGAAAGGTGAACCAAAGATTCAAGGTATCACTGGATAAGTTTCAGGAAATCTCATCTGTGAAGTTATTCTACTTTCAAAAGGAAAATAATTTTTTTCTTTTGAACGAAATCAGGAAGTAAAGAATCAAGAACAACTCTTATATCTCAAGGGCCCTTCATACTGGCATTTAACTATACCTAAAAGGTATCCACTTACTAAGAAATGACCTTAATTCACAAGGAAAGCTACTCAAAGGTCACAAACTGCCAGAGTTTATTTTATATTATTTGAAAGGCAGAATAACAATTAAATATTTCCATCTTGCAGAGGTTCTTCTAAAGAGGAAAATCAAATGTTAGCTCCTTCTGGAAATGTTAAGTGATCTACAATGAATCACTCCAAAACTTTTTCAAAGACCTCATTCAAATATAGTAGTTCCAAGTTCACAGAGTAAGTTTAAACTTACTCTAAAGTATCAACTATTGTAATTTCATAGTGCTCGATATATTTTATAAAAATCAATGCAGGCAGATTTGAGGAATTTTTTCCAGGATAATTAAAAACTGGAAGATATTTATATTCATTGATTATAAAAAGTTATTTACATTATGATTATGGCATGCATTGCTCTTTGAAAAGTTAGCTAATAAGATGAAATAATCTCTTAATATTTTAATTTTAACTACTTAACATTCACACAAGCCATCATACTTCAGGATTCAGTTCAGTTCAGTTCAGTCACTCCGTCGTGTCTGACTCTTTGCGACCCCATGAATCGCAGCACGCCAGGCCTCCCTGTCCATCACCAACTCCCGGAGTTCACTCAGACCTGCCTCCATCGAGTAAGTGATGCCATCCAGCCATCTCATCTTCTGTCATACCACTATTTCTGTTACACTGATCCTCTGAACACAGCCACCAAAATCAACAAGGGCTCTCACTTTTTACTTCCATTTTTAGTTGTAATTTACCTTAGAACTTTAATATATGTCTTTAGTCCCTATATCAACACCAAGTTCTATGTAAAGATCTTGCAAAATTGAAACATTGAAAACTGATACTCCATCGAGTCAGTGATGCCATCCAGCCATCTCATCTTCTGTCATACCACTATTTCTGTTACACTGATCCTCTGAACACAGCCACCAAAATCAACAAGGGCTCTCACTTTTTACTTCCATTTTTAGTTGTAATTTACCTTAGAACTTTAATATATGTCTTTAGTCCCTATATCAACACCAAGTTCTATGTAAAGATCTTGCAAAATTGAAACATTGAAAACTGATTTAACTATCATGATAAATTCTAAATTTTGCTTCCTCCAATTCTTGTTTGAAATCAGAATGCTACCACAAAAAGGTGTTACACGTTGAAATCTTGCCAGTTATATAAGCCAGATCAGCTGCAAAAGAAAATAAATACAGGAGTGCCTAGATTATCTGATTAATTGTTTTCCTTCTGATTATAGCCCTATTTTTACACTTCTATATATATGAACTCTTTCAGTCCTCCTAACAAAGATTATCATCCAGTTAGTACTTGACAAGGAAACTGTGCCTTAGAAAAAGGGACACGTAAAAGCTAACAGAGATAAAAGTTGTGTCTGTTAGGTTCTGAAGTCCTTGTTTTAACCACTATGAAACAGCTGGACTTCAGATGTGTTCCAAAAACAGTGTTCACATAGATGTAAGCTAAATAAGTGTCATTTTAAAATATGAGGAATTATGTTAAAATTTCTGGGGAAGGCAATGGCACCCCACCCCAGTACTCTTGCCTGGAAAATCCAATGGATGGAGTAGCCTGGTGGACTGCAGTCCATGGGGTCGCTAACAGTCGGACAGACTGAGCGACTTCACTTTCACTTTTCTCTTTCATGCATTGGAGAAGGAAATAGCACCCACTCCAGTGTTCTTGCCTGGAGAATCCCAGGGATGGGGGAGCCTGGTGGGCTGCCGTCTATGGGGTCACACAGAGTCGGACATGACTGAAGTGACTTAGCAGCAGCAGCATGTTAAAATTTCTAATCTCAATGAAAACGGTAAAAAAGAAGCAAGCAAGCAGGAGAAGGAAAAAAGGGCCATGTAACTGAATGAAACTTAAGATAAACGTGAATGTGTTTTGTTTTGTTAATGCTTTCTCACTCTATCCATTAACAAACATTGTAAAGGGGTCAACTTTTGTAGCCTGGGTTTATACTGATTTCATGAGAGTCACTTCACATGATCCAGGGAAATCATAGCGCTTATAAGCCTATAAGGATTTATATTTCCTAAGGTAATTATACCTTGGATTATTACAGAAAGAAACATAATGTTAAGTGGGTAAAAAAGGTCTGGTTAAAATGTTAAGTGGAAAATAGAAATAATATAATGATTATGATTCATACAATATCAGAATACATATACTACATACGTTTATGTAATTCTAATCATAGCAACTTTATAATATGCAATTATCTCTCTTGTTCCTCTATCTTTGGTTATTCAGATACACCTGAAAATCAGTATATTCCTATAAGGAAAAAATATTAAAAATGAAAAAATAAAATTTAGTACTCCAATGATTTGGTAACATTGTCTTCATAGCACTGTTAATTAGTATAACATCTATGTGCATACTGTAATATCCATATATACAGTTCAGGGCAGGTTTTTTGGTTTTAACAAATCTAGGATTATTCCTTCACATTTTAGCATGTGCAGTCTCTATTGTGACTCTGACTACAAGCCACCCCCACATTCACAGTTCAGTGTCTGCTATGAGAACTCTCAAGGATCACAGCTGTGTGCTGGCAAAAGGGCTTGCATAACTCGATGAAGCTAACAGCTACGCTGTGCTGCTGCTGCCGCTGCTGCTAAGTCACTTCAGTCGTGTCCGACTCTGTGTGACCCCATAGACGGCAGCCCACCAGGCTCCCCCATCCCTGGGATTCTCCAGGCAAGAATACTGGAGTGGGTTGCCATTTCCTTCTCCAATGCATGAAAGAGAAAAGTGAAAGTGAAGTCGCTCAGTCTGTCCGACTGTTAGCGACCCCATGGACTGCAGCCCACCAGGCTACTCCGTCCATTGGATTTTCCAGGCAAGAGTACTGGGGTGGGGTGCATTGCCTTCCCCGATGCTGTGCAGAGCCACCCAAGACTGATGGGTCACAGTGAAAAGTTCTGAAAAAACATAGTCCACTGGGAGAGGAAATGGGAACCCACTCCAGCATTCTTGCCTTGGAACCCTGTAAACAGAGAGGAAAGGCAAAAAGATACAACACTGGAAGATAAGCCCCTTCCCAGATCAGAATTTGAGCAAACTCCAGGAGACAGTGAAGGGCAGAGAAGCCTGGCATGCTACAGTCTGTGGGCTTGGAAAAAGGTGGACAGGACTGAATGATTGAACAATAGGTCAGAAGGTGTCCTACATGCTACTGGGGAAGAGCTGGAACAGTTACAAATAGCTCCAGGAAAAACGAAGCAGTGGAGTCAAAGCAGAAATGATGCTCAGTTGTGGATGTGTCTGGTGGTGAAAGTAAAGTCCAGCGCTGTAAAGAATAACGTTGCATAGAAACCTGGAATGTTAGGTCCGTGAATCAAGGTAAATTGGATACAATCAAGCAGGAGATGGCAAGAGTGGACATCAACATGTTAGCAATCAGTGAACTAAAATGGACAGGAATGGCTGAATTTAATTTAGATGATTATTATATTTACTCATGTGGATAAGACTCCCTCAGAATAAATGGAGTAGCTCTTACACTCCACGAAAGGGTCCAGAATGCAGTACTGAGGTGCAGCCTCAAAAACAAGAGAATGATCTTGGTTCGTTTCCAAGGCAAACCATTCAACCTCAGTAATCTGAGTCTATGCCCCAGCCATTGATGCCGAGGAAGGTGAAATTGAGCAGTTCTTGGAAGACACACATCTTTTAGATTTAACACCAAATAGAGATGTCCTTTTCATCGTAGGGGCACGGGATGCAAAAGTAGGAAGTCTAGAGATACCCAGAATAGCAGGCAAGTTTGACCCTGGAGTACAAAGTGAAGCAGAGCAAAGTCTAATAGAGTTTTATCAAGAGAATGTGTTGGTCAAAGCAAACAACCTTTTCCAAGAACCCAAGAGAGAACTATACAAAAGGACATCACCAGATTGTCAATACAGAAATCAGATTGTTTTTTTGCAGCCAAAGATAGAGAAGCTCTATACAGTCAGCAAAAACAAATCCTGAAGATGACTGTGGCTCAGATCATGAGCTCCTTACTGCAAAATTCAGGCTAAAATTGAAGAAAGTAGGAAAAACCACTACCCTCATGGCTGAGCTGGTAAAGAATTCGCCTTCAATGTGGGAGACCTGGGTTCAATCCCTGGCTTGGGACAATCCCCTGGAGAAGGGAATGGCTACCCACACCAGTATTCTGGCCTGGAGAATTCCAGGGACTATACAGTCCAGGAGACCACAAAGAGTTGGACACAACTGAGTGACTTTCACTTTCACTTCAGGAAAAACCACTAGGCAACTCAAGTATGATCTAAATCAAATCCCTTGTGATCATACAGTGGAGGTGACAAATAGATTCAAGGGATTAGATAGATCTGGTAGATGGAGTGACTGAAGAACTATGGACGGAGGTTTGTAACTACAGGAGGCAGTGACCAAAACCATCCCAAAGAAACTAAATGCAAGAAGACAAAGTGGTTGTTTGAGGAGGCTTTACGAATAGCTGAGGAAGGAAGAGAAGAGGAGGAGAAGGGACAAAGGGAAAGACATACCCAACTGAACGCCGAGTTCCGAGAATAGCAAGGAAAGATGAGAAGGCCTTCTTAAATGAACAATGCAAAGAAACAGAGGAAAACCATAGCATATGAAACACTAGCGATCTCTTAAATAAAACTGGAGCGATCAAGAGAACATTTCATACAAGGATGGGCATGATAAAAGACAGAAACAGTGAGGAACAAAGAGAAGCAGAAGAGATTAAGAAGAACCGGCAAGGATACACAGAAGAACTATACAAAAAAGGTCCTAAAGACCCAGATAATAATGATGGTGCGATCACTCACCCGGAGTCAGGCATCCCGGAGTGTGAAATTAAGTGGGCCTTAGTAAGCATTATTATGAACAAAGCTAGTGGAGATGACAGAATTCCAGCTGAGCTATTTCAAATCCTAACAGATGATGCTGTTAAAGTGCTGCCCTCACTATGCCAAGAAATTTGGAAAACTCAGTGGTGGCCACAGGACTGGAAAAGGTCCATTTTCATTCCAATACCAAAGGACAATACCAAAGAATGTTCAAACTACCATACAGCTGTGCTCATTTCATGTGCTAGCAAGGTTATGCTCAAAATTCTTCAAACTGGTTTAGTTGTACATGAACCAAGAACTTCTAGATGTACAAGCTGGGTTTTGAAGAAGCAGAAGAACCAAAGATCAGATTCACTGGATCATGGAGAAAGCAAGGGAATTCCAGAAAAATAGCTACCTCTGCTTCATTGACTCTGCTAAGGCCTTTGACTGTTTGGATCACAACAAATTGTGGAAAATTTTTAAAGAGATGGGAGTACCAGACCACCTTACATCTCTCCTGAGATACCTCTATGTGGGTCAAGAAGCTAAAATAGTTAGAACCAGACATGGAATAACTGACTGGCTCCAAGTTGGAAAAGGAGTACAAGGCTATATGTTGTCATCCTGCTTGCTTAACTTACATGCAGAGTACATCATGCCAAATGCCAGGTTGGATGAATCACAAGGTAGGATCAAGATTGCCAGGAGAAAGATCAACAACATCAGATACACAGATGACTCCACTCTAATGGCAGAAAACAAAGAGGAACTAAAGAGCCTCTTGACGAGAGTGAAAGAGGAGAGTGAAAAGCTGTCTTAAAACTCAACATTCAAAAAATTAAGATACTGGCATCCAGTCCCAAGACTTCATGGCAAATAGCAGGGAAAAAAAGTGGAAGCAGTGACAGATTTTATTTTCTGTGGCTCCAAAATTACCATGAATGGTGACTGCAGCCATGAAATTAAAAGACGCTTGCTCCTTGGAATGAAGGCTATTGACAAACCTAGACAGTGTATTAAAAAGCAGAGACATCACTTTGTTAGCAAAGGTCCATATAGTCAAAACTACAGTTTTTCCAGTAGTCAGGTTTGGATATAAGAGTTGGACCATAAAGAATGCTGAGCACTAAAGAATTGATGCTTTTGAACTGTGGTGCTGGAGAATAGCCTTGAGAGTCCCTTGGACTGCAAGGAAATTAAACAAGTCAATCCTAAAGGAAATCAATCCAGAATATTCATTGGAAGGATTGATGCTGAAGCTCCAATACACTGGCCACCTGATGCGAAGGGCCAATACACTGGAAAAGACCTTGATGCTGGAAAAGATTGACAGCAGAAGCAGAAGAGGGCAGCGGAGGATGAGATGGCTAGATAGCATCACCAACTCAATCAATGGACGTGAATTTGAGCAAACTCTGGGAGATAGTGGAGGAGAATGGAGCCTGGCATACTGTGTTCCATCGGTCCCCAAGAGTCAGATAGGACTTAGCGACTGAAGAACGACAATTAGAACCTCGCATGGTCTGTGAAGCTGAGTCGTCTCTGTAAAGGCCTTCACTCTAATTTCCCATCTAGGCTCAGAATGTTTCTCACTGCATCTTAATCCAAACAAAACAAAACAAAAAATCTACTTCATGTTCCTCTCTGATAGCAAGGTATTCTCTGTCAAGTCTCTGGTTGACAGAGACTAACCCACAGGATTATATAATAAGTGAAGATAGTAAGGTATTTGCAAATATAATGACTGGACAACCTGATTTTGAGACTTTCTTCAAATCTTACCAGATCCTTTTTCTAATAGGCTTATTACACTGTTGAAAGTAGTCAATCTAAAAGACTTGGTGAATAATAACTGGCATGCCACAAATAGTGACCCTATTTATATGAAGTGTTAGCCACTCAGTTGTGTCTGACTCTTTGTGGCCCCCTGAACTATAGTCTGCCAGGCTCCTTTGTCCAGGCAAGAATACTAGAGTAGGTAGCCATTCCTTCCTCCAGCAGATCTTCCTGACCCAGGGATCAAGTCCAGGTCTCCTGCATTGCAGGTAGATTCTTTACCATCTGAGGAACCAGGGAAGCCCATTTATATAAAAGACACACCAATTCAGTAAAGGCTCATAAGAAATTCCTCGCATTTGGCTGATCTCTTAGCCCATGTAGCCGTTCAACCGTTACACATAGATTGATAGCAAAATACACAGAGTTGTTTCTGATTTCATGGTCAGAATATAATTGACCCAAAGGATCTCTTACAGCTTGTCTCCATCATAATTAATATCATTTGAGACTGGTTCAGCTCTAAAAGATGAAGAACCTTTAGAAAAGGCAAGAATTCTACACAACTCCAGTGGGGGTGGGGAGGAAAAGAAGTGATTAAAAAAAAAAAATTCTCACTTTTGTTCTTTTACAATCCAATCTCATAAGCTACTTTATCTCACAATGAATCCTGTCATCATTAAATGGGTTCCTGGCATTTAATAGCCCCAGGTTAGATTCCAAATATGTGTCACTAAAAGGAAATTTGATGCGGAAACCTAAACCAAAAAGATCCCAAACCTAAGTTTTTAGTTTTATTTCTGTTACCAATTAGATCTGGGTCCACTACAGTAAATTACTGGACTCTCCCATTTCTTATTAGCAGTAAAAAGTAAACATGTAATATGGGCCAATCTCTGGGCTAGGGGTGCTATACACACCTGGTCCCACACCGTGCTATTGCTGTACTCGCTATACAGATCAGCCACCTAGAAGTTCAGAGAGGTTGTAACAACACTGTAAAGACGAGCATAACAGCTCCTCCTGTGCTGACTTCTGGTGGCTCAGTTGGCAAAGAATCCGCCTGCAACGCAGGAGATCGCCTGCAAGCAGGAGACCCAAGTTCAATCCCTGTCTGGGTTGGGAAGATCCCCTGGAAGAGGGAATGGCAACCCACTCCAGTACTGCTGCCTGGGAGATTCCAAGGACCAGAGGAGATTGGCCTAGGGACTAAATCACCAAGACCACCCTATCTACCTTACTGTAAATCTGACCAACTTACCATGCCTTTTCTCCCTAAGCATTCTGCCTCTCAGATGCTCATCAGTAAAACAGGTGTAACAATCCTTGCCTAAGTTCAACTCCAGCATCACTGAGGTAATTAAATAAGATAATAGATGTGTAACTCTACAAAGTACATTTCTATGGAACAGGAATGATATATCATTAATAGGTCATCATCCATAAAAAACATAACCAGGTAGATACACCCTTTAATTCAGTATGTATGGTCATGCTATTGACAATTTCACTGCTAAACACATCAAGGCCAAGAAAAGAAAACTCAAAGCAACATTAAATACTCCTGAGGCCAGTTTTTCGTGGTTTTCCTTTGAGAATATCATTAAAAGCAATTCTTTTGGCATGTTCCCTGATCAGGGACCCAGCCCATGCCCCCTGCAGTGCAAGCGCCATGTCCTAACCATTGGCCTGCCGAGGAAGCCCACAAAGCCAGTTTTAAGATAAGAAAAATTAAAATAAGTAAATAAATAAAGATTACATTTTATTTTAAAACAGCTGTTCCTAAGATAAAATGCAGTATATATCAAATACAGTACATCATGACACCATGTTATAACCTGTATGAACTTCAACATATTAATTTTTGACAGTAGCTTTTAACTCAGCAGGTAGTGCTGAACATGGAAAAAGTAGAGTTAGTAATAAAGAAAAGGGCATTTTAAAAGTAAGAAATGTTCAGTAAAAGCATAAATATGAAGAATAAAATATTTATGTGGGTAGAAAAATATTCTTGAATGCTAATAAAATTAGCTATTAAATTAAAAAAATTTTCTAAAAATCTCAATTATCTTTCCTATATGCTCAGATCTTGGGCAACTATCATTTTAATGTATATTTTCAGCTACTACGAACAACAGAAAAAAAAGAGGGAGGTTAATTCTCTTTGCCTCTTTTGCTGCTGTAGGGTAAACAAATAAGGGCTCTTCAAAGGCTGTGCAGCCAGTACTTGTATGAGGTATTTGTGCATTACTTGAAAGACATGATATTGATATAAAGGATGATGCTATTCATTTTACAGCCTTAAGCATACAACTCAGAAAGTGCTCCTTCCAAACAGCGAAAGGAAGCTAGTACACAGAGGGGAAAATTAAATAGGACGAACCAAAAGGGTGAATGCACTACACTGACATTCTCACATCGGTTGAGCACTATGAGAAAGAGAAGGGCTGGGCCATTTTCCTGAAGCTCTAACAGGGAGTTTTCAGTGTCCATTAAACTCTCTTTTACACAAAACACATCTACTGGATACATATTACTTTTAATAAATATTACCAACTAGAAATTACGGCCAGATATGTGGTTTTAGAGGCATAAACCCATATAATGCATTCTAAATGGTGTTGACATTCAGAGGATTTACATGTTAAGTTGATTAAAATCCATAAAGAAGCAGTATTTTCCTAGGCAGTCATCAGTACTGGGCTTAGGGTATAGTTCTTTAAGTCTAAACTCCTACTTAAAAGCCTTGAAAGTAAATATCTACTCTAGGCTCCATTTGGAAAACCACAATCAGAACATGGCAGATCTCTGACCAAAGTGTCACTTAAGCCTCCTGTTTCTAGAATCGCACCACAAAACCCAAAGATATGGCACAAAGAGAACCTTACTGAGTATTATCTGCCAAAATAAAAAAAAGAAACACCTTTCTCAAAACCATTGTCCTAAACTGTAAGAGCAAAAGAGATTTTTTAAAATCTTGTGCCATTGTTTCCTAATAACACAATTCCAACAGCAGAAGTAATTTTAAATATATTGTGATTGGAGATAAGAAAAAGGCACAACACAGATTTGTATGGTATCACTAATTAATATGCTCGCGTTTTCTTTATGTAAACCCAGAAACTTATCTTTACTTGAAAATTGTTTTCAACACTCACATGAATACAGACAACAGCATTCAGCTTTAACCACTAGACTGAAAACGACTTGAAGCCATCCTTGGAAAATATTCAGATTATATGAAAACAGACTAAGTAGAGAAATGAGGTATTCTATACCCGTATTGCAAATCTCCAAAGCTTATTTGTAAAAACTCAAAGAGAATAAACCAAGTGATAAAGTAAGACCAAATATTATCAAAATACCTCTGACCTCCTGGTCCCTCCTGGTAGCCATGCGATATATATTTTGAGAAATTTATTTTTTTCACAAGGAAAAAGAAGACAGAAAGAAAAGAAGAAATGTTTAGTATGTTTCTTTATTAAACAAACTCCCAGCTGTAAAACAGAGAGCCCCACACACTGTAAGGCTAAGTTTCTTCCACCATCCAGGGAAAGAGCTGCACTTACCAAGAAGTTTCCTGACACCTCAGTTCTCTGTTCTAGTCAAAATTTGACAATCATCTGTTGTATCAACCTTTTTCCTAACACTTAAAATTCCTAGAAAGTCCTCCTAATTAAAATGTATGCCTATATTACTCTTTGAAAAATATTAACACTGATATTTTAAAATAATATCCCATAATGTTTTACATGAAGGAATTGAATTATGCTCCTTAAAGTGACTGAATAAATGTTCAGAGTGGCAACCAGTATTATCGAGATCTAGACACCTAAATACAAGACTCAACGAAGGACTAATACAGTTCTGTGCTCCAGAAGGGTTTTGTTTGTGTTTGTTTCTACTATTTAATCAAGTTATATTGTAGTGTCTTACTTGGAAAGAATATTATCATTTTTAAATAAAAACTTTTAGCTTTGGTTCTTATTTTATTTTTTAGTAAGCATCTATGTGTGTTTTCTATTAGATCCCCTAGATAGTAATATTCAGATTTTTTAATACTAATATGCAAGACTAAAACGAGATATTTCTAATTTAACACTCCTATGCATAAAAAAGGGCTCACATTTTGTTTTTTCATTGAATTATACATATAAAGTCTCCTAAATCCAAGTTTTTCTTTCAACAATCATATGATTTGAACATCTCAGATTTTTCCATAATGCCTTAAGACTTAACTGAAATTTTCCTTTACTTCCATGGGCACAAGTACAGGAGGTGTGCGTGATTATTAAGGATAAAACTGAAAAATGTGCCTTACTGAAAATCTATATTTGTGACATTATCTGTAAGTATATTACAACAGAAAATGAATATAGTTTAGCTCTTTAGCCTTCTGTGTTTTCTAAGAGTCAAATACCTGAAATTTGATTTTGCCTAAAACATTGGTCTAATATATTTTTTGACTGACTTTAGCAGTTTTGTTCTTTTTTGTTGAAGGAGAACTCAAAATTTCAGAACTATCAGCTATGTCTTAAACTCTATTCTCAAAAATAATTTCTAACATAGCTAACCTATTCCTTAATAGATGCCAGATTTATGGATATTTCTCAGGCGTTTCTCTTTCTGGTAGTGTGGTAAAACTCTGTGCAGAGATTCTCTTATATAGAACACATAAAAATGCAATCTCAGAGAAACATAATGCCAAAGAATATTCAAACTAATGCACAACTGCACTCATCTCACACACTAGCAAAATAATGCTAAAAATTCTCCAAGGTAGGCTTGAACAATACATGAACCAAGAACTTCCAGTGTTTCAGCTGAATCTAGAAAAGGCAGAGGAACGAGAGATCAAAATGCCAACACCCATTGGATCACAGAAAAAGTAAGAGAATTCCAAAAGACCATCTACTTCTGCTTCATTGACTACTCCAAAGCCTTTGATTGTGTGGATCATAACAAACTGTGCAAAATTCTTCAAGAGATGGGAATATCAGACCACCTGACCCACCACCTCTTGAGAAATCTGTACGCAGGTCAAGAGGTAACAGTTAGAATCAGACATGGAACAACAGACTGGTTCAAAATTAGGAAAGGAGTATGTCAAGACAGTACATTACCACCCTGTTTATTCAACTTCTATGCAAAGTACATCATGCGAAATGCAGGACTGGTATGAAGCACAAGCTGGAATCAAGATTGCTGGGAGAAATATCAATTACCTCAGATATACAGATGACACTACCCTCATGGCAGGAAAGCAAAGAGGAATTAAACAGCCTCTTGATGAAAGTGAAAGAGGAGAGTGGAAATGCTAGAATAAACTCAATATTCAAAAAACTAAGATCATGGAATCTGGTCCCATCACTTCATAGCAAATAGATGGGGAAACAATGGAAACAGTGAAAGAGTTTATTTTGGGGGGCTAAAAAATCACTGCATATGGTGACTGCAGCTATGAAACTATCAGACACTTATTCCCTGGAAGAAAAGCTATGGCAAACCTAGACAGCATATTAAAAAGCAGAGACATTACTGTGCCAACAAAGGTCTATCTCATCAAAGCAATGGTTTTCCCAGGAGCCATGTATGGATGTGAGAGTTGGACCATAAAAAAAAAGCTGAGCCTCAAAGAACTGATGATTTTGAACTGTAGGTTTGGCGAAGATTCTTGAGAGTTCCTTGGACAGCAGGAGATCAAACCAGTCAATCCTAAAGAAAATTAGTCCTGAATATTCATTGAAAGGATTGATGCTGAAGCTGAAGCTCCAATACTTTGGCCACCTGATGTGAAGAACTGACTCATTTGAGAAGAGCCTAATGCTGGGACTGATTGAAGGCAGGAGGAGAAATGGACGACAGAGGATGAGATGGTTGGATGGTATTACTGACTTGATGGACATGCATTTGAATAAATTCTGGGAGTAGGTGATGGACAGGGAAGCCTGGTGTGATGCAGTCCATGGGGTCACAAAGAGTCAGACATGACTGAGTGACTGAAGTGAGCTGAAACATGCTAGATAGAAAATATAAGTATTTGTCAATGACTGTATTAATTGATGGGCTTCTCTTGTGGCTCTGCTGGTAAAGAATCTGCCTGCAATGTGGGAGAGCTGGGTTTGATCCCTGGGTTGGGAAGATGCCCTGGAGAAGGGAACGGCTACCCACTCTGGTATTCTGGCCTGGAGAATTCCATGGACTGTATAGTCTATGGAGTCACAAATAGTTGGAACGACTAAGCAACTTTCACCACCACTACTTGGTATTAATTGATGGGACAGTAAGCGGAATCCTCAAACCTAGAAATGCTCAAAAACATGAGTCCAGAAGGTGGACATGTTCTGAAGATGGCATTCACCCTGTGTAAATTTGCAGAACTAAGAGGAATCAGGGCTTGGGATTTAATTGGCTTCGAAAGAGAGGTTGGATAAGAAAAGCCACACAGACTCAAGCACTGGTCTCACTCAGGAACATGGCTGAAAATTCAGAATATAAATTGGATAATACATAGTTAGTAATTCTTGGACATATTCCAGTAATGCAAAGTAAGTTCAACATTGGAAAATCTATTAATATAAATCCTTAACATAAATAGATTAAGTGGGGAAAATGCCTATCATTATCAATATTAACTCACAGAAAGAAAACTTAGACTAGAAATAAGAGGAAAACTCTGATAAAAGCCGTCTACTAAAAACCATAAAATGCACATAATTAACGGTGAAACATTTAAAACATTCTTTCTTAAAAAAGAATGAAATAAAAACCCACTGTCATCACTTCTGTTTGACACTGTAATGGAGGGTCTAGCGTTAAATAAGAGAACACAGGTGAAAGCAAGAATATAAATTGGATAATACATAGTTAGTAATTCTTGGACATATTCCAGTAATGCAAAGTAAGTTCAACATTGGAAAATCTATTAATATAAATCCTTAACATAAATAGATTAAGTGGGGAAAATGCCTATCATTATCAATATTAACTCACAGAAAGAAAACTTAGACTAGAAATAAGAGGAAAACTCTGATAAAAGCCGTCTACTAAAAACCATAAAATGCACATAATTAACGGTGAAACATTTAAAACATTCTTTCTTAAAAAAGAATGAAATAAAAACCCACTGTCATCACTTCTGTTTGACACTGTAATGGAGGGTCTAGCGTTAAATAAGAGAACACAGGTGAAAGCAACAAAACTGAAATAAAAAGATGTATGGGGGGGTCATCAGTGATTCCAGTAATAGCTTATTCTCAATATGCAAAATGTGTTATTTGTTTTAGTGATTTCCTTTCAGTGGTTCAAATACAAGGTATATGGATATATTTCTCAATGAATGAAATATTTCATATATATTTAACAAAAGAGAAGCAAAGAAATGCTAGAACATTTTAAGAATGAAATACAAAAACTAATATAGAAATCAGAATAATACAACTTCATACTTCTTTTAATTATATGTGAGTGTGTTTCTTTGAACTATAACCACTAGTAAATATATTCAATCTAAGGCAACACTAATTTTGGGGTTAAAGGCTTTCAAACACCAATAAAGATTCTATAAGTTTTGTTATGGTAATCCCAAAAACACAGTGATATGTCACCTACTTTATTGTTAATACACAATAAGATCATTTTTACTGAACCTGTTGTGTTATCTTTTTTTCTTCCCTGAAAAACTGTACTTGTAGGCATTAGAACTGGAACCAAAGTAAATATTGATGTGCTACTCTGTCAGGTCCATGAATCAAGGCAAATTGGAAGTGGTCAAACAAGAGATGGCAAGGGTGAATGTCGACATTCTAGGAATCAGCGAACTAAAATGGACTGGAATGGGTGAATTTAACTCACATGACCATTATATCTACTACTGCGGGCAGGATTCCCTCAGAAGAAATGGAGTAGCCATCATGGTCAACAAAAGAGTCTGAAATGCAGTACTTGGATGCAATCTCAAAAACGACAGAATGATCTCTGTTCGTCTCCAAGGCAAACCATTCAGTATCACAGTTATCCAAGTCTATGCCCCAACTAGTAATGCTGAAGAAGCTGAACGGTTTTATGAAGACCTACAAGACCTTTTAGAACTAACACCCCAAAAAGATGTCCTTTTCATTATAGAGGAATGCTAAAGTAGGAAGTCAAAAAACACCTGGAGTAACAGGTACATTTGGCCTTGAAATGTGGAATGAACCAGGGCAAAGACTAACAGAATTTTGTCAAGAAAATGCACTGGTCATAGCAAACACCCTCTTCCAACAACACAAGAGAAGACTCTACACATGGACATCACCAGATGGCCAACACCAAAATTAGATTGATTATATTCTCTGCAGCCAAAGATGGAGAAGCTCTATACAGTCAACAAAAACAAGACCAGGAGCTGACTGTGGCTCAGATCATGAACTCCTTATTTCCAAATTCAGACTTAAATTGAAGAAAGTAGGGAAAACCGCTAGACCATTCAGGTATGACCTAAATCAAATCCCTTATGATTATACAGTGGAAGTGAGAAATAGATTTAAGGGCCTAGATCTGATAGACAGAGTTCCTGATGAACTATGGAATGAGGTTCGTGACATTGTACAGGAGACAGGGATCAAGACCATCCCCATGGAAAAGAAATGCAAAAAAGCAAAATGGCTGTCTGGAGAAGCCTTACAAATAGCACTGAAAAGAAGAGAGGCGAAAAGCAAAGGAGAAAAGAAAAGATATAAGCATCTGAATGCAGAGTTCCAAAGAATAGCAAGAAGAGATAAGAAAGCCTTCTTCAGCAATCAATGCAAAGAGATAGAGGAAAACAACAGAATGGGAAAGACTAGAGATCTCTTCAAGAGAATTGGAGATACCAAGGGAACATTTCATGCAAAGATGGGCTCGATAAAGGATAGAAATGGTATGGACCTAACAGAAGCAGAAGATATTAAGAAGAGGTGGCAAGAATACACAGAAGAACTGTACAGAAAAGATCTTCACGACCCAGATAATCATGAGGATGTGATCACTAATCTAGAGCCAGACATCTTGGAATGTGAAGTCAAGTGGGCCTTAGAAAGCATCACTAAGAACAAAGCTAGTGGAGGTGATGGAATTCCAGTTGAGCTGTTTCAAATCCTGGAAGATGATGCTGTGAAAGTGCTGCACTCAATATGCCAGCAAATTTGGAAAACTCAGCAGTGGCCACAGGACTGGAAAAGGTCAGTTTTCATTCCAATTCCAAAGAAAGGCAATGCCAAAGAATGCTCAAACTACCGCACAATTGCACTCATCTCACACGCTAGTAAAGTAATGCTCAAAATTCTCCAAGCCAGGCTTCAGCAATATGTGAACCGTGAACTCCCTGATGTTCAAGCTGGTTTTAGAACAGGCAGAGGAACCAGAGATCAAATTGCCAACATCCGCTGGATCATGGAAAAAGCAAGAGAGTTCCAGAAAAACATCTATTTCTGCTTTATTGACTATGCCAAAGCCTTTGACTGTGTGGATCACAATAAACTGTGGAAAATTCTGAAAGAGATGGGAATACCAGACCACCTAACCTGCCTCTTGAGAAATCTGTATGCAGGTCAGGAAGCAACAGTTAGAACTGGACATGGAACAACAGACTGGTTCCAAATAGGAAAAGGAGTACGTCAAGGCTGTATATTGTCTCCCTGCTTATTTAACTTATATGCAGAGTACATCATGAGAAACGCTGGACTGGAAGAAACACAAGCTGGAATCAAGATTGCCGGGAGAAATATCAATAACCTCAGATATGCTGATGACACCACCCTTATGGCAGAAAGTGAGGAGGAGCTAAAAAGCCTCTTGATGAAAGTGAAGGAGGAGAGCGAAAAAGTTGGCTTAAAGCTCAACATTCAGAAAACGAAGATCATGGCATCCGGTCCCATCACTTCATGGGAAATAGATGGGGAAACAGTGGAAACAGTGTCAGACTTTATTTTTTTGGGCTCCAAAATCACTGCAGATGGTGACTGCAGCCATGAAATTAGAAGACTCTTACTTCTTGGAAGAAAAGTTATGACCAACCTAGATAGTATATTCAAAAGCGGAGACATTACTTTGCTGACTAAGGTCCATCTAGTCAAGGCTATGGTTTTTCCTGTGGTCATGTATGGTTGTGAAAGTTGGACTGTGAAGAAAGCTGAGCACCGAAGAATTGATGCTGTTGAACTGTGGTGTTGGAGAAAACTCTTGAGAGTCCCTTGGAGTGCAAGGAGATCCAACCAGTCCATTCTGAAGGATATCAACCCTGGGATTTCTTTGGAAGGAGTGATGCTAAAGCTGAAACTCCAGTACTTTGGCCACCTCATGCAAAGAGAAGACTCTGATGCTGGGAGGGATTGGACGAACAAGGATGAGATGGCTGGATGGCATCACGGACTCGATGGACATGAGTCTTAGTGAACTCTGAGAGATGGTGATGAACAGGGAGGCCCGGTGTGTTGCGATTCATGGGGTCGCAAAGAGTCGGATACGACTGAGCAACTGAACTGTACTCTGTTCTTAGAGGAAACCATATGCTTTTGAACTACTGTGACTTACTCCATGTCAATGAGAAACCACAGTTAACTTACTCAGGAATCAAATATTTAAAAGGTGCCTTAACAATTTAGGATTTTGCTTTTTAAAAATCCTTTGGTTGAGATTTTCATTTCATTTCAATTAAACATTTTCATTTCAATTAAACATTTTCATTTCATTCTTGTCAACTCTCTTATTTTATACTTCTTTTTTCTACTCAGAAGAGACAAATTAAGAAGGAGAAACACAGGATTTCCAGTTCAGGCTTGCAGAGTGGAAGGATGTGTGCTCATCTCCTCCTGCAAGGGCCCCACAATTGCTCCTATCTGTTGAACAATCACTGACATGAGGACACTGGAACCCACCAAAAAAAGATGTCCTATGTCTAATGACAAAGAAGAAGCCATAACAAGATGGTAGGAGGGGCACAATCACAATAAAATCAAATCCCATACCTGCCAGGTGTGTGATCTACAAACTGGAGAACAATAATATGGAAGAAGTTCTCCCACTATTGTGAAGGTTCTGAGCCCCATATCAGGCTTCCCAGCCTGGGGATCCAACAAAGGGACTGGGGATTCCCAAGGAATCTGACTTTGAAGGCCAGCAGGATCTGATTACAGGACTTTCACAAGACTGGGAGAAATAGACTCTATCCTTGGAGGGTGCAAACAAAATCTCACATGCACTAAGACCCAGGAGAAAGGAGCAGTGACCCCACAGAAGACTGAACCAAACTATCTGCTAGAATTGGAGGATCTCTCACGGAGGCATGGGTCAGCAGGCTTGCCACACAATTGGGGAGCTGGATATCCTTGGAGGGTGCAAACAAAATCTCACATGCACTAAGACCCAGGAGAAAGGAGCAGTGACCCCACAGAAGACTGAACCAAACTATCTGCTAGAATTGGAGGATCTCTCACGGAGGCATGGGTCAGCAGGCTTGCCACACAATTGGGGAGCTGGCAGCAGCAGTCCTGGAATGCCCCATGGCATAAGTCCTCTTGGAGGTTGCCACTAACCCTACCATGGACCACATAGACCCCAGGTCTGGGTCACTTCAGGCTAAACAGCTAACAGGGAGGGAGCACAACCCCAATCATAAGCAGACAACTGGATTAAAGATCTGATTTCGGTGTTGACCATCTGGTGATGTCCATGTGTAGAGTCTCTCTTGTGTTGCTGGAAGAGGGTGTTTGCTATGACCAGTGCATTTTCTTGGCAAAACTCTATTAGTCTTTGCCCTGCTTCGTTGCGCATTCCAAGGCCAAATTTGCCTGTTACTCCAGGTGTTTCTTGACTTCCTACTTTAGCATTCCAGTCCCCTATAATGAAAAGGACATCTGTTTTGGGTATTAGCTCTAAAAGGTCTTGTAGGTCTTCATAGAACCATTCAACTTCAGCTTCTTCAGCATTACTGGTTGGGGCATAGACTTGGATAACTGTGATATTGAATGGTTTGCCTTGGAAATGAACAGAGATCATTCTGTCGTTTTTGAGATTGCATCCAAGTACTGCATTTCGGACTTTTCCCTATCAGGGCTTGCAGACGCACACAGCTGGGCTGCCTTGTCTTCTTCTGAGGAGGCTCGCTTCCCCGCATGCTGTGCACTCAGCTTCCAGGCAAGGACGCTATGCGCCTCCTGGAGGTCTTGGCTCAGGGGCTGGTTCCCCTGAGCTGGGGCTGTGGGCAGGATCCCAGACACGCAGGGGCAGGCCCAAACCACCTGCACACGTCTCTGCCGGGTAGGAGAGCACTAGGGAACCGAGCACTAGGGAACCCATGTCCATCAGGCCCTGGCCGGGTGTGAACGGAGTTCCCCTCCATGGGTGTGGTGCTGCATACCCCACCCACTGGAAGCAAAATGCCATAAATTTTTTATTTAGGCAAAAATTCATAAGTTTTCTAAAATATATATTACACATGTTACTCATATATATGCATACAAAAGCTTGTCTACTACACTCAATAAAGGCTTGAGAAAGAACATCTAAAAAAGAGATGGAGAAATTGGAAAACAGAAACTAAATGAAACGTGAGTACTGAATATGAAATAGAAAAAGTGAAACAAACTAGATAAAAGCAAAAGATCCTCATATAGTCAGTTGCTTTTAAACATGGCTGCTCATTAGAAGGGCTGTGTCTTCTTAAGGCCAAGAGAGTGATGCTGAAGGGAGCTAGTACAGAGGGACCTGCCCCAGGACATGCCTGCCACAACGCAGTCAGGAAACCATGAAGTGTCTGAGGTCCCACAGGAGCAGAAGCCCCACACCCCCACAACAGCACCGCACACGACAAAGAGCACAATTTGCAGTGGCTGCCCAAACAGGACCCCAACACCACATGGCGAGAGCATCAGACCAGCAGAAGGCTTCGCTCTCTCACCTCCCTCCCTCTTCCTGCTGGTTGCTGTGGGGGAGAAAAACAATGCCCAAGATGGACGTGAGGGGCAGGGACCTTGTGCCATTCCTTTGTGAAGGTCTCCCAGCTGACCAAGTGCAAGGGGAAAGCCGAGCACCTTTGAATTGCTTTTGCCATCAAAATACCCATTTAGATTTGGCCCAGACCTCTTAAAAGCTATAAATGAGATGGTCCTAATGCCCAGAAGGTATCAAAAAGCCTAATCTGAGATATGATATGATGTGATAGGTGTGATAGGAGTGGAGATGATGGATGAATCCCAGTAGACTTTGGGAGGAATGAGGAAGGAAAATCGAATCGTTCCTTTAATACCCTACGCCATTTGACTCATTGATGCTCACCTGAGTCTTGGTAAAAAGCAGATTCTGACTCAACAGGTCTGAGACCAGGGTTCTCCACTGCTAAGAACCTCCCAGGTGACGCTGGTAATGCTGCCCACAGAACACGCTTTAAAGAGCACCAGTCTAGACCAACCGTCTGCAAATTCCAGCCCACTGCCTTTTTGTAAATAAAACTTTATTAGAACATAGCCTTGCTCACTCTCATGCACTGTAAATGGCTACTCACACTTCAATACAGAACTAAACAGTTACAATGGAGATTATGGCCCACAGAGCTAAAAATATTTACCATCTCGCCCTTTAGAGAAAAGGTTGACAGACTCAGTTCTATTATCATGTTACTCTGTGGAGCATCTAAAGTGGTAATGGCATGGAAGTGTTTTCAAATCCATAAAGAGCCCCACACATATTATACAGTTAAATTCTTCTATCCCAAACATGCTTTTAAAAGCATTTGACAAAAGAAAAGGTAATAAGGCCACAGAAGGAATAGAGTAACAACAACAAAGTGGTTAAATATAGATCAATCATCCGCTCAAACAGCCCTTTCACCTCTACTAGAGAAGGGATTTTTTTTTTTTTGCCATAAATGATAAAGTTCCTCTACAAAAACTGATTTCTTAGTGGCCCAACCAAGATGGTGACCCAACGGGGAAGTCCTCTGCCTGTTTTCTCATAAACACCCTCTTTCCCTAGTTTCCAGTCTAACTGGGCCATTGTGGGGAAAGGCTCCTTTGCTGCTGTGTGGAGATTTGGGTGGTGTTGGGCTGCACTCCACAGGCCAACAAGCGCTGTACTTGTCCAGCCTCAAGACCAACCAAAGAGCCCAGAGTCAGGGACCGGGACATCAGTGGTTTAATAGACGGTCGGGGGTGTGGAATCTTACAAACCTGAAGGAAGGTCCTGGAGCAGCACCCCACCATGTCCCACAGATGCCAGACATGGTAGCACTATTCACGACCCCAGGGAGGAGTAGGCTACTATTTGTAGGAGGAAATGATGTCAGAAAGGCTGATCCTTTACTAGGGAAACCAGCCGCTGAAGCACGCCCCTCGCAGCCCCTCAGGTTAACAAGCATCCTGAGGGCAGGTGCTTTCCTTTCATAAACCACTAGGTGGAGCTGTTCTGGCCTAAGGGGCAGGTTGTTGTTCAGCCCGTCAGTCCTGTCCCACTCTTTGTGACCTCATGAACGCCTCAAGCATGCCAGGCTCATCTATCCTTCACCATCTCCCAGCGCTTGCTCAAATTCATGTCCATTGAGTCAGTAGTGCTATCCATCCTCCTCCTCCTCTCTCTGCCTTCCATCTTTCCGAGCATCAGGGTCTTTTCCAATGAGTTGGCTCTTTGCATCAGGTGGCCAAAGCATTGGAGCTTCAGCTTCAGCATCAGTCCTTCCAATGAATATTCATGGTTGATTTCCTTTAGGACTGACTGGTTTGATCTCCTCGTAGTCCAAGGGACTCTCCAGAGTCTTCTCCAGCACAATTCAAAAGCATCCATTCTTGGCACATAACCTTGTGAGTAGGTGTAGAGGAAGCAGGAGCTGGTTGAGCAGGGGATGTACCAAGAGCAGGAAAACAGCCATCTTGCTGTCTCTTATACACATCTGGTGGGGGTTGGAAATGAAGTGGAGATAGTGAACCTTCCAGAAAAATAATTCAGAATAATGATAGCGAAGATGATCCAGGATCTCAGGAAAACAATGGAGCAGATTCAAGAAATGTTTACAAAGACCTAAAAGAGCTAAGCTTCCTTGGTAGCTTAGATGGTAAAGTATTTGTCTGCAATGCATGACATCCAGGTTTGATCCCTGGGTAAGGAAGATGCCCTGGAGAAGGAAATGGCAACCTACTCCAGTATTCTTGCCTGGAGAATTCCATGGAGAGAGAAGCCTGGTGGGCTACATTGCATGGGGTCGCAAAGAACTGGATACAACTGAGCAACTAAGCATACACACATGCAAAAGAACTAAAGAACAAACAAACAGAGATGAATAAATACACTAGAAGGAATCAAGAGCAGAATAAATGAAGCAGAAGAATGGACAAATGACCTGGAGAATGGCATGGTGGAAATCTCTGCCACAGAACATAGAAAAAAAAAAACAATGAAGACACCCTAACAGACCTCCAGAACAACATTAAACACACAACATTCACATTATTGTGGTCCCAGAAGGAGAAGAGGGAAAGAAAGGACCTGAAAGAATAAGTGAAGAGATAACAGCTGAAAACATTTCTAACATGGGAAAGGAAATAGTAAACCAAGTCCAAGAAGCACAGAGAAATCCTGGCAGGAATAATCAAAGTGACAAAAATTAAAGACAAAGATAAGTATTAAAAGCAACAGGGGAAGATGACAAAGACTATACAAGGGATATCTCCCAAAAGGCTATCAGCTGATTTCTCAACAAAAACTCGACAAGTCAGAAGGAAATGGCATGATATATTTAAAGGGATAAAAGAGAAGAAACTACAACAAAGAATACTCCTCCCAGCAAAATTCCCCTTCAGATTTGATGGAGAAATCAGAAGTTTTACAGACAAGCAAAAGCTAAAGAGAATTCGCACCAAGATGGCTTTACAACAAACACTAAAGGAACTTCTCTAGGCAGGAAACACAAGAGACGGGAAAGATCTCCACAAAATAAACCCAAAACAACTAAGGAAATGGTCACAGGATCATACATATCGATAATTACCTTAAATGTAAATGGATTAAATGCAGGATCCAAAGGACATGGACTGGTTGGGCAGATGAAAACGTGTGCATGCATGCGCTTCCACTTTCCACGTCGCTCTACTTAACCCCTCAGATTGTATGCATTTTATATTGCTAGATAATCATGTTCCCATTACGGCTTGCAGTTTTAATGATCTTTTACTTTTTGTCTGGCTATTGTTTGTGAAAACTGATAAACACCTTCTACTATTGTGATTTTTGATTAGTACAATAATTGTATCACGACTGCTCAACAGAAAATAACAGAATCCTACGTCACTTTAAAAAAGTACCAGCAGCAGAAGAAACACAGAGTTTCTTTGCCCTATGGAAACCTTATTCCACTTTGTACTGTTTTCCTCTCAATCAGCCTTTCAGGGAACTTTCTGCTAGCTATCTCCTACCACGTCTCTCTGTCAAAAATGAAAATGTGTATTTTATAGCTTTTTAATCAAGACTTATAAAAAGTCTTATAAAATATTAGACTGGTATTCCTTCTTGACTTAACTGCTAAATCCTATTTTTCATAAAAATCTGAACCTCTGAAATTTTCTCATCTTACCTCAGAAGTATTGTAACTTGACAAATAATCTAAGAAATATAGTAAGATTCATTACACAATCTCAAAGTTCGCTGGTTAATTGCAACATACCACAGTTAAAGAAGACAGTCAATTAGAGGCAATCAAAAACTTAGACCATAAAATCCACAATGAATTAGTCAAGTTTCACATGACTTGGTGGTTTGTATTTCACTTAAATTATGAATTTTTTCCTACATAAAATGATATTCCTTGCACATACTTGTTTCTTGAAACCTGAAACCATGTGAAGCTGACATAGAACTATCAATTTCACAGAAATCTAGGAAAAAAGAAAAACTGTCAAATGTGTCACAGCTGAAACAACTATTTAATTTCTGTTTTTCTATATCTAAATGGACAATATTTGTTATCTCCATAAGGAGGTACTGAATATAGGAAATATAGGTGGGCTGAAATCTATGGGGTCGCACAGAGTCGGACATGACTGAAGCGACTTAGCAGCAGCAGCAGCATGTGTGAATAATCACCTTTATAATTTCAAATATGTGGTCATTTTACATAATTTTACATATTTACATCAGAAAAGAGCATTAAAATAAATGTTATCATGCTAAATTTTCCTTGGATGAATCCTGCTTCATTAATCCTAAATATTTTCAGAAATTGTTTCCAAAAAAATCACAATCATGTTTTGTAAGGCAAATTGCCATAGAGTTAATAAACCAACCATTCTAAAGAGCTGATTTAATTTTTAATTTATAACTTGAAAAACTGTAAATGCCTTTTAGTACACTAAATATGCTGCCCTTGTGCTATCATTATCATCCTTTTCTATGTATATGAGTCCACTGATCTGTTTATCTGTAACAACTTTGTTAGTCTCTGCTTATGACTGTAATTAATAAGGAAGTCAGCAAATAGGTGGTTTAGGGAAACCTGGTGATGCGTTTGAGACGCAGACAAATCACCGAGGTGGAGAAGTCCTACAGTCACGGGGAAAGTAACTTGGAAATTCAATGACACATTTATTGACTCCATACTAATATATCCCAAGTAGTGTTCTGGATTCTATACAGAAATGAAAATGAAGGCACACTTTGGATAGAACCTTGCAGAATGAATAAATTTTAAGAGGAGGCAAAACCATACATGAGACAGCTGTGGAAATGAGAGAAAGATAGTCAAATTGTGTAGTGTGCCTTGAAAGCCCGAGTAGCAGAAATCAACGGTGCCAAATTCTGTAGGTGCCAAATTCTGTAAGCGCCAAAGACACATGGGAATTTAGATAAGGCCAGAGGCCAAGAAAGAAAAGTGATACATTTAACCACTTTGTAATGAATTAAGAAATGCTTTTTTCCAAGCAAATACTTATCAATATAGTATATAAAACACAATGCTTTAAACACACACTAAAAAAAACCCCAACTTTTAAATATTATATTTAAATATAAATATACTGACTTGTTCATTAAATAATGAGCTTGCTTATTAAAGCAGTCAAAGAAAATTTCCTCCTTCCTAAGAACAAAAATGCAAAGTCATTGTAAATGAGCAAACTACAGCAATCAACTATGTCTAGTATTTTCCTGACATTATCAACCAAATAATGAAATAGGACTTGTGGTTTACCTAGTCCAAATCAGCTATCATTTCTCTACTATCCAGATTTAAACCATAAATTAGCAACACACTCACTATATGACAGGCTCTACTCATCATTATTTGCATCCAATCAGTTAATGACTGGCAGCTGTCTGTACGACCCATTACTGAAGGCAGCAGCTTTCATGTATAATGCTTCATGAGGCTTAAAATCATATTCTGTTGAAGTAACAGTAGACTGAAGTACTCCAAAATTTGCAAAGGCTTTCAAAGGGGGGGGAAAAAAAAAAAAAAAACTAACTCAATGAAATAACTGTAATCTCAAGCACAGTTACATAAGACTGGCTTTAAAGCATTTCTAATCTTTGGCTAGGCTCAAATAACATTACAGACTAAGAAAAACCTCTTAAAGGAGATGACTACCAGTCTCATAATTGCTAAGGAACTCACTGGAGCTAGAATATTTATTAGCATCTTATAAATAGAAAAAAATCAGGAACCTGGATTTTAAAAGTTTTGCCCTGTATCAAAATGGAAGCATATGTCACAGAAGGGACTCAAGGAGTCCAAAACTAACTCCACTCCCAATTCTATCCCTCTTATAATGAAACATGCCTTTGTATGGAATAGGAAGGGTTAATTTTAAATTTACACTAGATTTGCTTCTATGACTTCAACCCTTTTTTTGTTATTATAAATATACATAATGGCCTGCCTCAGGGAGATAACCTAAGTCAACCACCTGTGAAGGACATTTTCAAGGACTCAATAGTCTTTTTACTTTGTTTCCTCCCCTCCCCTCCATCTCTGATCTATGAGAACCTGGCAACCAGGCCCTGACAAGATGATTATTTTGAGGTGCTAGCCTGCCATCTTCTAGGTCAGCTGGCTCCCTGATTAAAGTCTCTTCCTTGCCTCAACACCTCCTCTCTTGGATTTATTGGCCTCTCGTGTGGTGAGCAGAGCCAGCGTGGACTTGGTAACAAGGATGTGGTACATCAACAACATATTTTACCCTTTCATTTCCCTCAATAAATATACATCTTATCTCTAAATAAGTTCTAAAATTTTTTAAGGAAGAGGATTACGACTAACATTTATTCATCAGTGTATTCACTCAAAAAAAGCCCTCTCTCTTCTAGGCACTGTCCTGGTAGCTATGTACATAGCATTAAAAAAAAAAAAAAAAAAAAAAAACTCAAAACTCCTTGTCTTTTGTCATGCATTATACTGTACACTGAACAACACACTCAAACAATTAACACAGAAATAAGGAAAATATAGTCTGTCAAATGGCCCTAAATGTCATGGGAAAAACAAAGTATGGAAAGAGGACAGGGAATGCTAGACAAAGCAGAAGCAGAAGGGTAGCTGCAATTTTACAAAGAGCAGACAATTTGACATTAAGCACCTTACTGATAATGCAACGTTGCACCAAAGGCCTAAAGGAGCTGAGGGAGACTATCTCAGGAAACACATTCCAAGAAATAGCAGTAACAAGTGCCAAAGGTCTGAGGCCAAGGTTTCCCCGGCCTAGAGAAGGCACAACATATGGGCCAGTAGGGCTGGAGTGAAGCCAGCGAAGGCAAGGCTGGGAGACTACAGTGTCCAGTCTCTGCCTGTGTGCTTTTGAGTTGGAGACAAATGGGTGCCAGTGAAGCAATGGGAGCAGTCCAGTTTATGTTTCAAAAGAATCATTAGGGCTGCTGATGAAAGGTCGATGCTAAGGATGGAAAAATGGAAGCAGGGGTTCAACTCCGACGTATAAAAAGCTTGGAACTCCTCACTCCCATTCTTACAACAAGAATGTGCTAAACAAATGGCAAACTCAAGGAAAACCAGTGGCAAAGAGATGAGATTACCTGGAGGAGAAACTGATAGGAATAAGTAACTGGCAATAACCTGCTGGTTAACCTTCAGTAACCTGCTGAAGGCTAAATGTGGTGGAGCTTAAGTGAGAATAAGAAACCTCTGGAGCCCCTAATCTTAGAGGCATCTAGCATCCAACTCGTTCGTGGGTTTTAGTTCAGAGCCCAGGGACTCCCAGGTTCTTGCATTGAAAAGCCAAGAAACAGGCCTTCCTGGCTCTGCGGAGGAGGAGAAAAAGAACTTTTATGAAATGATCCTCTTTCATAACAAAGGTCTCCCCTGCAGGAAAGCAGCTTCGCCCCAGCGGTTTCCCAGGGCTGCGGGGCACAGGCACTCCTCTCCCTCCCATCCCGTCTGGCTTTCCTGTGCCAACAAGGAGAGAGAGAAGGAAAGTTAAGAAACTCTCATAAAGGTGACAGCCCAGAGACACTAAGATTTAATCACCAAAAAAGAGGACACATTCCTTCTCCTGCATTTAACCAACATACCAGCAGGGCTCCAGTATAAATATGGTCAGTTTAAAGGAGAAAGGGATGCAAAATACAGACTCCAAGTTTGCGCTAAAACCTAAAGACTATAGAAGAGAAAAGGAAACCAGGGAAATACAATGCCTCCATCTACAGCAATCATTCAACTCAAGCCCAACTCAGGGTCAGATTAACATTAAAACTCACACTAAGCCTTTTTTACCTAAATTCCTATTATTAATACCTGATAACATCACGTCTGACTCTCACAAAAGCATGCTAAAAGGCAAGGGAATGGAAGCAGGGAGATTTCGCTATAGACTTTTAGTAATACTCTCATAAAAGATGGTGGTGACTTGGGGCATGATGGTAGCAGTGGAGATGGTAATACATGGTCAAGTTCTGGATATATTTTTGAAGACAGAACAGAGGGGATTTGCTGATGAAATGGATGCAGGGTAGAAAATAAAAAGAGCAGATATAGATGACTCCTAACGTTAGGCAAAGCTTTTGAGAAAATGCAGTTGCTATCAACTGAGATGGTAAAGCACTTGGCTAAAGTACAGGTTCAGAAAGGGATTGTTCAGGAATTCAATTTTTGATGTCTCAGAGGATTTATACTACTGGTCAGCTGTACAGTCATTTAACTAATAGTATCTGGAGAAGGCAATGGCACCCCAACTCCAGTACTCTTGCCTGGAAAATCCCATGGATGGAGGAGCCTGGTGGGCTGCAGTCCATGGGGTCGCTAGGAGTCGGACATGACTTCACTTTCAATTTTCAGTTTCATGCACTGGAGAAGGAAATGGCAACCCACTCCAGTGTTCTTGCCTGGAGAATCCCAGGGATGGGGGAGCCTGGTGGGCTGCCGTCTGTGGGGTCGCACAGAGTCGGACACAACTGAAGCGACTTAGCAGCAGCAGCAGCAGCAGCAGATACTATCACACTTCTTAAGTAGTAAGGAGACACGAAAATATATCAGACATGCTTAATAACTGTTTTACTGCATGAACAGATGGATGAAGAAATGACCAATCATTTTAACCATGTCACCAAAATAATTTCAACAAAGTCAGAATCATAACTGTCAACAGTACAGTAGCTAATGCTGGAAAACATTCGGGAATTTTTTCACCTACCCTGAGACAGAGACTGCTACTTATGTAGCATCTCAGGATCGGCCTTACTCTTCTTCAAAAGCAATACAGTGTGGCAGGGTGCTTGGATTCCCAGAATAAAGATAATATCTCCCAGCCTCCTTTGTAGTGAGGTGCGGCCCAGAGCCGGGAGCGAGCATGGGATGGCAATTTCTATGATATGCTCTTAAAGAGAATGGGAACACCCACCATTTGTCCCTTCTGTCCCTCTTCCTGTTAGCTGAAGTGCTGAAGCGACACTGAGCCATCTTGGACCACTTGGACAGGGTGACCCCACTGAGATGGCAAGGGAACAAAAGCAAAGGCGTACGGATCCAGAAGACCCACGGCGCCATCTTATCAGCTCTGGACTACACAGGCTTAGACTGTTATGAAACAATAACGATTCTATCTTCTTTCAGCCACTGTTATCTTGCCTCTTTGTTACTAGCTTAACCTGAAACTTAACCAACACATTTAATAAATCCTTCAGACAACCCTGTGATGAAATATGCTGGGGTCTTCTTTTAATTTCTTACAGTGTATCTCTTTTAAGCAGCAGGAAAATAAACTGGCAACCTAGCCATGTTTTATATATTCTCATGTACCAGTGAAGAAAAACTAGCCCAAAAGCATTTTATAAGAACGGACTGCAAAAATTTTTACAGCAAGATTCAGGTGCAGACATTCAATAAATTGTGCAGTGCTCACTATGTAAAAAGCCACAAGGTAAAGAGTTTTCCATGAGAACTGAAGAATTCTATGCTATGTATCAGCTCAATTTTAATGTTTCTGCTCCTGTTAAAGTCTCTGCAATCTATTAAACATTTTAAGAAACAACAATTAGTCCCTTGTCTTAAAGAAGTGAGTAGTTGTTCAAGAACTCTAAATTGGTAATCAGATAGAAATGCCAGAGTTGCCTGTGGGACATCTAGATATTTAGATAAATATCCTGATATATATCAGCAGGCCATTCCACTCATTAGGAATAGTCTCACACACATTCAGTATTTGAATACTGGTACAGAAATGTGCTAAAAAAAAAAGTAGAAAAGCCCAGTTCAAACACTATGCAAGCTGCCATAATTTAAAGGATAAATCACAAAAAAAATAGCTTATGAAGAACAAGACTCTGGCACTGTTTACTATGATATATTTTTGTACTTAAAATGTACACTTATTTTCATTCAACTGCTCTCTAGCTCTGTCATCATTTCCTTGCCTAAACCAGAGAAATCACCGAATTAACAGCTTTTGACTATTCATTTACACTTTAAAGGCTACTTTCTACTCTAGCAATCGATTTTGAGATTTGCTAAATAATTTTCTAAATCAAAAGCAATCATGAAAAATATGCTCAATCTTCTCATTGTACAGTAAAAAGTGTATTTCCTTAAGTGACTTAAGCACTTACTTCCAAATGAGAATGCGCAAACTGCTCGGCAACATCCAGATAATTTAGCCTCTGCAAAACTAAGGATGACTCAACGCTTACACACGCACACACTGACACCTATAGACACGATGCCAAGATTCAGAGGTAGCCTTATCTCCAAATCTTTTAAAAATGTCAGTGTAAGCCTTGTGGTATTTCCTCGGGCGATGCTTGGAAAACAGAAGAGCTAAACTGTATTTAAGTGAGATAATCTGACTTTTATTACATGATGAAAAGAGATGATGTCCATATCACTATTTTAAAATGTGGAAATCAAGCATTTTTCTAAATTCTGACGACAGTCAATGTTTTTACACAATAGGAGCTCTAACTCCTCTGGACAAGTATAGTCAGGAACTTAGGAAAACACTTCCCTATTCCAAATATGGAACAATGGTAGTCTCTAAAATGGTCACATTGCTCATCTCTTAAAAAAAAAAAAAAAGAAAGAAAAGGTTCAAGAAGGTATTACAAGAACCTCTTCTTTCTTAATTCTGTTAAAAAGCAAGAAGGAAAGATATAAAAAGGCAGAAAGAGTAAACCATCCAGGTAAAAGCATAAAATAAAATATTACCTTTAGCTGGGTTTACTTTTATCCCTGACCTATACAGCATTTCCTCATTCTGCCAGTCTCCGTTCCTGATTGCCGTCTTCAGTCCATAGAAAACAATTAATGCAGCTGTAGCATAAAAAATCAAGCTCTTGAGAAACCTCTTTTGGACTTTGACATAAAGGGCTCTGGCACCCACTGTAATGAGGAGGCAAAAGCCCATACTCGGAATATACAATACTCGCTCTGCAATTACAAAGCCGACATAGAAAAACAGGTTCGTGGCAGGAACAAAGGGTATTATTAACAAAGATAAAGACAGAACAACTATGTTCTCCGTAGAAGGAAGCTGTGTTCTCTGCGATGCATTGTTTCTAATGCCATTTTCTACTTTGGATGCAAAGCTGGGTTTAATCTCTGAGTTCCCGTACTCCACCTCTGAATGGCAGCTATGTCCATTTGCATTCTGCTTGCCATTTGTTACAAATTTCCCGTTGCATTCTCTTTCTAAGCTTGGGCTCTTCAAACCATAGTAGGCAAGGAGGAGGAGTCCAGTATAGAAGGCCACAGTGTGTAAGTTTCTCCAATCAGAAATTGTTTTGAGCAGAGGCACGGCGTCCATTGACCAATCAAAACTGAGGGTATCTGGGCATAGCAACAGCCAAAGGTTCTTGGTTGGCAAGTAGAAGAAGGTGAGCGTGCGAGCCAGGAGGCTGTCCGAATCAGCAGCTGGGTTGTCAGAGTTGGAAAAGCTTGGTGGTTTGTTTCCCATCCAGTATAAACGGGCACCCAAAAGGGAAGTTCCCCAGAAAGTTAACAAACTAATGCTGAGAAAGAGAGACAAGTTCTTCCTCTGAAACCAAAAGAGAGGGGGAAAAAATTAAGATCATCATCAATACGGCACAGAAACATCATTTAAAAATGAAAAGTATCTTTAAATGGACAACTAAAAACAGAGTCTTGGGTTTCAAATACATGACTTCGTTTCTATCTCCTTTAAACATGCTTACGGCTCCTATAAGCTTAAAAAAATTGACTATGGAATCCAATTCTGTATACAACTTTTCATGAGTATCTTTTCCTCTTGTTTCTTGCTAACTACCAGTAACCAGAGCTTTAATTTCTTGAGCTCTATAAAATGGGTTGAAAATATTTCCCTCCCCAAACGTATTAGGTCAAAATGAGACCACAATATAAAGTACTCAGCACTGTATATGGAATATAGTAGACATCTAATAAATGTCTTCTTTTATAGTTTAGAATCTGAAGAAAACAAAGAGCAGGCATGCCAAAAAAACATGAAGTTGACAGGATTCTGCATGGCTCAAAGGAAAAAGAGAATTTAGCTACAGGTATACCCTGATTTTCAAATGTTCACTTACTGCCACTTTGCTTTTACAAAAGACCGAAATTAGTACCTATTCTCATTAGCAACAACAACAAAAATGCAAAGAGGATTTTCACTTTTACAAAAAAAGGTGAAAAGTGAAAACAGTTTCAGTATTTGTTTTTGCAGGGAGCCATCTAGAGAGGCAATGCATACCCCAAACAGTGAGAGTGGAATCACCAAGCATTTTCTCCAGGAACTACACTCAGCCTCAAGCTGCCAGGGGTTTAAACTCTTTCAGGGACCATCTGTACTTCATCTTCATTTATTTTGTACATCTGCTACCAAGATGTTTCCTAAGGTAATATAGCTTATTTGCTTTATGCTATTTCAGCTTACAAAAGGTTTCACAGGAACAAATACTTTCATATAATAAGGGGAACAGTGGTATGTGTGTGCCAGTCCCTGTTTAACTATCTTGATCTCTTTGCAGAATTTATACACTGGGCTTTCATCTGCTATCTGGTGCTCTCAGTGACATCAGTGATAATAAACATCTAATAAGACTCCTCATGAATCCTAAAATTTTTATGTCAATGGTAACTTTTTAAAACTAAAATGACTTTAATAAAAAGACAAAACTGAAGGAGGAAGGCCAAAGGGCATCACTGTTAATAAGAGATTTCTGGCAAACTCTTTCAACCCAAATAAGAATTTAGTGACCTCAATTTAAGTTCCAAAGAGGCAGTGGGAAAGGGAGAAGAGCCGACACCATTTCCCAACTTTAATGATTCACTGCTAATGTGATCTCTTACTGAGATCCCACAGAATGATGCACACATTCTGGCACTATATAAAACTGTCTTCCTCAAAGACATTCAGAAAGGTGCCTGGAACCATACAAAGAATATGCCAAATATTTAGCTTAAATAACAACCTATAAAAGGTAACAAAAGCAAAAATAAACAAGTGGACCACATCGAATTAAAAAGTTTCTGCACAGCAAAAGAAACCATCAAACAAAAAGGCAAACCACTAAAAATGTGGGATAATATTTGCAAATCATGTATCTGGTATGGGGTTAATATACAAAATATATAAAGAACTCACATAAGAGAAAAAAACAATCTTTTAAAAATGGACAGAAGATCTGAACAGACATTTTTCCAGGGAAGATTTACAGATGACCAACAAGTATAGGAGAAGGTGTTCAATATCACTTATCCTCAGGGAAATGCAAATCAAAATCACAATGAGATATCACTTCACAACTGTAAGAATGGCTATTATCAACAAGACAAGAAATAGCAAGTGTTGGTGAGAAAGTGAAGAAAAAGGAACACTTCTGCACTTTTGATGGGAATGCAAAGTGGTGCAGCCACTACAGAAAACACTGCGGAGGCCTCTCAAAAAATTACAAATAGAGCTACCATATGATTCAGTAATTCCACTTCTGGACATCTGTCCAAAGAAAATGAAATCTCTATCTAGAAAAGATACCTACACGCCCATAATCATTATTTACTGCAACATTATTTACAACAGCCAAAACATAGAAACAACCTAAGTGTCCATCAATGAATGAATGGATAAAGCAAAATGTGCTATATATTTACAATGGAGTATTGCTGCTGCTGCTGCTAAGTCGATATATCAGATCATCATGTAGTATACTTAAAACTAATTCAATGTTAAATGTCAATTACATCCCTCCCCAAAAAAGAAAAAAATCCTAGTCCACAAAGCAATGTTTTCAGCATGTACAAGTTCTTTGAAAATAGTGTCTTATCATATGATGCAACCATCACTGAACTCTCCTCCTCTGACTGTCTCTCATTCACCCCAGCTCTACTTGCTAGAAGCCACAGAATTCATCCAGGATCATCTGTTCCATCTCTACTCTGAACCTATGTCAGCAAGGATCATGATATTACCAACTGTATTAAATACTAATGACATCATCCTAACTTTTCTTCATCTTCATAGTCATTTACCCAACTGCCTACTGGGCACAGTCAAAGACACATTAGGTATCTCAAACTCAAACTCCACAAAGTAGAAATTTTTCATTAATGTCAGATCATTCCCTGGTGGCTCAGTCAGTAAAGAATCTGCCTACAATGCAGGAGACCCAGGTTCAATCCCTGGGTGGGGAAGATCCCATGGAGAAAAAAATGGCAACCCACTCTAGTATTCTTGTCTGGGAAATCCCATGAGTAGAGGAGTCTGGTGGACTAGTCTACGGGGTTGCAAAGAGTCAGACATGACTGAGCGACTGACATACACACACAATGCTAAATTCACAGAATTAACTGCCTAAAATTAACTGTTTAACAAGTGTTAAAACATTTGTGGCAGATTTCTGCTCAAAATTAATTTATGTAATGCTAAATAGAATTTTTAATGATAGGGGAGTAATGTGTTCATTAGCCACCAATCTTTCCATTTCAGGTCTGTCCTAGCAAAAGCCTATGTTTGAAGACACACTTTTATCTAAGAATAACTTCTACAAACTATTCCTTTGCTCCTCTAAAATTCCATCCAGTAAAAGTTCTAAAATTTCTTGATTTTAAGGGAGAAAACTCACAAAACCATAAAAGTTGTAATAATTTGTTAGATCAATCACATAATTGAGTATCCTTAGATTACATAAAGGAGAAACGTATTATTTGGCAAAGACAAATGAGGCAAGGTACCAATTTATCATAAAGAAGACAGATCTGGGATAATAATTCAACTTAGAATTTGTACCAAAAGTCCATTTTGTAACTGAATATTAACCAAGTCCTCTAAGTATAACTAGGGCCATTCTACTACAGTATCTTCTGGTGGGGGTAAGCAGAGCAGATAAGGAGAGGAAGAAGGCATTACAAAAACAGCTATAGTCAGGCAAGAAAAGTAAGGGAGTAAGAGAATTACATGGGGAGAGAAATGTAATCAGGTTTCTTTGCTGGTCATGAAACTCCAGAATAAGTTGGTCTTCAGTTCAGTTCAGTCCTCAGTCATGTCCTGCTCTTTTCAAGCCCATGGACTGCAGCACGCCATGTTTCCTTATCTGTCACTAACTCCCGGAGCTTGCTCAAACTCGTCCATTGAGTCAGCGATGCCTCTAACCATCTCACCCTTCATTGTCCCTTTCTCCTCCCGTCTTTAATATTTCCCAGCATCAGCGTCTTTTCAAATGATTCAGACCTTTGCATCACATGACCAAAGTAATGGAGCTTCAACTTCAGCATAAATTAGTCCTGTTGTTGCTGCTGCTGCTAAGTCACTTCAGTCGTGTCCGACTCTGTGTGACCCCATGGACGGCAGCCCACCAGGCTCCCCCATCCCTGGCATTCTCCAGGCAAGAATACTGGAGTGGGTTGCCATTTCCTTCTCCAATGCATGAAAGAGAAAAGTGAAAGTGAAGTTGCTCAGTCTGTCCGACTGTTAGCGACCCCATGGACTGCAGCCCACCAGGCTACCCTGTCCATTGGATTTTCCAGGCAAGAGTACTGGGGTGGGGTGCCATTGCCTTCCCTGTAAATTAGTCCTAAAGATTACATAATTATGATTATAATTATATAATCATAAATTAGCTTTAATGATTATATAATTTGATTCTTATAGAAATTCCATAAGGCAAAACTATCTTATTAATTTTTAATAAAAGTATCATATTAATTTTAATAAAATATTATAAAAATAAAACATTAAGAATTAAGATATGATTAAGTGATTCTAGTCTTAATTATGATGGAAGAAAAAAATCAATACACTCAACTACAAAATAAAGATGTGAGTAATGAAGACAATTCAGTGATAAATATTATATAAGAAGGCTGCACGCATGCTCAGTCTCATCTGACTCTTTGCGACCTCATGGACTGTAGCCTGCCAAGCTTCTCTGTCCATGGAATTATCCTGGCAAGAATACTGGAGAGCGTTGCCATTTTCTCCTCCATGGGACCTTCCCCAGCCAGGGCTCAAACTCCCATCTCCTGTGTCTCCTGCATTGGCAAGCCGATTCTTTACCACTGAACTACCTGGGAACCCGTAAGGCTAAGTGCTGAGAAAATGAGAAAAATGAAAAGGCCTGAAAAATAAAATGTGCATTAACATATTTTACATTTTAAAACATTTTCGTGTACAGTCTCTTATCTAAACAACTGACATAATAACCAGGATCAAGAGATTCTATATGTTCATTCTCCCATAATGGCAAAATCTACATGGGCTAAATAAATGACACTCTGGAAGGAAAACTGAGCTAATAGGTTAAAGACAATTAAGGCTAAAATTTTAAAAGTGGAAGAATTTCTAAAGCCTTGAGGTAGGTTCATACTTTAAAAAGTGGTAGCCAAAGATTGAAATTGTGACTTTCAAGTCTCTTTAATGCCTTCTCATAGAATTTTGTTTAAATTATCATTTATAAGAATGGGACTCTGATAAAAAACCAAGTCTCTCTTCTAACCTCATTTCACTAATCCTGTGGAGACGGAAAGCTTTTATTTCTTGATTTTGGTCACTAAACTCTGATTCATGGATTAAGTTAACAGTTCTGATTGAACTACAACTAGGAGCCTCAGCACCTCTGCACTGTTTTGTTCTCCAAGTGGGGCAGCAAAATGATTCAACACAGGTATTCCCAAGATAAGGCATGAGAATTCTGATGAGCTGCCACCTTAAACTTGAAAGTCAAAACTGGTAAAACACCACATACACAAGATGAGATTCTAAATTCTGGGAAATTTAAACATGATCTGGGTATAACCTATGATTGAGAGCATTGTAAATGATTGCAATTTAACAACAACAAAAAAAGGCTAATTGGTTCATTCAAGACTTTAATAAGGCTTCTTTATGTGACAGACACTCTTCTTTTATGTGCTGGATATACACCTATAAGAAGAAATGAGAGAGCATGTACTTTTGGAGCTTCACATATTCTACATTGTCTAGAAAAATACTTTGGAAGGAGAAGGATCATTGAGACTTCAATGATAGTTTTCAAACCTAAAGGATGATCAATATCAGCTGTGAGCTTTTAAAAATACTGATGCTCTAGTATAAAATCTCCACAGGAGATTATAACATAGGCAAGGTTGAGAATCATCGAATATTTGCTCAAGTCTAATACTTATTATTACCACTGAAAATACTGTTGGACTCTAGCTTTCATTTTACAAAGTCTAAGGCATATTTTCCTCACATGCTAAATGAAGGAACCATAATGAAATGTAAATAATGCTTCCTTTCAGGCTCTGGGACAAACTGAATTCCTAGTGTAATAAATGAGTGCCATGAAGGTCAGGCCACAGAGAAATTGAGATCTTTGGAATAAGTAGAATTCAGGGTTGAAATATTCAAGTCTTGTTGCAACATACAGAAGACAAAGGGTTTGTTCTCAGGAAAAAAAAAAAAAAGAGTCTTCTAAGTATATACCACAAAAAAGCAAATAATCCAATAGTAAATACAGGTGTGAAACTACAGACATGCAATTCAGAGAAAAGAGATCAATAAATATTTGAAAAGATGCTCAGTCTCAATAATCAGTGAAAGCTGAAGTGGAAAGAACATATTTCAAATAAACTTAAGCAAAAAAAAAAAAAAAACCTGGATATTAAAGTCCCTGAAATTGTGCTGAAATGAGAACTACCACACACTGGGGAAAAAACATAAATTGGGCAAACTGGGTGGGAAATTTGGAAGTGTTTAGGGAAATTAATAATTTGTATCCCCTATCATTTGGTCGTCTAAATTTAGTTACATACTCTTTAATAAAACCTCTTAGATATGACTACAATGTCATCTAATGAAGCATTGTTAATAAAAGCAAAAATAAGGAAAGAACTAAAAACTTCATTACATCAATATGAAAATAAATTATGGTAATGATCATATGATCTAATCTATAATGTAATTAAAAGGAAAAGCATACATATATAATCTCTATAGCTACGGAGGTGCTGGGTTCAGCAGGAGCAGGGTAGGGCCAAGCCCCGACGCTCCCTGTGGGCTAGTGGTTAGGATTCAGCACTCTCACCACTGCGGCCGGGGTTGGATTCCTGGTTATGGAAGCTTTTCTTCCTGGGGTTTCCCTGGTGGCTTAGAGGTTAAAGCATCTGCCTGGAATGCAGGAGACCAGGGTTCGATCCCCGCGTCAACCCACTCCCCCACTCCGATACTCTTGCCTGGAGAATCCCATGGAGGGAGGAGCCTGGTAGGCTACACAGTCCTTGGGGTTGCAAAGAGTCGGACATGACTGAGCAACTTCACTTTCACTTTCACTTTACATATTATATAAATATATATCAACATGAAAAACACTACATAGCAATTAAGGCAAACAAACCATTTTATAGTAACACAGCTAGTGAAAAATCACTGTGTAAAATTTGCAAATTATAAAATCATATTAGCCATTCAGAGCTACACAGTCCTTGGGGTTGCAGAGTCGGACATGACTGAGCAACTTCACTTTCACTTTCACTTTACATATTATATAAATATATATCAACATGAAAAACACTACATAGCAATTAAGGCAAACAAACCATTTTCTAGTAACACAGCTAGTGAAAAATCACTGTGTAAAATTTGCAAATTATAAAATCATATTAGCCATTCAGGAAATAATACTGGTTTTTCACAAATGCATATATACGTTTGTAAAAGTTTTTTGTTGGTTTATTTTTTCCAAGTCTAGAAACAATTAAACCAAACATAAGATGATGAAATATCTGGGACAGGATAAGGCAGGGAGGTAGACTGATGAGTAAAAAGTAGATTCAAATTTCTGAGTAGTTGCTATTTATTCATAGCCCCTCAAAATTTATTACAAAAAAACAAAAGGTCCAAAGATCTGTTATCCCTAAACTTACATTTCTTGAGTTTAAAAGAGAATTCTTCTGCTTTGAAACATACAAATAATGTTAACAAATCTAAATTCTGGTTACAGGCACTTAAGTATCTGATGTGTTAGTACTATAATTTTCTATATTCAATAATTATGGTAGCTATTTTAATTTCCTTAATTAAAAGATCTTTTCCATGTCCCTATTTAATCTATCTATAATTATTTTGTAATCTTTACCCTAATTTTCCTAGAAAATCTCAATTTCACAATACACCCTAGCTGGCATACAAAATTATGATAATGTTACGCAACTCTTTTATATCTGGGATAAAATAACTGACACATCTTTGAGTTCCCAGAAGTTAATACACATTCTGGACGTTTGTAGGTATTCAAATAAATTATTCTTTAACTCTGACCCTCAAACCGAAAGTCTATTTAAACCTATCATCTCACACATTTTGAATCTTGTTATGCTAAATCCTCATTCCTAATCCCTTATGAAGGGCTATAAATTAAACGATATTGCGCAACTCCAAGGCTATTTAAAAATAGCTTGGTTATCATCATATACAGAAAGTTGGCCTTGTCACCTCTATGTCATAACATTTTTTGCCTGTCTCAATCTCTCTCCATGAAGAACAAAAAAAGCAATGACATATGTTCTGGAGGAACACTGTTCTGACTACAATTTCATTCCAAAAGTAGAATTAAAAATGGGAAAATGACTAGATCCCTAAAAAAATTCTCAGCAAACATATTTTATGTCAATTATTGAATGGACAGTGTTCCCTCATGGTTTAATTCACTATCTACTTACAGAATGATAAAAATCTGCTTCATGAAAGCCTAATTTCTCTACAATTGCAAATATGTTCTTTTTTTAAAAAATTCTCCTTTAACATAAAAAGAGAAACCAGATCTAATCTCCATTTCATTTTAAAGAATTATGTATTTCTAATCACAAAATTTTAGAGATTTTTCTGGAATTGTCAAATAGGAAATCACAGAATGGAAATCAGGTAAGAATATAAAATTCATAGCTGACAATTTTATCTCTCGTCTTTGGATACTAATGGAATAAAGGGATGTAGCTAGAGCTTAACCAAATAATGAGAAATTTATCATAAAATATCAAAGTCTTTCCCACACATCATCTGAAATATGAAGGCAAAGCTGATGAGAAGACCCTGCCACGTAAATTAGTGGTGATGTCTTTATAGAAGCCATACAGTGATTTCCCCGCCATGGGAGTCTTTGAATAATGAAATAATATGAGAAAAGCAAAACTCAATACAACAGCTCCCCTGTATATTGTTCAAGGAAAACCACCATTCATGATGGAAGCTCCAAAACTGCCTTCTGCTCTCACAGTTTGTGAGGCAAAAAGGAAACAAAAGAACTGTTTCAGACTCAGTGAAAGAAAAATGTAAACATTCCGCTTTAGAGTATTAAAACCATCATGAGACTCACTTTTTGGCAAACTAATGAAAATAAATTACTTAAGCATAAGGCTCATTTAATTTCAAATTAAGCCCTTGGCAATGATAGTAGCATGGTAATAATAAAGTAGATAAAAATCAGTAACTGAAAGTTATAAAAATAACAGAGAAAAGACTATACAGACATAACAAAAGTTGAGCATCCTCTATTTTGAATCCACCAGTCATCACTGAAGTCATAAGCTTTTGTTATATCAACACAACAGGATTTCTCCTTGCTGTTCTCCTTTCTGAAATAGTTCTCACTGGAGACTCACCCCAAAACATTAATATAAAAACAGATTTTTCTGAATATATAACAAGAAGGAATGTATGGCTAAAAGTGTAATTGGAATTTTTTTTTCTAGAATATATTCTGAGATTAATCAGTTTTGCCATAATCAAGTTGTCAGGGTAGTTCTGTTTCTCTTCAAAGAAAAAATTGTTTTCCTTATTAATAATTATCCTATATACAACATCAGAAACTTTTTTCTATACCAACTAACAGACAAGGTAAAATAATTTTAATATTTGATATTTCAAAATTATAAAGAGGTTCAATAGGTGGGTTCATCCAGTCTTTGTGAGGAAAGAATTTAAAAACTGAATTAAAAAAATGTTAGTACATTAAAAAAAAAAACACATGTTAGCAAGATACTTAACACTTTATTTTATAAGGAATTTTTTCATTTATTCAAGCTGACTCTAAAATATACCATAATACTTTCTGTTAAGCTTGGCCATGTATTAGAAAGTATTCCTTATATCCAGGCAAATATTGAGAAGCTTCATAAAATCAGATAAAGATTAAAATTCACTGATGAAAACATACAGACTTTTTAGACAAAATTACAAACAAGATTTTCATGAAAGGAAGAGTATGGCAATATGAAAATCCAAAGAGTTTCAAAGCATATTCATGTATGTGGTACACTGAATAACACATGATATTTATCCAAAGTTTAAAATCAAATATATTTGGATTAAGTTGGCAATAAAAAGCAACCAGAAACAATAGGATTTTTTAAATTTCAATCACAACTATTAGTTTATTTGAAATTTTCTCTTCACGTAATACTAGCTAACACTGGAGAAAATGTACATTAAAAATTATTTTTAAATGTGATGTAAAGAGAAAAAAATCTAAGACGATCATCTATTGTTCTTTCATTTAAATATAGTTGAAAACTCCTTAATTTTACTTAAAATTTTGTTTTAGTTATTGCTTAAAAGGTGTTACCTAGTGTTCACATCTTGATTTCAAATACCATTTTCCAATAAGCAGAACCAAGGTTCTTTGGAGAAACGTACTGATTTTCGGCCTGGGCCAGGAAATATAGAAGGTGAGCCCAGAGAATCTTCTAGTGCTAGATACTAAGAAAGTGCTCAACAAACACACACACACACACACACACACACACACACACACAACAGGATACAGCAAAGGGTCAAAGGGACACAGGAGAATGCTTAAAGAGCTCCCCTGGCCCAAGCCAGACAATTTGAGCAATAAAAGAAGTAAAGTAGTATTAGGTTATAATCTAAAGTATAAAATATCCATGAGTCTATACTGACAAATAATATAAAAAAATGATACAAGAAAATGGGAACAAAAGGGAATATAACTTTACAAGAGAAGCTTGAAAAACACTATCTCACCCAAATGATCAAGGTCAACCTGAACAGTAATAAATCACATTGATAGAATGTACCCTTCATTTCTGATATTCTGTGATGAATATGTCACTTTATCTGTGCGCTTCCTTTCAAAACCAAAAAATCCAGTCTAATCATGTGAACAACATCAAGCCAATTCCAATGGAGAACATTTTACCAACTACCTGACTAGGAATCCTCAAAATTGTCAAGTTTATCAAAAATAAAGTTTTGCAAAACTGTCAAAACCAAGAGGAGCTGACGAAGACATGACAAATAAATGTAATGAGCTATCCTAAATGGCATCCTGAAACAGAAAAAAAAAGGGCATAAAGAAAAAATGAAGGAAATCTGAATAAACTATGAACTTTATAGCATATATCAGCATTGGTTAATTAATTGTAACACATATACTATACTAGTGTAAGCTGTCAATAACAGGTAAAACTATATTTGACTATATGAGAACTCTGTTGTACTCAATTTTTCCGTAAACATAACTGTACTAAAAAATAAAGTCTATTCTAAAGAATGGTTGTTACTAGAGGAAGAGTTGCCAGAAACCAAATAAAATTAAATAGATGGCCTCTGATGGATCAATATCTAGGAGCCAAGAAATATTAACTGAGAAATTAACAAAAACATAAATGTCTGTTAACATTTTATATGTCTCTGGAGGGATGATGTGGGGTGGGAGGTGGGAGGGGGGTTCATGTTTGGGAGTTCGTGTAAAAAAATAAATAAATACNACACACACACACACACACACACACACACACACACACAACAGGATACAGCAAAGGGTCAAAGGGACACAGGAGAATGCTTAAAGAGCTCCCCTGGCCCAAGCCAGACAATTTGAGCAATAAAAGAAGTAAAGTAGTATTAGGTTATAATCTAAAGTATAAAATATCCATGAGTCTATACTGACAAATAATATAAAAAAATGATACAAGAAAATGGGAACAAAAGGGAATATAACTTTACAAGAGAAGCTTGAAAAACACTATCTCACCCAAATGATCAAGGTCAACCTGAACAGTAATAAATCACATTGATAGAATGTACCCTTCATTTCTGATATTCTGTGATGAATATGTCACTTTATCTGTGCGCTTCCTTTCAAAACCAAAAAATCCAGTCTAATCATGTGAACAACATCAAGCCAATTCCAATGGAGAACATTTTACCAACTACCTGACTAGGAATCCTCAAAATTGTCAAGTTTATCAAAAATAAAGTTTTGCAAAACTGTCAAAACCAAGAGGAGCTGACGAAGACATGACAAATAAATGTAATGAGCTATCCTAAATGGCATCCTGAAACAGAAAAAAAAAGGGCATAAAGAAAAAATGAAGGAAATCTGAATAAACTATGAACTTTATAGCATATATCAGCATTGGTTAATTAATTGTAACACATATACTATACTAGTGTAAGCTGTCAATAACAGGTAAAACTATATTTGACTATATGAGAACTCTGTTGTACTCAATTTTTCCGTAAACATAACTGTACTAAAAAATAAAGTCTATTCTAAAGAATGGTTGTTACTAGAGGAAGAGTTGCCAGAAACCAAATAAAACTAAATAGATGGCCTCTGATGGATCAATATCTAGGAGCCAAGAAATATTAACTGAGAAATTAACAAAAACATAAATGTCTGTTAACATTTTATATGTCTCTGGAGGGATGATGTGGGGTGGGAGGTGGGAGGGGGGTTCATGTTTGGGAGTTCGTGTAAAAAAATAAATAAATACAAAAAAAAAGAAGAAAAAAAAAAGGACAATATAAAAGAATGAAGTAAATGACCACTGAATTCAGGTTAAATATTCACAGCTGATTATATGGACTGTATGAGAGATGATATACTGATTTCAAATCCTGTTTTGTGTTTCGTCTGACATTCCGCAGCTTTTGTTTTACTAGAAACCTCCAAAAGAGAAGCAAATATCCTGGGAAGGATGCTTCTAAACCCATGGCTAGGGTGTTTTGGTTGGCATGGTGACCCATTCTTCCTCATTAAGCTAACATGGGGAAATTAAGCAGTTAGCAATTCCTTGTGCACCCATGGCGAGCTGCTTCCAGAGCTAACTATTGGAAACTGAAGTACCCAAAGAGTTCAATTACTGAAACTGCACGGGTGTGACACAGCCCCTAAACCATTACACTAAAAGCTACCCCCTTAATGCCAGCCTTCAGAGTAATCTTGTTTAGCTTAAAATAAGAGGTTTAATGCTTCCCACCAAGCAGTGCGCTATGGTCAAATCAGGTTAGCCATGAAACAATCCAGCCTTTATAAAGAAAATATGTGAAGAAAATAGCCTCATGACCTAAGAAATAAAAATTGCTTTAAACCAAAGACGACACCTCTCTGACTATCGAAACACTTTGGGTTCTTACTAAACTACTTTCCCGATATTTTAAGATGACACACAATAGGGGGAGAAATCAGAAAATAAAAGTGCTCAAAATTAACAGAATTGGGAAAAGGAACTCTTTTTCTATCGATCTCTCAAGTGGGCAACAGTACTACAAATGCATTTCCTGTGCCAATGGATTAAAGGGCAACATTCTTTTAACTCTGTGTGGCTTCAGTGCCACAAACCAGCCATTATGAGATGCGTTCCAGTCTCATTAATGAGGTAAGCATGTGAGCCAGCATTTTGGAAACATAAAGAGACAAATTATAATGAGACTTCACTCAGTGGGGAGGCCAAGATACAGCAGTATTCTCTCAAAGAGAATAGACAAGCTATTTAATGTGTGTGGGAGTTTTCCTATGATGAAACAAAAGACACCAATAAGAAAATAAAGATTTTATATGTATATAAACAAAAAACACACATACCTTTATAGGTAGGTTTTCATTAATAAGCATAATTTTAATGCTTAATGTCTTGGCATGGAAATGTATTCCCATTCTATAATTACACTTATCTTCTGCTAGATACGAAGAGTAAATTCAATATCTAAATGAACAAGTGATCATTTACTTATTCTCAAGGTTAAAAATGTAGCCCTTTATCTATACAGTCCTCAGGTGGACTTTGTCTGTATTCTCAAAATGTTCACTGATATAAAATAATATTCTTTTTTTGATTGGGAAATAGGTAATTAGAGTCTTTGAAAGAAAATTTTCACCTGGGAAAACATCCATCAGTTTTTCAAATTCTCTCATTATGTGGTGATTACAACCATTCAGAAATTCCCAGACAACACTCTGGCACAAACTTAGACATAATAATTATTAGTCATTTAGAACAGAATTAAACAGAACTGGAATCTTCAATAAGAACACTTGAGTAGAACACTCTGGGCTTACTAAGCAAGAACGGATGTCATCATCTCTCCTTCCCTTTACTTCTGCTTAAAGACAAACAGAATAGGCAAACACCCATGCCAGATTTTCAAGTGATCAGAGTAGGAAGAAAAGTTATGGTTATTAGACTCTATTATAGAACAAAACAACTCTACTTTCAAATCTTTTTGGGGTGGACAATTTGGTTTCTTCCATTGGCTACAGAAAGTGATGTGAGGAGCAGCAAAGTAGTGACATCAGCGGTAACCTAAGGCTAGTTGTTCAAAAATACCTTAAACCAAAAATTGAGTCTAAGAATGAGTGATGTGAGCAAAAACAAAAACTATTCCTTGAGTTCTCAAAATCACTGCAGATGGTGACTGCAGCCATGAAATTAAAAGACGCTTACTCCTTGGAAGGAAAGTTATGACCAATCTAGAGAGCATATTCAAAAGCAGAGACATTACTTTGCCAACAAAGGTCTGTCTAGTCAAGGCTATGGTTTTTCCAGTGGTCATGTATGGATGTGAGAGTTGTACTATAAATAAAGGTGAGCACTGAAGAATTGATGCTTTTGAACTGTGGTGTTGGAGAAGACTCTTGAAAGTCCCTTGGACTGCAAGGAGATCCAACCATTCCATCCTAAAAGAAATCAGTCCTGAATGTTCTTTGGAAGGACTGATGTTGAAGCTGAAACTCCAATACTTTGGCCACCTGATGCAAAGAGCTGACTCATTGGAAAGGACCCTGATACTGGGAAAGACTGAGGGCAGGAGGAGAAGGGGACGACAGAGGATGAGATGCTTGGATGGCATCACTGACTCAATGGACATGGGTTTGGGTGGATTCTGGGAGTTGCTGATGGACAGGGAGGCCTGGCGTGCTGTGGTTCATGGGGTCGCAAAGAGTTGGACATGACTGAGCAACTGAACTAAAGTGTCATCTCTCACATCTATGCATCTTATTACTCTAAAAAAGAATTTCTTCTGGAAATAGTAAACCTAGATGGCAAAACTCATTATAAATAAAGAGGATGGCTTTTCTAAGAGCACCAATATTTGTACCATCAAATAAGCATTTTTAAATGCATGCCTTTATTAGTGAAATTAATCATCAAAAGGGCTACCCTCGAATTATACTTACTCTATGAATAATAAACTAGTTGCATGTTTCATATTATGCAGACACAGAAATGATTGATATAGATGCCAAGTGGCCATGAGCCAGATGCTTGGGAACAGATGAAAATACAAGCAAGTTTTTCAGTTCAAGCTCTGTTCTAATGGCCTCTCCAAGTATGTCTTCTTGCCAGAAGCACCTTGGCAAAATGCAATTTTGGGAGCCTTTTGGTAGCAGCTACCAATCTAAACAGATGAAATCTTTGTGTAAATGCTATCTGTCTAATTTCTTTTTTTTTTTTCCCTCTTTTAATGTGAGATTTGAAATTAAATTTTAATCATACACCGATTTTTAAAGATTATATATGTGAACTGAGGATGTTCAGAAAGTTCATAGCCAACTTCACGAGATTTGGAGATAGATAGGAATTTGACAACTGTGAAACCTATGTAACCACTGCAGTATTTGTCTTCCACTTGAATAAGACTTTATACAACCCAAAAGTTTGATCTGACTTTAAGTTAGTTTGAAAAAAAATCTGCATTTATTGAACACCTGTTTTGAGGACCATTAAAACTCTCCCCATTAATCTTTCCTTTTTAGCATGTCCAGCTTTTGTAGCTATCATTGAAGAATGATATTGCTAACCAATTCAAACTGGGTTAAAATCTAGTATTTTTTAGATGTAGATCTTTGATTTTAGTAATATCAATTTTAATAACTCCTATATTTAAGTAAGAATTACTGCAAAAATTTCTCATGAGTCTTCAAAACATATTTTGGATAATTCAGCCCAACACAACTCCAATTAGCACTAATCAATGCCATACCCTAATTATTTAAAATTAAATAAATTGAAGTTACATGTGCAAACATTTTGCAATTCACCCTGCATTCACTTCTCTTTTCAAGTTAACTCATAAGATAAGACAACTTGTTTTAATAGATTATTATCACTGGATTACATCCAAAAAAGCATTTGTCTTATGGGAATTCTGTCTGCTTTAATAGTTGTGGTTTAGTGGATGCTCCTGGGCTAAACTGTCAATCATTTTGATTGGCTCCTGGCCCCAAGAACCCTACTGGGAGTCAAGCAAGAAGTTTTTTTCCAGGTATGTGACTGGCACTCAGTAAGTCAAGATGAAGCAAAGGGGAAGGAAGTGATTGGTTAAAATATCTGACAGGAATGCTCTGGCTTGTTATTCCATATTTAACCAGCCCTTGTTTAAACGCACTAGTCCCTGTTCCCTCATAATGTGATGTGTTAGGCACCTTCACCACAGCAATAGACACCAGCAATGCTTAGAAGTGTAGAAAACTCATGCAACCATTGCCATGGGCAAGTCAAACATTAACAAAACCCAAAGATGAAAAATCATAACACTGTGCTATAAATTTTGATAGCTAGAAAATAATAAAAATTACAGGATACAGTTGAGTCTTTATTTAGCCTCTGTGACTCAAATATTCCCTTTTAAGGAGTACCAGGACATTCCATTCTCGAATAGGTTCCGTAAGAACTCCTAAATATCCCAGCACTTTTACAGTGAGGATCAAATTTCTCAAAAAATCATTTCTGTTCTACTCTGGGCCATATCTTAAATCTACCCAGGTATCTTGTTCCTTCAATAATCGAAACAAATTCAGGTCATCCAAATGATATGCTAACATGACTACAAATTAAGCTCCATTCTATTTTTCTGTGAGAGACCAGATATTACGAGGAAAGAGAATTGTGTGTGAGGAAAGAGAATTGTGTGTGATTGCCTAATGAATTCCAACACCTGTTAAGTCATTTTATCTCTCCCAGATGAGGTCCCAGCATCTAGTAGAGAGAGCAATGCCTAGAAAACAACATTCTAGTCTATCATTATATTTCACTGGAGTGTGGGAGTAATCATTTTTATTAGGAGGAGTAACACTAATTATGAAGGTTTAGTAAACATTATACAGAATGTTTTTACATATATTATCTCAAGGAATTCTTTCTAAAACCTTGTTTGTAAACTTTGTGAATTTGTATTTTATGAAAGGGTTGGTGAAACTCAGATGAAATAGGTTGCCCAGAATCCCAGAGCTAATGGATAGAAGGACTAAGACTCCAAGTTATGTTCTTTAAAAGTCCAGGGTGCCATGTCCTAACCCCGGCCCCCACCAAACCACACAGTTCCCATTTTGCACCCTCTACTTCCAGTCCTTCACCACCAGGTTCTTTAATCTGCTCTCACTCTCTCCAACCTCTAAGTGATACCCAACATGAAAGACCATTCAGTTCCATTAGAGAAGCTCAAAAAGCCACAGATGGGCAAATGCTAGAACAAGCCTAGAGATCAGAGATATCTATTTGTAAAATCCCAGAACTCCAGAGATTTATCTCAGTGTTTACTTCTGCAGTGAGGAAATGGATGCCCATTGAGTTTAAATGTGCTCACCAAGAACACAGAGCTATCTGATCAAGTTCGGGATCAGAAATTTCATCTGTCTTTGTGTTTCTGGCATGGAATGTGATCCCTCTGCTTCACTCTTCAATAAGAATCTACAATAATTCAGGAATAGACTCCAGTGTTGTTGACCTAGTATTCAAAGCTATCCAAAATCTGGCCCACCTTTACTACATAAACTTCAAAATTATCCAGAGTTATCAGCCTCATTACTCTACATATGAAGCAACTTTGCATCCATCTACCTAATGGTACCACTATCCTAAATGTTCTTTTTCACCTCCAGCTTAAATTCCACAAGACATTCCCAACTTCTCCAGGTCACATATCCCTGCCTTCTCAAAGCGCTTCAGTTTTATACATTTGTACCATATATGAAAGATTGCAAAGGTTGAGCCTGAAGGTGCTAAGGCCCACAGTGACACTAAACACAAATAATCTTAATGATTATCAGAAATAAGTCTCACTGCCCCCACAGAAATATAAGCTTCTAGAGGGTAGGGTGTGTCTGTTTACTTCACTAAAGTAAACATATCCATAGTAACTGGACCTACACCTGACACGAGGCAGGCACTCGACACTAGATAGATAAGTAGGCACATGAATGATTGAGCAAATGAATGAAAAATGAGCAAAAGAATAAGGAACCATTCTTCTTTCTCAAAATTGCTTTGGCTATTCAAGGTTTTTTGTGTTTCCATACAAATCTTGAAATTATTTGTTCTAGTTCTGTGAAAAATACCGCTGGTATCTTGATAGGGATTGCATTGAATCTGTAGATTGCTTTGGGTAATATATTCATTTTCACTATATTGATTCTTCCAATCCATGAACATGGTATATTTCTCCATCTATTAGTGTCCTCTTTGATTTCTTTCATCAGTGTTTTATAGTTTTCTATATATAGGTCTTTAGTTTCTTTAGGTAGATATATTCCTAAGTATTTTATTCTTTTC
>SJYX01018180.1:45835-150906 GCA_006410675.1 Oreotragus oreotragus | reverse complement strand
TAACACATATATATGGAATTTAGAAAGATGGTAATGAGGACCCTGTATGCAAGACAGCAAAAGAGATACAGATGTGTAGAGCGGACATATGGACTCTGAGGGAGAAGGAGAGGGAGAGGGAGAGGGTGGGATGATTTGGGAGAATAGCATTGAAATATGTATACTATCATGTAAGAAATGAATTGCCAGTCTATGTTCAATGCAGGATGCAGGATGCTTGGGGCTGGTGTATGGGGATGATCTGGAGGGATGATGTGGGGTGGGAGGTGGGAGGGGGGTTCATGTTTGGGAGTTCGTGTAAAAAAATAAATAAATACCAAAAAAAACAAAGAATAAGGAACCAAGAGAGCAGTCTAGAAGGGAGCTGGAGGGCAGATATGAGGGTGGTTTTAGATACAGCAGAATCTTGATACAGTGATCAAACTTTCCAATCAGATCTCTCTAGTCTACATACCTATAAAAGACAATATAGAGAGGGGGTCCTTTACCTTAACGGCACCCCACTCCAGTACTTTTGCCTGGAAAATCCCATGGACAGATAAGCCTGGTAGGCTGTAGCCCAATGGGTCGTTAAGAGTTGGGCACGACTGAGTGACTTCACTTTCACTTTTCACTTTCATACATTGGAGAAGGAAATGGCAGCCCACTCCAGTACTCTTCCCTGTAAAATCCCATGGATGGAGGAGCCTGGTGGGCTGCAGTCCATGGGGTCGCTACGAGTAGGACACGACTGAGCGACTTCACTTTCACTTTTCACTTTCATGCATTGGAGAAGGAAATGGCAACCCACTCCAGTGTTCTTGTCTGGAGAATCCCAGGGACGGGGGAAACTAGTGGGCTGCCGTCTATGGGGTCGCACAGAATCAGACATGACTAATGTGACTTAGCAGCAGCAGCAGCAGCCTTTACCCTAACATTTTTTGAAGTCCACGTGGCTAGGTAATGATGCAGCCCCTCATTTCTTTAACTTACATAGTTTATGTCACTGTCCAAACCTTCTCTAACAAATCATTTACTTTTCCTTGTGGGTGCTGTATTGACTTAGGAGTTAGAACAATGATACAGCATTTAAAAGTCCCTGTAGCTAATAAAACTTATCTTGCTTACTGAGGAAAAAAAGTTCAAATATATTTTTTAAATATACTTGAATCATGAAGCCAGGTCAGTTCCTAATCTTTAGGGCTCTTTGTAATCAATGAAGAATAGGAGAAAAATATAGTATCTTAAAGAAAAGAAAAAAGGAGAGGGAGAGACAGAGAGAAAAGGAGTCAGGAAGACTTTTAACCATTAGACGTGCAAGTTCACCTGAACAAGAGGACAGTAATCAGATGACAGGAAACCTCTGGGCATCATCAGCTCTAAATGAAGAGCCTTAATACAGTATACTAACACATATATATGGAATTTAGAAAGATGGTAATGAGGACCCTGTATGCAGGACAGCAAGAGAGACGCAGATGTGTAGAGTGGACTTTTGGACTCTGAGGGAGAGGGAGAGGGAGGGGGAGAGGGTGGGATGATTTGGGAGAATAGCATTGAAATATGTGTACTATCATGTAGGAAATGAATCGCCAGTCTGTGTTCGATGCAGGATGCAGGATGCTTGGGGCTGGTGTATGGGGATGATCTGGAGGGATGATGGGGGGTGGGAGGAGGGAGGGGGGTTCACGTTTGGGAGTTCGTGTACACCCGTGGCGGATTCATGTCAATGTATGCCAAAACCAGTAGAGTACTGTAAAGTAAAATAAAGTAAAATTAAAATAATAATAATAATAATAAATAAAGAAGAAAAATTAAAAAAAAAAAAGCCCACTTCCCTTCCCAAGGTCTTCAGGAGGTGATCTGAGGTGTTAGATAAGTTTGTAAAAAAAGTTATAACACTGGACAAATGTAAGACATTACAGATATGAAGGATGGACATTCATCAAACAGCTACATTAGTTCCTTCAAAAGGATGCTATTGTGAGATATGAGAAACTTCTATGTAACTGCATACCTCCCAGTAACTGGATACTATCGTCCTAGGGAGAAAGTTGTTTTTAATCTCATTTCTAAACATCCCTGTTTTAAAAAAAAAAAAAATGCAGTCACTTCCTAGTTTAGTGTACAAAGTGAAAATTTTAATGATTAATAAATATAAAAATGGATTAATCTTTGCAATGTTAGATAACCATATCAGAATATTCAAACTTACTAAAATTCTCTAATGAACTCTGACTTCTAAAAAATACATAAAAGGAACAACCATTCGTATGATATTTATGGCACGTATTTTAAAATTGGCCAATTTTCAGAGAAGAGTAACCATCTTAAAATGGATAAAAATTAAAACCACTGAACATTAATGGAGCATTTAGCGTGTACTAGGCATTCAGAAATTTCTACATATGAACTCACTGAATCTTCAAAAAACCCTCAATTTGAGGTGCCCTGAGACACAAAGCAGAGACACTACTTTGCTGACTAAGGTCCGTCTAGGCAAGGCTATGGTTTTTCCTGTGGTCATGTATGGATGTGAGAGCTGGACTGTGAAGAAAGCTGAGTGTTGAAGAATTGATGCTTTTGAACTGTGGTGTTGGAGAAGACTCTTGAGAGTCCCTTGGACTGCAAAGAGATCCAACCAGGCCATCCTAAAGGAGATCAGCCCTGGGATTTCTTTGGAAGGAATGATGCTAAAGCTGAAACTCCAGTACTTTGGCCACCTCATGCGAAGAGTTGACTCATTGGAAAAGACTCTGATGCTGGGAGGGATTGGGGGCGGGAGAAGGGGACGACAGAGGATGAGATGGCTGGATGGAATCACGGACTCTATGGACGTGAGTCTGAGTGAACTCTGGGAGTTGGTGATGGACAGGGAGGCCTGGCGTGTTGCAATTCATGGGGTCGCAAAGAGTTGGACACGACTAAGCCACTGAACTAAACTGAGACACAAAGAGGTAAAATCAGAATTCCCAGATCAGGCCACCATTTAAAACAGCAGGCTTTATTTATCCATTCCTTCATGCAACCAGTTGCCTCATTAAGATAAGGAAGAAAATATTACAAATCATTGCCAAAAAATCTGAAATAACTTTTAAAATGGCCAAATGTAAAATTGCACTTTTTACTAACTAAAATGTAATATTTATACAACATTCAAGACTGAAGATTGTGGCTTGAAGAGTCTGAAAGAAAGGGAAAGAGATGCCAAATTCACGTGGATCCTTACAGATTTAGTTATCCTGGAAAACTCAATTACTACTTCTAGTGATGTTTGATTGCCAAGTGCTCTTCATTCAAATAAGACTTTCCCAGTGGCACTCGTGGTAAAGAACACGCCTGTCAATGCAAGAGATGTAAGAGTTGCAGGTTCAATCCCTGGGTCAGGAAGATCCCCTGGAGAAGGAAACAGCACTCCAGTAGTCTGGAGGATTATCTGGAGAATTCCATGGACAGAGGAGCCTGGTGGGCTACAACCATGGGGCTGCAAAGAGTTGGATACGACTGAAGCAACTTAGCACAGCAGGCATCATTCAAACAGAAAGAAATGGCCAATTTTCAAAAAGACAGGATGAAAGTTATAACACAGTAATATTGTCAAACTTTCCACTACCCCCCAACTGGCATTTACTTCTCAGTTTTTTGTTGTTTTTTTTTTTTTCAGTGACAGCTCCCCTTCATAATAAGAATGCCTGGCCTTTGTATAAAGAGGAATAAATAAATATCCTCAGTATCTCTTCTTAACAATTTGCAAGAAAAAAAAAAAAATCAAGGAAGATGAAGAAAAATTCAAGTATCCTTCTATTACAAGCTAAATTTGTACCGAAGATATATTTTTACAGCTGTGATGAACTTCTAGAGCTGGTTATTCTTGGAAACTGCTTTCTGCTTACTTGGGCTTCCTTTGAGGGGAATTGTTACCAAAGTTTACTTTGCTTGATTATTCTGAATGAATCTGGTATCCAGAGAATAGTAGAAGTGCTAAATTTGGACTTGGATTTACTTTCAAATTTTAGGGTAAAGGAGAGTCGACTAATACAGAGCAGGATTGGAGATACCTGCATGGTAAGCTCACTGGGACTCAGATAAAATACAGAGCAGAAAACGAGAGGAAAGGACTTGTGTTCTCAGGGTCACCTTAGGCAAATTCCACCTCTGTAACAGAAGAATATAAATATTGACAGAAGTATTAAAGATTCAGATAAAAATGAATGTGAAGGTCCTTCGTAATATGCATATAGGAAACTGAATGAATGATACTATTGTAAAGATATTATCCCAAACTTAGCCTCTATGGAGAGCATGTATGACTTAATTCACATGGGTGTGTATATCAACTAAGGTACCAAACAAAGTCAGCAAGCTATAAAGTCAGCAAACTGGCCAAATCTAGTGCCCACCTGTTTCTCAGATAAAGTTTTACTAGAACACAGAACATGCAGTTGTTTTCAGTAATCCCACAGAGTAAAACCGTTGTCATGGAATCCACATGACAGAAAACGTTTACTATCTGACCCTTTATACTGTTTGTGAAGGGTCAATATGAGCCTTTACAGAGGCTCTGAGACAGAGGATTCAATATGGAGAGTTCTCAGTCCAAACCACTCTTTGACACTTGACAATATTATTTTGTTTAGGCTTTTTTTTTTTTTTTTCCTTTTTCAATTCCCCTACAGAGAATGGCAAGTTCAATTTGGTATTTCAAGAAAACATGCTATTTTTCTTGCATGGAAAAAGGATAAAAGTCAACTTATAATTACATGCCTAAAATGACAGCACAGCTCATGTAAAATGACATAAGGAAACAATTATGTAGGCTAGAATAGGGAATTAAGAAATAGAAAATATAATGGACTTCTGGGAGAATCCACTGAAGAAAATCAAGTATTTGGGTTTAGAAGATAATGAAAAAGATAACTTCAAACCACCAGGATCAAAGGGAGATATGAAGATAATTTAAAGCAGATTTCTCTGAAAGGTAAAAAAAAACATAGAGCCCACTTCAGTTTGCAATAAATACTCGGTCCTCAAAAAAATATTATTCTAAGTACTTGAGGATCTACTCTTCTGTTCTGGGAATGAATGAAGTACTTCACTGGCATAATGATTCCATCTTTCCAATCAGATTATTTCAAAGACAAAGAAAGTTTATGATCTTACTTTTTAAAAGATTTGTAATGAAATTAGTTTTTAATTATGATTAAAAATAACATGATATAATTTGGCTTTTGAAGCATCCCCAGAAATTTTCATATTTGGAAAGTAAGCCCTGGAAAGGTTAAATTACTTATCCACAATTATACAAGCAGGTAATGGCAGAAACTGTGAGAACCCAGGCCTCCTGATTAGAACTGCAGGATTTATGTCATTATGCCACATGGCCATACTTTTCACAGCGTGTTCCCTTTTTCTCTGAAATCACAACTTCTCTCAAATGTCTAACATTTTTCAGAGGCTCGAATGTAATTAACCTAGAAAAAGGCCACCAGCTGCATGCAAAGGTGTAGCTTCAAACAACCTTTATATAAATCTGATGTAAATCAGCAAATGTCTTAATGGCATATTAAATTTTTATAGAATCTTTCTCCCATAATTAACTATGCTATTGCTCTTTTAAAACTGCTCAAAAGTAATTCTACCTCTAGGGAATAAGCTGGGACATATTTTAAAGATGGCCATTTCTTTAAAGGGGTAAAGAAAGACTCCAAATTCTTTTCCAACTTTAAATATGTTTAGTTTGTCTAAAAATATATTTCCTTTTTTTTTAAAAAGTTAAGGAATGGAAATCGAGTCTATCTTAGATTTTAAAAGCACCTTTACACTTTGAAAAAAACCCCTGGACACAGCTAAATATAAGTCAACAATATGTACTCAAACACAACACAATTAGTTCTGCATGTGTAAGACATCTGTAATACACAACAAGAGGCAAATATATGAAAAAGACTACAAAGTACTCAGATTCCTATTTACACTATAAGCAATTGGTACTCATTCAAGAACCAAGAGCTGCAAGTACTAAACACACAGCCAAGAAAGCCATGAAATACTGATGTCAGACTCACTGCAGAAAATTATATTTGTGTAGGGACCTACAATTTATCATAATTTTGAAAAAAAAAAAAACAAAAAACACAAGGATCCAAGCATTCTAACCCAAACATAACCCCAAAGAAGATACCCTGATTATCCAAACACCACAACCAATTTGTTAAACAGTAAATAAGACAGGCAAGCACATTAAAGACACCAGTGAAAAGCTGCAGGAATCTCTGTAAGTCTTAATCAACCACATGGATTGAGGTCAGAACTTTTTTCCTACAGATCTTGTTAAACTTGGAAAATCAAAAAGAAAAGTTAAAACAACACTACCTCTATGAATACCAATAACTTTAGATCCAAACTCCCTCACTCTTAATTTCAAAATATGGAATTAAGATTATGATAATAGTTGCAAAACTTGGTGAACACATTCAAAAGCAACATGAAAAATAAACTGATTTTATGATATCAAATGATACTTCAATAAAACTGTTAAAAAAATACAAAAAAGCCCAACCTGACATGCGGCTATTTACAGTCTTTATTCCATTTATTGTAAATATTCAGATATTTCCCTTCAGAAATACTAAAAGTTTCTTAGTCTGGAATGCTGCCATGTTGGTGGTGTTACATGATACAGACTTTATGCACACTGTTATCTCCAAAATAATTTTTAAAAATCAGAATTACATCTGGCCTCAAAGGCTATGAGTACTGAATCAGGGAACCTAGAACTCTTTTTTTTAATACAAATAGAGGGAATCTCAGATTCTAAAAGACACTCCTTACAATCCACATTCAATAAGGCCTGACACATCCTGTGCAGGGGAGGACCTCCAAAGGACACACAGGCACTGGACATTACAACATTGCTAGTCATTCTAAGGTGTATCATATTTCTAATGAAATTTATAGGAAAAGCTTTTTAATCTAAACTATAAAGCAAACTCTTTAGCACAAACTTATCTTTTCCCTTATAAAGCCATTAGGAATGCATTGCCTATACACATAAATTAATAAGGTTGATTAGCAATGATGCAGCAATATGAATTCAGAGTCAAACCAAATGCTTCAATGGGAACTGACTCCAGAAAATTCAATTTTGCATGTTTTGGGGAAGCACCATGCATTATAGAAGAGGTAGAAAAAATCACAAGGAGCCTCAGAAGCAAATTTAACCCAGCCCAACCTCAAAGGATGTATATACAAGACCCCTCTTTTAAATCTGTTCAGTTCAGTCTCTCAGTCGTGTATGACTCTTTGAGATCCCATGAAGCGCAGCACGCCAGGCCTCTCTGTTCATCCCCAACTCCCAGAGTTCACCCAAACCCATGTCCATTGAGTCGATGATGTCATCCAACCATCTCATCCTCTGTCATCCCCTTCTCCTCCTGCCCTCAATCTTTCACAGCATTAGTGTCCTTTCCAATGAGTCAGCTCGTTGCATCAGGTGGCCAAACTATTTGAGTTTCAGCTTCAACATCAGTCCTTACAATGAACACCCAGGACTGATCTCCTTTAGGATGGACTGGTTGGATCTCCTTGCAGTCCAAGGGACTCTCAAAAGTCTTCTCCAACACCACAGTTCAAAAGCATCAATTCTTCGGCGCTCACCTTTCTTTATAGTCCAACTCTCACATCCATATATAACCCCTGGAAAAACCATAGCCCTGACCAGACGGACCTTGGTCAGCAAAGTAATGTTTCTGCTTTTTAATAAGCTGTCTAGGTTGGTCATAACTTTCCTTCCAAGGAGTGTCTTTTAATTTCATGGCTGTAATCACCATCTGCAGTGATTTTGGAGCCCAAAAAATAAAGTCAGCCACTGTTCCCCCATCTAACTGCCATGAAGTGATGGGACCAGATGCCATGATCTTTGTTTTCTGAATGTTGAGCTTTAAGCCAACTTTTCCACTCTCCACTTTCACTTTCAACTAGAGGCTCTTTAGTTCTTCTTCACTTTCTGCCATAAGGGTGGTGTCATCTGCATATCTGAGGTTATTGATATTTCTCCCAGCAATCTTGATTCCAGCTTGTACTTCCTCTAGTCCAGCGTTTCTCATGATGTACTCTGCATGTGAGTTAAATAAGCAGGGTGACAATATACAGCCTTGACGTACTCCTTTTCCTATTGGACAAACCCATGGTGGACATGCTATGCCCTTGCAGGCCAATGTGATGTTGATGACCAAGCTCAGAGTATCAGTATCTCAATGCCTGTTACTCTTCTGGGCTAGGAAGATGAAAAAGAAAAAGAGTATCCAGTACTGCTTCTCAAGGAAGCTTCTAAACCATCTACACACACACAATCAGTACTGTTCATATAATACCTTAAATAATCAGGCTACGTTTTACTTGAAGGAACACAAAGACAACAATCTGTACTGAAAATGATCACTGCATTTAGAATTAACATTGCCTTTGAAATCCACCTTCACTGCATGCTAATAAATTCAGGGGGGTTCACTGAGTCTCTTGTAAAATGGGTACAAACAATGACCCCACAGGGTCACTGTGATAGTTAAATTAGAAAGCAAATGTAAAATTCCTGGGGGCTCATCTGCCGGCCAATACAGGTGATGAAAGAGACATGGGCTTGATCCTTGGGTCAGAAGATCCCCTAGAGGAGGAAATGGCAACACACTTCAGTATTCTTGCCTGGAGAATTCCATGGACACAGGAGCCTGGCAGGCAGGCTACAGTCCATAGGGTCACAAAGAGTCAGACATGATGAAATGATTAAGCACACATGCACACATGAATTCCAAGAGAGCAGTTTTGTCTGTTTTCTTCATTACTTTATCCTTGACACCTAAAAAGGTGCCTCATATTTAGAAGACACTTGGTACCTATTTTTCAAAAAATGAAAAGATAAGAAAGCATCTAGCAAACTTGTCACATGACAGGCACTGAGGGAGAAAAAAAATGGAAATTGACTCTGAATCCAAATTAAATGCACAAGCATGAAATGGTTTTCAGTTCAGTTGCTCAGTTGTGTCTGACTCTTTGAGACCCCATGGAATGCAGCACGCCAGGCTTCACTGCCCATCACCAACTCCCGGAGCTTGCTCAAACTCATGTTCATCAAGTCGGTGATGCCACCCATCCATCTCATCCTCTGTCATTCCCTTCTCCTCCCACCTTCAATCTTTCCCAGCATTAGGTGAGTCAGTCCTTGAGTCCAAGGGTCAGTTGAGTCCAATGAGTCAGTTCTTCGCATCAGGTGGCCAAAGTATTGGAGTTTCAGCTTAAGCATCAGTCCTTCCAATGAATATTCAGGACTGATTTCCTTTAGGATAGACTGGTTGGATCTTCTTGCAGTCCAAGGGACTCTCAAGAGTCTTCTCCAATACCACAGTTCAAAAGCATCAATTCTTTTGGTGCTCAGCTTTCTTTATAGTCCAACTCTCACATCTATACATGACTACTGGAAAAACCACAGCTTTGACTAGACAGACCTTTGTTGGCTCAGAGTCTTAAAAAGTTAAAAACAAAATTCTGGATCATTTGAGCTACTTAGTTGTCACTGTTAGAAATTTCTTTCACTCAAGACTCTCCCCTACCCAAAGGAACTGGGATCGTGTATTATCCATCTTTGTATTATTAGCAGCCATAAAATGCGTAATTTGATGTAGAAGGGCGTATCACTTGTATTTAACACGAACCCACCTTCAATCTTTCTCAGCATCAGGTGAGTCAGTCCTTGAGTCCAAGGGTCAGTTGAGTCCAATGAGTCAGTTCTTCGCATCAGGTGGCCAAAGTATTGGAGTTTCAGCTTAAGCATCAGTCCTTCCAATGAATATTCAGGACTGATTTCCTTTAGGATAGACTGGTTGGATCTTCTTGCAGTCCAAGGGACTCTCAAGAGTCTTCTCCAATACCACAGTTCAAAAGCATCAATTCTTTTGGTGCTCAGCTTTCTTTATAGTCCAACTCTCACATCTATACATGACTACTGGAAAAACCACAGCTTTGACTAGACAGACCTTTGTTGGCTCAGAGTCTTAAAAAGTTAAAAACAAAATTCTGGATCATTTGAGCTACTTAGCTGTCACTGTTAGAAATTTCTTTCACTCAAGACTCTCCCCTACCCAAAGGAACTGGGATCGTGTATTATCCATCTTTGTATTATTAGCAGCCATAAAATGCGTAATTTGATGTAGAAGGGCGTATCACTTGTATTTAACACGACTGTAGGTAAACAGCACTGCTCGCAAGACCAAATAATATGAGAGTGACTGATTCTTTTATCTTATTTGGATTTTCCATTTTAACCAAACCAGGAGCTTTGGTGTTAACTATGGAAAGAGATCCCTTCTTCCCTAGCTAGGCACTCTCTGAAATCCTTGGGCAAATTACTTCACTTCTATAAACCTCACTCCTATAAGTTTCCTTATCTGTAAATAATATCTACTCTCATAGAATCCAACAAAGAAATGCATAGAAGACACTTTGCTAGCACACAGTAAGCCTTGATCAATGGTGGTTGTTATCATAATTACCACCAGCTCTGTGTATATGCAAATGAAGGCTAATGAATTTAAATGGGGTATTTCTCTTCCTCTTTAAACAATATGGAAGTCAGCAGGGCTGCAGAGAAGATTACACTGCAGAATGCAAGAGAATCAAAGACTACAAATTATCCTGTCCAAGAACCAGAAACTTTCAGCTGCTGCTTTGACAGCTTAAATTCAGCCCCTTTCTCACTTAGCCTGCCCATTTTTCAATTGGCATCTCTGCATTTTCTCCTTTCTGGCAATTTTATCTCTGAAGTACCTTCATTTTTGGAACCATCCTCTCTTTTGACATTAGGGTTGTCACTCATCTGAATATTCATCCAACAGAAAGAAACTAAAGTCATATTGTATGATCACAAGAAACTTTCAGCATCTTTAAGAACTGAGTGGCATCCTACAACATTCCTGGAATTTTGAGTGTCAGGGTGAACAACGATACACCAAGCTGATGAGTCTATTGCTAATGCCTAAAATTTTTCTTGCTCCAAGTTTGCACAGTGGTGCCTTGGAGAGCTGGAACAGGGTGTCAAAGAACAGCCAAGCCAGTATTCATCTTCTCCACCTCTAAACCAATCCCAGGCTCAAGTATCCTCAAACAGAAGAAGATCCTTCTACTGAGGGGTAATTTATTCCAAACATAATATCCTATTAGTAAAGGAAACTGATCAAATTAGGAAGAAAAAATACACTGTGATTTTAGTTTCTTTGTGTTAAGCTTCTGTTAGCTACAAAAGTATATGTTCCATTTGACGGAATTCCCTGGCAGTGGTTAAGATTCCACATTTCCACTACAGAGGACATGAGTTCCATCCCTGGTTGGAGGAATAAGATCTCTAAGGCTATGTGGTGTGGCCAAAAAAAGAAAAGAGTATGTTCCATTTGAAGGGCTTAAATCAAGCTGGAGCCTTAAATCCTGGAATTACTAACATAGCTAAAGAGAAAGTACCTAGGGGGGAAATAAGAAGGCAGCCTTATTCATGACACACATGAGAGATGGTATGTGGTGGTGGTCCATTACAAGTCTCTAAAGTGGCAAATTCAAAATTATTTTCGTAATAAAGTTTTTGTTTTTTTCTATAACTTAAAGGCATGAAGCAATGTGCACAGTGGTAAAAGCACTGGATCTAGAGGAAGAGGTACTGTTAACTGTACACTCAACTGATTTCTGTGGACCCCAATTTCTGCAAAAAGAGATGGGTTAGCATATAGATAGAGAATTTCTAATATCCCTTCCAGATTACAAAATCTTGTGTCTGTATGAAAATCTTACAATGTTTCATAATACTATATGGGGTATCAGACTCTCAATGTACATCAGTGGGTGCCAGACCCAGCTACTCATCAAAATTACAGGAAAGGCAGCTCTTTTACCCCTTTCCTGTTTACCCAGTTCTGCTGCCCTCTAACCTCTAACCTTAAAAGAACATAATTACAGGAATGAGATCACCAAGCAATTGGACCTAACCCCTGACTTATGATCTCCTGATTGCACATCCTGCCTTGTCTAACCTGTTGATTTTTTTCCTAGATAAAGAGAAGAATGAAGAACTAAGCTGTTAAAAAATGACTAACCCTCTACCTGCAACAGCCAGCCTCCCAAGCCCTTCTAGCAATCCTGCAGGCAGATCACAGCGGGGTAAAATAACATCTGGAGAGAGAGTCAGATAGTCTGCACACAATGAGGAAAGATGCAAAACCAGCCTCTCTCCACTACCGCACTAGTTCCCTTTAAAATTTGTCACAGCTGAGCAGAATCTACAGAGTTGGCCTCTGAAGAGGAGTCCACCTTCTCCCCAGATTGCCCGCTTTTCTGATTAAAGCACTTTTCCTTTCTACTGACACTTGATTCCAGAATTACTGGCTTATGAGTGGCAAGGAGATGAACCTAGATTTGGTAACAGCGGGAATTTTTTAAAAAGTAGATCTAAGAACTAAGATCCCACAAGCCGTGCACAGTAAACTATGAGAGGAGGACATAAGTAAACAGTAGCTTTTCCTTCTACTTCTCCACCAGCTCCTTCCTAACACTTCAATAACAATAATAATAATAAGCAGAGCAAAATATCCTTATTCAGTAGTGTCCAGTTTGGAGCTACACTCTCCGATTTAAAAGTTTCCCCATGAGAGGCTGACAATCAGTCCAGTTTGGAGACCTGTAATAAACCCTAATCCTTAAACAGTCTCCATCCCCTACCCATCCTAGTTATTACCTTTCACTTAAACCATATTCTTAAATACTGAGTTTTTCAAACTCAAAACCAATCTTGTGCACGTGTGCTCAGTTGTGTTCGTCTCTTTGTGACCTCACGGACTGTAGCCTGTCAGGCTCCTCATTCCATGGAGTTTTCTAGACAAGTATACTGGAGCAGATTGCCATTTCCTACTCCAGGGGGTCTCCTCGACCCAGGGACCCAACCCACGTCTCCTGCGGTCCCTTGCACTGGCAGGCAGATTCTTTACCACTGGCAAGTATAATCTTACCTATAAAACAAAAACCACTTTTAACTATAGACTTTTCTCAGCCAGCCCACGTTACCAGGAAGTAAGTTCCTGTAAAAATAATTTGGTCTGAATGTTGTTAAGGCATTTGAAATATTTTATAAAATCTCCAGCAGCCAGAAAACAGTATTGCTTGAACAACAAAAATGCTGCCGTCTCTGCTCTCCTTAGGAGGTAAGGAAATAAACTAAACTATGGAACAGCAATAACAGTGAAAAGCAGCCGCAATGCTTCTCTGAAAAGGTTTGTTACAAGAGATTCTAGAATCAGCTGCCACAGTGTTGCCTGCCAGGCTAGGGAAGAACAAGAGGAGGCAAGAGATGCACATTCACCCTTAGGTGTTAACAGTGCTTTCTCTTTCCCCAAAGAATGAGATGAACGCTGCAAGCTATTGCAGCCACTGCACTAATCTTCCTTACTATAAACCTTATGAAAGCAAATATACAGGAAACAGGGTGTTGTGGGGAGCAGACCAGAAACAGCTTGGATCCCCTCCACTTCCAGATACATAAGCAACAGCACCATCCTGAGCCTGAAGGGGAAAAATCAGCCTATAAAATTATGAAAGATGGTAAGATATTATCAATGGAGAAAAATGAAAGAATGAGCATGTGTACTTATTTTCAAACAAAAGATAAATGATCAAATCAGTTGTTCAGAAGAATTTGCCTTGAAAAGGGCCTTTTTCTTAATATTCTTTAAATTTTCAGCACTCTTGAATAGGATAGCAAACACTTTGATCGACATTTCACCCAGCGTCCCAATAGAAAAGTCAGAGCTAAGTCAACTGACTGCTCTGTAAGACAGACAGAAAGTTCACTTTTACAGAAATGCTAAGGAAATGTAACAAAATGCTGTCGAGGATGGCGATATCCACTACAGAAAACGAACCTGACTAAGAATGTACATTTATTATATTCATATCTGGTAATAATTTGGCAAGGCAAATATTATATTCCGTCATCTCTACAGACCCTGTAACTGATGTTCAGTACATTTAGTAATTTATCCAAAGTCACAACATTTAAATATAAATCTTCAGGATCCAATCCAAAGACCTTTCTAAAATAATCTTACCTGGATCTATACATGAGAAGATTAACCAATCACCAAGTGCTACTTCAAAGTAAACATCACTTGCTTTCCTAGTATCAGGTGTATTTAACTTTTTATCACACTGTTAGGAGATTTTAAGGAATGTCATTCAATGGAACAGGTAAATTTTTGCCTGAATCTTCAAATTAGGAGAAATAATTCTATGTAATTTGGAGTTTTCCATTTCATAAAAATTACAGAAATAAACCACTCGTATCTAGCTTTGATATCATCCAACAACACTGTATAAACATGTATTCCTGCAGTTTATTCTGGTGGAACACACAACATGCACGCGCACAATACACCCTTTTATAAGGGGAAGGGACTCAGGGTCTCATGCATTAAAAACTAAGATAATGCCCTCAAAAGGCTGGGTTGGTACTGCTAACAAGTATAATCACTCAAAATTTACAAAATTAAAATGCTAAGGTTTTTGTTTTTGTTGCTTTTAAATATATAAAATGTAATTACTTCTAAGCTGTCACAACTGATGTTGTATATAAGCAATGACTACTAACTGTAGTTGGTATGTGGCTATCTTTAATAATACAATAATGGAAATTGTGGATATATTTTTCATTTTCTTCACATACTAAAAACTAAGTCATTTATTTGTTTTTAAATCTGCTTCATTTTTCTCATGTTGTCCTTGGTGTTTTCTTTGAATCTTACATTAGTTATAAGCAAAATGACAACCACACACCCAAATGCAGGCGCTGCAGATTCCCTTATTACAACAAAGAGAAGTATTATGATCTCTGCATTCTATTTGATTTCCTGAAATGAAATGAATAAACATGTGGAGAAAGAAAGAAAGTGTCCTCTGGAACAGAAACACTGACTTCACTAATGAAGGCCATAATTACTGAGGAAACATGTATTAAATTCTGAATTCATGCTATTCCACTTGATGCAAGAGTTGTAATCAGACCAACAGAGCATACAGGAGCCATCTGGGTGATGCAAAGTTGTAAAGACAAACCCTGAGAGCAAGGGCACATCGACCTTCCTAGTACCAAATCATCGTAGACTTTTGTATTAGAAAGTGCTGTTCTTCCCTTTTCATTTCTTATTTTCCTTCTGAAGAAAGGAATACTGTGATTGATAGGTATGAAGCTGGATATTAAAAAAAAAAAACTTATCATACCATGCAACCTTTACCCTATTCTCAATGATCAATTAATTTAACATTCAGTTTTATCCACCCTACCTCCCACCCTGCTCACACCTTTTAAGGATTCTCTAATGCACTCCAGAAATCTGGCTTTGTATAGCTTACATTTCACTTGAGAAATCAATCCTAAAGTACCATTCCCATTGTTGCAGGCATTTAAGACAGGAATCTGACTTCTAGGCAATGACAATGGGTTTCAAATTTGTGCAAACCACATCATTTTCCATGAAATTGACAGAACCCAGCTGAATATGAGTAACCTGACAATCACGAGATCCCCGTCAGTCAATTTGATTCCTCTGAGGCAGCAGGTTATCGAAAATTGAACCAAGTGATGTAATACGCATCCCAGTGTTGTGAGAACAGCAGAGATGATTTCAATGAGACTCATAATTTATTCATCACAAGGTCCAATCTGCGTGTCATTTTCACTGACGGTGTACTCAGTTAACTGGTTGAAATTTAGTGCTGATAGAGTGTTTTATTCCATACTGTAAAAAGGACCCTTTAAAAATTTTTTTTCTGTCTTCCTGTATGAGAGTACAAAACAAAGAGGGATTCTGTGTTTGTGGCCACTCATGGTAATATCCGAACACCGTTTAGCAAAGCTGGAAGAGCAGACATTGGAGAAAGCCCTTAAGGACTCCCTGTTTTTCTCATTAGGAGTGTATAATAACATGTCAAATATTACAGAGTAAAAAGTAAAACAATATTATTATTCAGAAAATAACTACTTTTTCTTTAAATGCTACAGAACGAGATAAACACTGATAGGAAACACACTCACAGAATGAGATATAACCTCCACTCCTGAGTCAGATCCTTAGTCTCATCACCCAAGGGACCTTCTCTAAGGTTCAGGGAAAGGACAGGAACGAAAGCTTTCCCAAGAGGCAAGAAAGAGCTGGCCTGTACCTTCTTGGGCTTGGGAACATGGACCAGTCCAAGAGCTAGCACATTTGCAGACCATGCACCATCTCTCATCAATGCTGGGGTCACATCGCATCTTAAAAGGCCCTGACATCATTAGACACGGCAGCTATCTCAGTTCACCTTTCCCAATTCATTTTACCAAGTTCATGTGCTTTCTGTACCTGCTGAAAGGACTGCTCAGTGCTCCTCAGGGACTTTCTCTGCATTTCCCTCAAGGAAATGCTCACCCACCACTTTCCACTTTTCCCCACCTCTCTAATTATAAATACCTACATCCAAACAGTCCTTCAGGGCCCTGCTGACACACCCTGCCCCAGAAGGTGCTTCCCATCCCCTCAGCTGAAAGTCACCTCCCCATCCTCTCAGCTGCCCTTGGGCTCCAAGTGCTTGACAACCCTCACCACTGTTCAGCTTGAATTTCAGTTCTACACCTACATGTACTACTGTCAACTTCCTGCTACTCTCAAATGTCCTTAAGAAGAGAATTTTATTGATTCATCTTAGATTCCTCACATCACCTACCACAGTGCCTTGCACAAAGATGAACCTTTAAAAAAATAATCATAATTTGTGATAAGATCGCTGTCCCAGGTATTAACACTCTAATGCAAGCATCACAGAAACTTGCAAGAATAGTCAGTTTCCCAAATTTAAATGACTTGACTTGAATCTAAACAGCAAGCAGAATACAGAATCATCTCAAATCAGCTGAGTGAGGAAGCCAACCTGCAGGAATAAAATACCCTATTAATCTTTGACTTTTAGAATTGAAAAATATTTCTGAACCTCGACTTTATTTGTGGTATTATCTGGTTAGCAGTCTTGGCAGCTGTTCAAAGTTTTAAAGTACTACAGGCCATGAATATTAAACACTACAACAAGTTTACTGGGAGGAAATCCAAATTCATTTGTAAGTGCATGACAAACAGTCACCCCCTCCAGTTTCAATAATGCAAGGAAATACTGTGATCAGAACCAGAGTTTCTGGCTATATCTAGATTCTGACAAAGTCAAGTGTAAGACAAATGAAGGGAAAGACAATTTTCAGAAAGCAAGAACACTACTTGAAGCAGAGTGGCACAGATGGTGCTTAAAGACAATCAGAATCAGCAAATATATCCTATTTCATTCAAAGCAATGGATATGAGGGTCACATCTTGAATAAAACCACAATCTGGTCTAGACAGAAAAGGGACAAAGCCATAAATGATAACAGATTCTGCTAATGCCATCCAAGCAGCTCATCAAGTTAAAAAAGCACATGTGGATCCAGTGTGCAAATACCTGCAGGCTATACACTGGTTCTTCTGTACGTGGGGAGCCACACAACATAGTCTGATATACAAAAGCACCACACTTAATGTCTTCAGTGTTCAGACAGTGATGAGCCCAAAACCTTCAACAGAATGTAAGCCCCGACCCTGGGAAACCATTTTCAAAATACACCCAGTAAATGGTTTGGAAATATGCGACTGCTTGTTAGTGCGGGTCTGATGGTTGCATCCCATTACACAGCCCAGCTTACTTAATACCCAAGATAAAGGTCAACTGGCTCACCACAGGCAACTTCCATCAATCACACCTGGCTTTGCATTAAAATAAAGTTTTGCTAGACAGAGATGACTTGTTTTTCAAAAGTGGCAATGTCTCCCATGTCCCTCTCTAGTAATATAGTGTCTTTATCTTGTTTACATGAAATAAAGCCACAAGATTTCATTTGAGAAAAAAAAAAAAAGGTGGCTATCCAGATAACACATATCTTGAAGGCAACTACGGTAAAATAAATGCAGTCATCTGTAGAGAAAGTCTTAAAATGTCAAACTCAAAGGGCTTCATTTTTCCAAATTATTTTGGGCTATAATTAGAATTGTTACATTCGCTTTCAGATTTCCTTTCCTGTTTTTTTCCACCTGTAACTGAATAAGTGATTATGAGACTAATAAAGGGGGAAAAAAAGATATTTCCACATTAAAACAGTTAACAGATGTTAAATAAGCACAGAAAATGGCCACTAGGCAAGCAATGACTGATGCTGGGTAAGTAAGAAAAATGTTGCCTTTACTGATTTTATTACCCATGTACCTCCTGGGATCATGGGAGACTTGTAAAATATTTTGTGGGCAGATAAAAGTCTAGCATTTATTTGCAAGGCTAGTTTAAGTGTCTTTCAAGGGTTCCCCATCCCCCTTACTTTTTGACAACATAAAGCTAAGTAAGTGAAAACCATCTAAGAAAGGCTAAAATAGTCATTTGTTGAGAGGTCAAGAAAACTTATTTTTCAACATTCTTCTGACATGCATCTCTTCCAGTTCCACCTTCCAGATCTCCCTAATCAGGAATGAAATCCTCACTGTAAAAAGGAGAAGGTATGAGATTTTACCTTGCCACTGCAGGCACATCTGTTTCAAAAGTCAGTCTTTAAGTGTGAATTCAGTAATTCACTGGGGAAGCCCACATATTTAATCTCTTACAAATCCTCCAATTTTTTCCCCAAGTATTGAAAACTGTATTATTTCATGTTATAATCAATCATATTATTTCAAAAGTCATATTATTCTCTTGATAAGCATTTACTAAGCTAAATGTGCTAATATTTTTGGCATATTCAGAACAGTGTGCAGGAGATATAAATACTGTACGTGGTTGTGTGTGTTTGTGTGCCCGTGTGTGCGTTTAGTCGTGTCCGAGTATTTGCAACCTCATGGACTGTAGCCCACCAGGCTCCTCTGTCCATGGGATTTCCTAGGCAAGAATACTGGAGCGGGTTTCCATTTCCTCTCCAGAAGATCTTCCCCACCCAGGGATCAAACCCATGTCTCCTACACTGCAGGTGGATTCTTTATCACTAAGCCACCTGGGAATCCCATACATGGTTACTAAATAATAAATAAAATATCTACAATATCCTGGGTACTTACTATTTCCTTATTTCCTCTGCAGAACTACAGTCATTTTACATGCTATATGGACAAAGGCATCATTTGCTTGAACCTGAGCAGTCAAAAAATGGCAGCCAAGAATTCTGGCCAAATTCAGTCATCCCGAGAAGGCTATCTGGCCCAAACAGGGCATATTGGTTCATAAGTAATCAATATTAAATAACAGGAGATGTCACAGAAAATCCAGATGGAAGTCTTAGAGAAATCTTAACCTCTCCCAAACAGAACCCTGTACTTTCTTATTGCAATGATGGGATGGAGGGAAGTCCCAGGGAGGGGATGTAACTCCTGTCCCTACAGTTCCTTCTCCCTGATCCTAGTAAACATTGACTTTAGGACCTGAATCTGACAAGAAGTATGGAATCAAAACATCTGACATTACTAAAGAAACATGAAGCAAGAAGCTGAGTGTGACTGCTATGAGAAAAACACTACTGACAAAAAGATAAAAATGGAGACACTGTCCCTCTAGTTTTAATCATTTCCAACTTGAAGAGGACCACCATTTTTAGATTTTTGAGCATTTGGCTAGTTCTTTGGTTTGCATAATAGAGCTAAACATTTGTGCACTGGGTTTTTCTGTTTACATATAAATTCTGTTTTAATAAGGCAGGGAAGTTTATTTCATCTGGCAAACTATGATAACTCTGATGTAGAGTTAATTAGCAAGACATTCAAGATGTATTCGTTTAAGGTTGAAAAGTCTTTTAATCCACTTCCTTCAGAGTCTCTTCTAACTCACCCCAGGCATAGAAATCTATATATTTTAAAGAAAGAATATGAAATTTTTCTATAACTTCCATATGTAATCTATGCCAGTGTTTACAAGCTCTATAGTCATGAAATTCTAAATGGAAGTTCTTGCTTAAATATTCATGTTTCAGCTTCAGTTGATTCCTAATTCATATGCTTTCAAACCACTGGAAAAGTTTGGCCATTTCTTTCTTGAAATAAAGAATTATAATTTCCATTGATGTTTCTTCTTTCCCTTCAACTAATATGCATTAAGTGCCTTCCAAATACTGGGTATCCAGTTCACAACAACGGAGAAGGCAATGGCACCCCACTCCAGTACTCCTGCCTGGAGAATCCCATGGACGGAGGAGCCTGGTGGGCTACAGTCCATGGGGTCGCCAAGAGTTGGACACAACTGAGCAAATTCCCTTTCACTTTTCCCTTTCATGCATTGGAGAAGGAAATGGCAACCCACTCCAGTGTTCTTCCCTGGAGAATCCCAGGGGCAGGAGAGCCTGGTGGGCTGCCGTCTACGGGGTTGCACAGTCAGACACAACTAAAGCGACTTAGCAGCAGCAGCAGCAGCAGTTCACAACAAACACCGTACAATTTCATATAATCTTCCCAACTTCTCCAGGGGAGAACATGATCTCTATTCTGACATGAAGAAACAGGTCATTTAACTAGTTTTAAGGTGACTCACTCAGTGCAAGTTAAGATTCAATGCTTATTATTTCCTTCTCTACTGTGGAGTCATCTACTTTCTTTATTCATCTTCATACCTTTACAGTGTAAGATCACTAGACAGTCACAAATATGTCTTCTAGTTCTAGGGATTCCATTCTCTGGGCGACCTTCACATCTCTGGTTCTCTACACCTCAGCTGGAGACAAGGGGCCAGGCATAGATCATCTCCAGGTTTCTCACAAATCTATAAAATCTATTATCCAAATGCCCTCATTAAGGCCACAAGGCCAAACCTGAGAAATAAGAATAAGCCAAGCTGAGACAGCAACTATCAGATGAGGGGTACTGCTGCCATGACTAACTTCCTTGCCCACAAGCAGTGGTTATCAGACAGCCTGGGTAAGTTTTCATTTGAGAACTTCTCAAGACACTGAACATTCAAAGCATTAAGTCCTTTCCCACAGGATAGGAATCTTTGTGCCCTACTCTTTGTGACCCCATGGACTGCAGCCCACCAGGCTCCTCTGTCCATGGGATTTTCCAGGTAAGTATACTGGAGTCGTTTGCCATTTCCTTCTCCAAGGGATATTCCCGACCCAGGGATCGAACCCAGGTCTCCTGTACTGCAGGCAAATTCTGTTAATCTGTCCTGTGGCAATTTAATTATTAGCGCAACCAAAGAACTTAGATGGAAAAGAAAAGTTTTCTTTCCTTGCACTAGTGGCAGTTCTCATTTTCTTAAGCAGCAGCATAAGTAAGGCTGCCAAATAAAACACAGGATGCCCAGTTGTACTGTACTTCCAGATAATCAAAAAAATAATTTTCTATTATAAATATGTCCCAAATATTACATAAGACAAGTTTACAGTAAGGGGCTCTATCAGCAACTTNTACTGCAGGCAAATTCTGTTAATCTGTCCTGTGGCAATTTAATTATTAGCGCAACCAAAGAACTTAGATGGAAAAGAAAAGTTTTCTTTCCTTGCACTAGTGGCAGTTCTCATTTTCTTAAGCAGCAGCATAAGTAAGGCTGCCAAATAAAACACAGGATGCCCAGTTGTACTGTACTTCCAGATAATCAAAAAAATAATTTTCTATTATAAATATGTCCCAAATATTACATAAGACAAGTTTACAGTAAGGGGCTCTATCAGCAACTTTATCCTTGGAAATAAGCTTGCTGCTGCTGCTGCTAAGTCGCTTCAGTCATGTCTGATTCTGTGCGACCCCACAAGCGGCAGCCCAGGAGGCTCCCCCGGCCCTGGGATTCTCCAGGCAAGAACACTGGAGTGGGTTGCCATTTCCTTCTCCAATGCATGAAAGTGAAAAGGGAATGTGAAGTCGCTCGATCGTGTCCAACTCTTAGCGACCCCATGGACTGCAGCCCACCAGGCCCCTCCATCCATGGGATTTTCCAGGCAAGAGTACTAGAGTGGGTTGCCATTGCCTTCTCCGGAAAATAAGCTTAGAGAACCAAAAATTTCTCAGAAGAGAACTTCAAAAATCCTAAAAGCAAGTCCTAAACTGGAGAAGGAAATGGCAACCCACTCCAGTACTATTGCCTGGAAAATCCCATGGACTGACATGACTGAGTGACTTCGCTTTCGCTTTCAAACTGACATATCAAAATAATTTCCTAATTTATGAAATGTTAAGATGAAAATTCTGCAGACAAAAGACACAGTGCTTCACAGGCTATCAAGGTCTTAAAGCACCCAATCTGCATCCCCAAGTAGCTCTCACCCTGCAGAGGACAAGGACCGTGACTTATTCTATTTGCATTTCCAGTACAAGAAAACTGGCTATTGTTGATGATGTGGTTTTAAAAAGAAAAAGATTGTTCTCCCTAAATTTCTTTGAATGAATATTTAAAATTGATTTGAAATTAAGAGTTTGGCTTTCAAACCTATGTTGTTTTCAAAGCACCAAATCAAATGAGGGTTCTCACGTTTCAGCAGTTAATGGAAATCACAAAAGAACTTCATTAGGCACTTGATACTTGAGTTCTAAGTAAACACGTTCTTTCCCCGCAGAGCAGAAGCGCGGCAGTAATTACCTCCAAAGTTAAAAAAAAAAAAAAGTCATTTCAAAATAAATGTTTCTATTTCCCTCCATTTTGTTCAATTCCTTCCCAATTCGATTTTAAGTAAAATTAAGAATTGAGAGGAAAAAAGTAGTAAAAACTACAACACTTGACAGTTTTCTCAGGGTCAGTATCCTAAACCATTATATACCTTGCTGAAGAGTATCCAAAAGGATAAAGGAGCTGTTCTGAATCATGTCTGAGGTTGCAGACACTGGCCAAGTTCAGTCTTTTACTTAAAGGCAAGGCAAGGATGAGCTTATTGTGAGGGAGGGAAGACGTGGAGATGGGAAGCAGGCAGTTTCTCAAGATGCACTAGTCCACTCAAGGCATTCCCTTAACACACCAGCAGGAAACTGCTCAGTTTTCTTCAAGTACTTGGGATCCAAAAGTGCTTCCGTGACCTTCAAACAACACTGGGTTTGAAACCAATGAGGGAATTCGGAAGAACACATATTAAGCCCTGAGGCAAAGGTCTTAATTGGCCTCAGGGCAGAACTTATAATAACCAATTTCTGTTTTGACTCTTCTATTCTTATACACTACAACAAGGAAAAGGTGAATATGACTCATTATTTAAGAATGTGACTTCCCAGAGCACAGCAGAGAGGTTTGTTTTCCAAAGTCAGCTTAGGAAAAGTAATATTAACAAATGGCAGAGGATTTCCTCTTTCCAGAGTTGAGCATCCAGCTCACTGATCAGCTGTGTTATTTTTTCAAACACCTATTACAGGCAATTTATTGGATTACAGGACTTGGACTGAAATAAAGGAGTAAATGATAAATAAATAAAGATGCATATTCTTTACAAGGCAGAACTGTCCTACCTTCTTGGGGATTTCCTCTTGGAAATCATGAAACTAAGTTAAGAAACCTGAGAAATAAAATAATCAGAGACTGACACCCAGGTTAGTAGGGAAAGGTCAGAGAGGACACTTCCACCTCCCGAAGATCAAAAAGTAACTTACTTTAAATTCTGTTTGAAAAGGAATAATTTGCTTTAAATGGGGAAAAGGGATCAAGCAAGGAGAGAACTCAGTAACCCGATGCTCATGCCCAACAATCACTTACTTTGTAGATGGTGGGTAAGATCTGTTTCATTTTCAGTCTGTGAAAGACAAAGACATCATAAACGGCGGAAACTGCCAGGACCGTGACTCCTTGCTCCTTCCATAACATGCTGCATCCGGCGCACATTCCCGTCCCCAGGAACCAGCCCCAGGTCCTGGCCGAGGAGCCTCTTGTAGAACAGTGTTTCATGTAGCAGAGCAAGGAGAGGAGGAAGAAGAAACTGGCCCCCACATCAGCCCGGCCGACGATTCCTGCCACTGCCTCCGTGTGGATGGGATGAGAGGCGAACATCAAGCCAGCCATGAAGGTCCAGTACCCGTCCCCAAGGAGGGCCTTAGAGAAGTTTGTGAAGAGACCAGTGACTGCCGCGTGCAACAGCACGTTGACCAGATGGTAGCTCCAGGGATTCAGCCCTCCGATGGCATGGTTCAGGCGGAAAGAAAGAGTGCAGAGGGGCCGGTAGGACTTGTGGCTGCCGCTGTGGGTTAGCAGGGTCCCCCAAAAGTCATTATAGAAAATGTGGGTCCAGGGGGTTTCTGGGAGAAGGTCCTGGTTCGTCTTGATAGCACGGCTAAAAAACAAAGAAAAGAAATCAAATGTAAAAGACAGAAAGAAAAAAAAGAAAACACACTGCTAAAATATACTGCTGAAACACCGCCTTCCTATGTAGCTTTCTCTTCACGGGGTTTTAGATGGGCTTCCAGGTGTACGTGATTAACGCAAAAAGCCTTAGAGCGGCTTCACAGGGAGACTGAATTCAGATCCTCCCCTTCACACTTATTAGGTGCCACATTAGGGTTGCATTTCTTCTCCGCAAAAGTTTTTCTTCTTTGTTTGACTGCAAATACTTTTGGAGAATGAATGCAGAGTTTCCATCCCTTCAGTTCAGTTCAGTCGTTCAGTCGTGTCCGACTCTTTGTGACCTCATGAATCGCAGCACACCAGGCCTCCCTGTCCATCACCAACTCCCAGAGTTCACTCAAACTCACGTCCATCGAGTCGGTGATGCCATCCAGCCATCTCATCCTCTGTCGTCCCCTTCTCCTCCTGCCCCCAATCCCTCCCAGCATCAGAGTCTTTAGTAAAAGCTTAATAAGGAAGTTGTCAAACAACTGCCCTTCTGTGGCATGATGGCCAGAAATGCAGATCTCAGGCACCAGGCTAATATAAGGCCTAAGAATAGGCATTTTTTAAGAAGCAAAGTCTCAGGTAATACTGATGTAGGGGACAGACTTAGAGGAAGGACTAGCTCTGTTAGTAGAAATAAATTTTAGATAGAATCTCTACCCAGGGAAATGATTCCCATACATGAGGATCACCTGGGGATCTTGTTAACAGGCAGGCAAAGGTTCTAATTCAGTAGGCCAAGGAGGAGCCCAAGATTCCACATTTCTAACTCTTGTAATTGTTCATTTATCTTCTACACAGAAAAGCAAAGGACACTGCTTTGCAGATTCATGCATGTTCTGGAAACCTAGTGCAAGGAACATCTTGTCCCTGTTAGCTGTTCCTATTACTATTCTGCTGCTGCTGCTGCTAAGTCGCTTCAGTCGTGTCTGACTCTGTGCGACTCCACAGACGGCAGCCCACCAAGCTCTCCCCTCCCTGGGATTCTCCAGGCAAAAATACTGGAGTGGGTTGCCATTTCCTTCTCCAATGCATGAAAGTGAAAAGTGAAAGGGAAGTCACTTAGTCGTGTCCAACTCTTAGCGACCCCATGGACTGCAGCCCACCAGGTTCCTCCGTCCATGGGATTTTCCAGGCAAGAGTGCTGGAGTGGGGTGCCATTGCCTTCTCCAATTACTATTCTACAAAGACTGTATTCTAATCTACAGAAAGTCCCTTATTAAATTCAGCTTGACCCACAACTTCTGAAATCAGGTGCACCTGGGGAGTAGAATGAACCAGTTACCATTAATGTACGTCTATGCTTGTTTTATCTACTCTGCCAAACACTATTCTAGTCCTTCTATATATATAATCTACTTATGAGAACTAGCTGACTTTTCTAGATATTCAATAAAGGCAGAAGATCTGTTAAAATCATGTTTTAAGAAGTACTCAATGTGACAGACAGTTCTCCAATGTCTATCCTCCCCTTTTCCCACACTTATAACATCTTTAGTTTTAGCTGGGTCTTCTGGAAAAAAAAAAAAAGATCATTTCCTATCTTCCTTGGCTGTTAAATATGGTCACATGACTAATATTTGCCACTGACTAATTTTGGCCAGTGGAACACAGACAGAGAACTACTTCTTCTGGAAAAAAGTATCCTTAAAAAGAAAAAGCTTAGCATTCTTCCATCCTCTACCCCTCTACCTCCTTTCTGCTGGAGCACAAATGTAATAGCTGGAGTTCCAGCAGCCATCATGACCCATAAGGTGTCCTTAGGAAAAGAAATCACGCCCAACAGAACAATAAGACTGAAGGAAACGGAGGCCCTGTCATAGTAGACCATACCAGCTCTGGGCAAACTACATGAGACATAAACTGCTATCTTGTTTAAGGTGCAATATTTAGGGTGTTGTACTTCCCTTGTGGCTCAGATGGTAAACTGTCTGCCTGCAATGTGGGAGACCCAGGTTCAATCCCTGGGTCAGGAAGATCCCCTGGAGAAGGAAATGGCAACCCACTCCAGTACTCTTGCCTGGAAAATTCCATGGACAGAGGAGCCTGATAGGCTACAGTCCATGGGGACATGATTGAGCGACTTCACTTTCTTTCTTCTTTATTTAGGGTATTAGCAAGTAGCAGCTGAATCTACTCATCAGTGAAATCCTTTGTTAACAGAAGACCTACTATATCATGGTGGTTTGATTTTCCAATTTGATTTGATTTTTACAAGGCTCTGTGTACTGTGTATAAATGAATTTCCATATAAATTGGCTTTTAAAATATTAGAAACAGATGTTATTCTGGATCCATTAAATTAAAACACCTTGTTATGACATTCATCAAGAGTCTACCGCAGAAGTAATTGCTTAAGACTTGGTGGGTTATAATTAAAATTTTAAAGAAATATGAAAGACTGCCAAACAGTGTTGTCAGAGAAAGCTGATTTCAAGCCATTGAGAATAAAAAGCCAACTGGCCTCCACTAAACATTAACCTAAATACCGATGTGAATTTCTCTAATATCAATGCAGAAACACATACTCAAAGTCGGGACAGCAGAAAGCTCAACACCAGAACACTGTGGGATAAGACTTGGCTGATTTAGCAAGGAAAGCTGAGAAGCACGTTTTGTTTAGGACAATACTTCACCCTTTCAGTGGCAGACCCATACAGGATGGAGCCACGTTCCCTAAACCAGGTTTTCTACATGCTATTAGTTCAGCTCCACAACAAGCTTTCCAAGTGAAAGAAAAAAAAAATACTTTAAAAAAAAATTGGTTCAAAGTCGCTAGGATTTCTTATGTCCATAGCATTAAATCTAGTAATCTGCAGCAGCCAACAAGATATAAGTCTAACTCCAATGAAACAAGAATTTCCAAACAAAAGACAAAACTAACAAATCTCATAATTTCACGGTGAGAAAAAAACTGAGATACAGCCCTAAATTTTCTGCACTGTAGGAAATAAATTTAAAGGGCAAACAGCATCAATAAAACAAAAATGTAAGAGCAAAGGAACATTTCACCCATGTTCAAAATATACTCCACTAGTGGAGACGTAAGTCTGATAAAATTATCTGATGGGTGTTATCTTATTAGGTAGGTTTTTATTTACTCAATGAATGTTATGGCATAAGAACATGAAATAAGACTAAATTATACTGGGCTTTAGAATATAAGTCATCACACACATGCAAGTCAGTGATAAGGGATGAAATATACATCCCTTTCATCATATTAAGGAAGAAATGGACCAAAAGGGATTTAATAGAATCTAAACAATCTGCCAGCAAAATGAGAAGCAAAGGTAGTCATTCAACACTAAACAAAATAGGTTCTCATCTGTTTGAATTTTCTTACCTGAGTCCAAAACTGAAAGAGGGAAACCTCTTCTGCTATTTCTCAGCTAATAGAAAGGCTTAAGTCAAAACAAAAGTTCATGCTATTATAATCTGAAGTTACTTCTGTGAGTGGGTATTGACAATTCAGAAAGACACTAAGGAATTAGGAAATTTTCACTCCAGGAAAGATGAAGAATGTTGAAGTAGCAGATGTGGAAAAGAAACAAATGTAGGCAGAATTCTCCAGAGAACACAGGACTAGGAGACTGTCTTTTGAAACAAAAAGATCTATTCTCTCAAGTCTTCAAGGGGGTTTTAACCTATTTTCAGTTTTGTTCATTTGTGGCTCTTTGTTTTTTGCTACCTTATGATTTTTCCTTTAAAAAATGTTGACAAAGGCCAACACTGTTATAAAACTGATGAATGGTGTGACACCACCATTCCAACTGTCCTTGTCTGTATTTCTCTGCTATTTTTTTTCTGTCCATTGACCTTTTCAGTCACAAGCACCCACATAAATGATGACCATTAGTCCTTCAGAGCAGGAATGATGCTTACATTTTCCAAACATCAAATGGCACACTCTCCCCCAAGTGCTTTCAACTGTTCTACTAAAAACTAGTAAAAGCCAAACTTAAAAAAAGCCCCCCCCAAAAAATTTTTTTTTTTTTGGTGATGGATTGAAATGTGTTCTGCAGGATAAAAAAGAAACAGCATATATCCTTTGTTAATCTGCCCTGCTTCTGTGCTACCCAAGCACACCTGTCTATCTCCAGGAAAGGTAATGAGACGTAATAGTTACAAAAGGTGACTCTGGAACCAACTGGACCAATTACTCCACCTCTCTGTACCTCAGTTTTCTTACCTGCAAAATAAGGATAACAACTGTACTTGCTTTATAGGACCATTTTGAGGAGTTAATGAGTTAGTAAGCAAAACACACAGTGTTACATGTAATATATGTAACACATTACCTGCTATCATTATTAGTATTATTATCACCGTTAACTATGGTTTTTCCAGTGGTCATGTATGGATGTGAGAGTTGGACTGTGAAGAAAGCTGAGCACCAAAGAATAGATACTTTTGGACTGTGGTGTTGGAGAAGACTCTTGAGAGAGAGTCCAACCAGGCCATCCTAAAGGAGATCAGTCCTGGGATTTCTTTGGAAGGAATGATGCTAAAGCTGAAGCTCCAGTACTTTGGCCACCTCATGAGAAGAGTTGACTCATGGGAAAAGACTCTGATGCTGGAAGGGATTGGGGGCAGGAGGAGAAGGGGACGACAGAGGATGAGATGGCTGGATGGCATCACCGACTCGACAGACGTGAGTTTGAGTGAACTCCGGGAGTTGGTGGTGGACAAGGAGGCCTGGCGTGCTGCGATTCACAGGGTCGCAGAGAGTCGGACACGACTGAGCGCTGAACTGAACTGAACAGATCACCATTAATACAAAACAATTATTGCTCCAGCCATCTATGAAAACCCAGTGCTCTTTCTTCATGTTTACAGCTGTCAACATCTATGCATTGTGGTCATGACTGTTTCACTTAAAAATCCTTTAAGATTTAATGACACTCTCAGAACAAAATAATAAACATTTACAACATTTTACCTTTAGTCTTTTCCTATTCTCTTTTTCCCCCACATAATAGTCTTTTGATAGACTTGATAATTAAAAAGTAATGTTACTGCATACAAGCAAACTTCTATGTTCTTTGACTTCCTCTTTCCAACCCTCCTTGGCTACCATCTCCTTCAGACTTTTCTCACAAATGTGGACATTTCTTCCCAGTTCTGTCTCCTGGCTTTTGCTCACTCTGTACTTTTCACCTTGGTGGTCATCATCTCCAATGCCTGCAACCAGGGGACACTTTGTCATCAACACCTTCAGCCTGGGTGGTGCTCACGAGTCTACACGTCTACTGGCCCCAGTGATAGCTGTACCTGAATGATGAAATTGTGGTTCTTCTACTAACACCAAATGGACAGTTATCCTCTCTAGAGCACAGCTTCTTTACCAAGTTGGTGGATGAACTTCTCACANGTTTCTAACTCTTGTAATTGTTCATTTATCTTCTACACAGAAAAGCAAAGGACACTGCTTTGCAGATTCATGCATGTTCTGGAAACCTAGTGCAAGGAACATCTTGTCCCTGTTAGCTGTTCCTATTACTATTCTGCTGCTGCTGCTGCTAAGTCGCTTCAGTCGTGTCTGACTCTGTGCGACTCTATAGACGGCAGCCCACCAAGCTCTCCCCTCCCTGGGATTCTCCAGGCAAAAATACTGGAGTGGGTTGCCATTTCCTTCTCCAATGCATGAAAGTGAAAAGTGAAAGGGAAGTCACTTAGTCGTGTCCAACTCTTAGCGACCCCATGGACTGCAGCCCACCAGGCTCCTCCGTCCATGGGATTTTCCAGGCAAGAATACTGGAGTGGGGTGCCATTGCCTTCTCCAATTACTATTCTACAAAGACTGTATTCTAATCTACAGAAAGTCCCTTATTAAATTCAGCTTGACCCACAACTTCTGAAATCAGGTGCACCTGGGGAGTAGAATGAACCAGTTACCATTAATGTACGTCTATGCTTGTTTTATCTACTCTGCCAAACACTATTCTAGTCCTTCTATATATATAATCTACTTATGAGAACTAGCTGACTTTTCTAGATATTCAATAAAGGCAGAAGATCTGTTAAAATCATGTTTTAAGAAGTACTCAATGTGACAGACAGTTCTCCAATGTCTATCCTCCCCTTTTCCCACACTTATAACATCTTTAGTTTTAGCTGGGTCTTCTGGAAAAAAAAAAAAAGATCATTTCCTATCTTCCTTGGCTGTTAAATATGGTCACATGACTAATATTTGCCACTGACTAATTTTGGCCAGTGGAACACAGACAGAGAACTACTTCTTCTGGAAAAAAGTATCCTTAAAAAGAAAAAGCTTAGCATTCTTCCATCCTCTACCCCTCTACCTCCTTTCTGCTGGAGCACAAATGTAATAGCTGGAGTTCCAGCAGCCATCATGACCCATAAGGTGTCCTTAGGAATAGAAATCACGCCCAACAGAACAATAAGACTGAAGGAAACGGAGGCCCTGTCATAGTAGACCATACCAGCTCTGGGCAAACTACATGAGACATAAACTGCTATCTTGTTTAAGGTGCAATATTTAGGGTGTTGTACTTCCCTTGTGGCTCAGATGGTAAACTGTCTGCCTGCAATGTGGGAGACCCAGGTTCAATCCCTGGGTCAGGAAGATCCCCTGGAGAAGGAAATGGCAACCCACTCCAGTACTCTTGCCTGGAAAATTCCATGGACAGAGGAGCCTGATAGGCTACAGTCCATGGGGACATGATTGAGCGACTTCACTTTCTTTCTTCTTTATTTAGGGTATTAGCAAGTAGCAGCTGAATCTACTCATCAGTGAAATCCTTTGTTAACAGAAGACCTACTATATCATGGTGGTTTGATTTTCCAATTTGATTTGATTTTTACAAGGCTCTGTGTACTGTGTATAAATGAATTTCCATATAAATTGGCTTTTAAAATATTAGAAACAGATGTTATTCTGGATCCATTAAATTAAAACACCTTGTTATGACATTCATCAAGAGTCTACCGCAGAAGTAATTGCTTAAGACTTGGTGGGTTATAATTAAAATTTTAAAGAAATATGAAAGACTGCCAAACAGTGTTGTCAGAGAAAGCTGATTTCAAGCCATTGAGAATAAAAAGCCAACTGGCCTCCACTAAACATTAACCTAAATACCGATGTGAATTTCTCTAATATCAATGCAGAAACACATACTCAAAGTCGGGACAGCAGAAAGCTCAACACCAGAACACTGTGGGATAAGACTTGGCTGATTTAGCAAGGAAAGCTGAGAAGCACGTTTTGTTTAGGACAATACTTCACCCTTTCAGTGGCAGACCCATACAGGATGGAGCCACGTTCCCTAAACCAGGTTTTCTACATGCTATTAGTTCAGCTCCACAACAAGCTTTCCAAGTGAAAGAAAAAAAAAATACTTTAAAAAAAAATTGGTTCAAAGTCGCTAGGATTTCTTATGTCCATAGCATTAAATCTAGTAATCTGCAGCAGCCAACAAGATATAAGTCTAACTCCAATGAAACAAGAATTTCCAAACAAAAGACAAAACTAACAAATCTCATAATTTCACGGTGAGAAAAAAACTGAGATACAGCCCTAAATTTTCTGCACTGTAGGAAAAAAATTTAAAGGGCAAACAGCATCAATAAAACAAAAATGTAAGAGCAAAGGAACATTTCACCCATGTTCAAAATATACTCCACTAGTGGAGACGTAAGTCTGATAAAATTATCTGATGGGTGTTATCTTATTAGGTAGGTTTTTATTTACTCAATGAATGTTATGGCATAAGAACATGAAATAAGACTAAATTATACTGGGCTTTAGAATATAAGTCATCACACACATGCAAGTCAGTGATAAGGGATGAAATATACATCCCTTTCATCATATTAAGGAAGAAATGGACCAAAAGGGATTTAATAGAATCTAAACAATCTGCCAGCAAAATGAGAAGCAAAGGTAGTCATTCAACACTAAACAAAATAGGTTCTCATCTGTTTGAATTTTCTTACCTGAGTCCAAAACTGAAAGAGGGAAACCTCTTCTGCTATTTCTCAGCTAATAGAAAGGCTTAAGTCAAAACAAAAGTTCATGCTATTATAATCTGAAGTTACTTCTGTGAGTGGGTATTGACAATTCAGAAAGACACTAAGGAATTAGGAAATTTTCACTCCAGGAAAGATGAAGAATGTTGAAGTAGCAGATGTGGAAAAGAAACAAATGTAGGCAGAATTCTCCAGAGAACACAGGACTAGGAGACTGTCTCTTGAAACAAAAAGATCTATTCTCTCAAGTCTTCAAGGGGGTTTTAACCTATTTTCAGTTTTGTTCATTTGTGGCTCTTTGTTTTTTGCTGCCTTATGATTTTTCCTTTAAAAAATGTTGACAAAGGCCAACACTGTTATAAAACTGATGAATGGTGTGACACCACCATTCCAACTGTCCTTGTCTGTATTTCTCTGCTATTTTTTTTCTGTCCATTGACCTTTTCAGTCACAAGCACCCACATAAATGATGACCATTAGTCCTTCAGAGCAGGAATGATGCTTACATTTTCCAAACATCAAATGGCACACTCTCCCCCAAGTGCTTTCAACTGTTCTACTAAAAACTAGTAAAAGCCAAACTTAAAAAAAGCCAAAAAAAAAAAAAAATTTTTTTTTTTTGGTGATGGATTGAAATGTGTTCTGCAGGATAAAAAAGAAACAGCATATATCCTTTGTTAATCTGCCCTGCTTCTGTGCTACCCAAGCACACCTGTCTATCTCCAGGAAAGGTAATGAGACGTAATAGTTACAAAAGGTGACTCTGGAACCAACTGGACCAATTACTCCACCTCTCTGTACCTCAGTTTTCTTACCTGCAAAATAAGGATAACAACTGTACTTGCTTTATAGGACCATTTTGAGGAGTTAATGAGTTAGTAAGCAAAACACACAGTGTTACATGTAATATATGTAACACATTACCTGCTATCATTATTAGTATTATTATCACCGTTAACTATGGTTTTTCCAGTGGTCATGTATGGATGTGAGAGTTGGACTGTGAAGAAAGCTGAGCACCAAAGAATAGATACTTTTGGACTGTGGTGTTGGAGAAGACTCTTGAGAGAGAGTCCAACCAGGCCATCCTAAAGGAGATCAGTCCTGGGATTTCTTTGGAAGGAATGATGCTAAAGCTGAAGCTCCAGTACTTTGGCCACCTCATGAGAAGAGTTGACTCATGGGAAAAGACTCTGATGCTGGAAGGGATTGGGGGCAGGAGGAGAAGGGGACGACAGAGGATGAGATGGCTGGATGGCATCACCGACTCGACAGACGTGAGTTTGAGTGAACTCCGGGAGTTGGTGGTGGACAAGGAGGCCTGGCGTGCTGCGATTCACAGGGTCGCAGAGAGTCGGACACGACTGAGCGCTGAACTGAACTGAACAGATCACCATTAATACAAAACAATTATTGCTCCAGCCATCTATGAAAACCCAGTGCTCTTTCTTCATGTTTACAGCTGTCAACATCTATGCATTGTGGTCATGACTGTTTCACTTAAAAATCCTTTAAGATTTAATGACACTCTCAGAACAAAATAATAAACATTTACAACATTTTACCTTTAGTCTTTTCCTATTCTCTTTTTCCCCCACATAATAGTCTTTTGATAGACTTGATAATTAAAAAGTAATGTTACTGCATACAAGCAAACTTCTATGTTCTTTGACTTCCTCTTTCCAACCCTCCTTGGCTACCATCTCCTTCAGACTTTTCTCACAAATGTGGACATTTCTTCCCAGTTCTGTCTCCTGGCTTTTGCTCACTCTGTACTTTTCACCTTGGTGGTCATCATCTCCAATGCCTGCAACCAGGGGACACTTTGTCATCAACACCTTCAGCCTGGGTGGTGCTCACGAGTCTACACGTCTACTGGCCCCAGTGACAGCTGTACCTGAATGATGAAATTGTGGTTCTTCTACTAACACCAAATGGACAGTTATCCTCTCTAGAGCACAGCTTCTTTACCAAGTTGGTGGATGAACTTCTCACAAACTGTTGTGCTGAAGTTCAAATGGGGCAATGTTAAAATGTTTGAAATCTATTTTGCCTGGTGTCATGGACTGGTTTTTCCAAACATCTTCTTCTAGTTAACAGTGTCCTGTTTTTCCTTTTGAGAGCAGGCCAAATCCACTCTCCATTCATGTGAACAGAGTGAAGCTGTTGTCCTCAGCTTCTGAGGAAAGCTGTCTTATGATCTGGCAAGTCAGGGTACTATATCCCTCATCCTCATTCCCAGCCACAAGACCTGACTTAGCAGCCAGCCAGGTCAATCGCAGTCAAAGCAGCACCAATAACCTACTGGGAAAGGACATCTTAGGGGAATGAGATCAGTCCTAGGGGTGCTAAAGGCCCTGAACACAGAGCCTAAGGATGAGCCCAGCACAAACAAAAGGGAAGCCAGATCAAGGACACAAAGAGGCAGTTAATTCCTAGTGCAGCTGGAACCTCTCTTCTCTCTTAGCTCCCACACCTCCTTTCAATTTATTTAAGGATAATTTGACACTGGTCAAGACCTCAGAGAAAAATTCAACATGCAAATTTCCCTTCAATCTCCTCTAACTTCTCTTTTCCTTTCCCCTCATTCAGGTTCCCTTCACTTCTGACTTCTATTGCTTAGGAGATTTACTAAAAGTGACCGTTGATTATTTTGTTTCCTTCACTAGGCTCTAAGTCCCCTTATGGAAAGAAAATATTTTCTCCAATGCCCAATATATATTAGGCACATAACAACTATTTGTTAAACTGAACTAAATAGTCATCCCTGCCTGCTTTCATTTCCCTTTTGATCTATTATGCATGCTGCAGATAGAGAAACTTCCTGAAATTTAACTCCTGAAGTATCACCCTAACACCATCACTCTGCTTCACAAGACTCCCTCATCATGCCCTATTTCTTACCATAATAAACACCCATCTAAGCCCAGAGTTCACAGCCAATCCCATTATGACTTCTAGGCCAATCTCCCATTACTTTTTCACATGCATTCTAATGTCAACTTGAATTCCCCAGCTCTCAAGCCTTTGCTCAGATCATTTTTTCCCCTTTTCTGCCTGAACTGCTGTTCTTCAACCAGAGTCTGTATGTATGTGAGGACGCAGTCGTGTCCGACTCTTTGCCAGCCCGTGGACTGTGGCCCACTTGGTTCTTCTGTCCATGGGATTATCCCGGCAAGAATACTGGCATGGTTCACCATTTCCTCCCCCAGGGAATCTTCCAGACCCTGGGGTTGTGTCTCCTGTGGCTCCTACACTGGCAGGCAGATTCTCTTCCACTTGAACCAGGTGGGCAGTCCATTCACCCAGTTTATATCTGTCCAAATGTGCTTCAATCACCAATGCTCGTTTGTGATGCCACAGTCTCCCCCAAAGTATTTACCAGTTATTGTTGCAAATCTACTAGATTTGACATTGCACACTGCCACATTCCCATTAATAACCCTGACTTCTTACTACCGTCATCAAGGATCTTAAATGGAATGATATGTGAAAGGCATTTCAGAAGAGTAGAAGGAAACACATGCTGAAATCAGGACACAGGTGATTTTAATAGTTCCCCACCTCTACCCTACTGAAAATTACAGCTCAACAAAACGGATTGATTCTGTCTGAAGAAAATTATTCACCCATTCATTTCTTCATTCATTTCATGATGAGCTAAGGCAATGGCACCCCACTCCAGTACTCTTGTCTGGAAAATCCCATGGACGGAGGAGCCTGGTGGGCTGCAGTCCATGCAGTTGCTGAGGGTCAGACCTTTCACTTTTCACTTTCATGCTTTGGAGAAGGAAATGGCAACCCACTCCAGTATTCTTGCCTGGAGAATCCCAGGGACGGGGGAGCCTGGTGGGCTGCCATCTATGGGGTCGCGTAGAGTCAGACACGACTGAAGTGACTTAGCAGCAGCAGCAAACACTATAAAGGGCACTGCAGATAGAATGGTGAGCAAAATAGATGCACTGACTTTAAGAAACAGTCTAGGAGAAGAGGCAAAGATGTGTACAAGCAATCTCACTGCAGCACGATAAATACTACTCTAGCACAAAATCGTGATTGCTGTGGGAGAATAGAAGAGACTCCTGAAAGTCTTAGCAGATCAAGAGATCAGTGTGGGGAAAGCATGTCTACATACATGGAAGGAGTTAAAAGGAGTTGAATTGGGAGATCACCAGACTAATGGGCAATATTTTCAAAGACCATGAGGCAGGAGAGAAGGTGGTGAGCTTGGGTTCTGAAAACAAAGCAATAAGTTGGTTGGGCTGGAGTACAGTTTGAAGAATAGAGCGGCAGGGAGCACTGGCATTTACTCTGTGTTACTACTTTCCATCATGAGATGGAAAGCAGTTGTTGCTAGACATCAAGCTCCCCCATGGTCGTCAGGTCCAACTCAGCTATTGTCTCGTTAGAAATTGCATTACTTCCCCATTGCACTGTTAAAACCTAAGAAACAGAACAGCTTCTCATTTATCTTTCAGGGCCCTGCACATAGGAGGCATTCAATATGTATTGGTGAACTGAATTCTAACTAGAAATGATTGGTATTGATGAACTGCATTCATCTTTAAGAAAAAAATTTACATTGTTTTAAGTATAGAGAGAATTATCACTTTCATCTAAAAGCAGTTCATTCACTCAGTAATAATTAACTGAGAAAAACCATCAGGGCAATTGGCTTACCCAAAAGTCTTTGGCAAACATTTGCCACTTAACCTATAATCCTTTCATTAGAGTCCTTCTTTAGGGATAAGCCATTATATTTAGAAAGCTCAAGTTAATAGCAAATACTTAGCTACCAGGGTAGGGAAGTGAAAGATACACTGTAACATCTGAGGGTTGGTCTTAGTCTGGTGAGAAGAAATACATTTCAAATTCCTGGAGGAAGGTCTACAGGTAGAGCAAGTAAATTATGGTGCAGAGACCTGTTCTGGTTCTGGGACATACTAGTTTTCTCTCAGGTCCTGCAGAAACGGAAGGCACTAGGGCAGAAATGGTATGGATCTAACAGAAGCAGAAGATATTAAGAGGTGGCAAGAATACACAGAACTGAAAAAAAAAAAAATCTTCATGACCAAGATAATCACGATGGTGTGATCAACCAAAAGTCTTTGGCAAACATTTGCCACTTAACCTATAATCCTTTCATTAGAGTCCTTCTTTAGGGATAAGCCATTATATTCAGAAAGCTCAAGTTAATAGCAAATACTTAGCTACCAGGGTAGGAAAGTCAAAGATACACTGTAACATCTGAGGGTTGGTCTTAGTCTGGTGAGAAGAAATGCATTTCAAATTCCTGGAGGAAGGTCTACAGGTAGAGCAAGTATATTATGGTGCAGAGACCTGTTCTGGTTCTGGGACATACTAGTTTTCTCTCAGGTCCTGCAGAAACGGAAAGCACTAGGGCAGAAATGGTATGGATCTAACAGAAGCAGAAGATATTAAGAGGTGGCAAGAATACACAGAACTGAAAAAAAAAAAAATCTTCATGACCAAGATAATCACGATGGTGTGATCACTCACCTAGAGCCAGACATCCTGGAATGTGAAGTCAAGTGGGTCTTAGAAAGTATTACTACGAACAAAGCTAGTGGAGGTGGTGGAATTCCAGTTGAGATATTTCAAATCCTGAAACATGATGCTGTGAAAGTGCTGCACTCAATATGACAGCAAATTTGGAAAACTCAGCAGTGGCCACAGGNACTTCATGGGAAGAGCTGACTCACTGGAAAAGACTGATGCTGGGAGGGACTGGGGGCAGGAGGAAAAGGGGACGATAGAGGATGAGATGGCTGGATAGCATCACTGACTCTATGGACATGAGTTTGAGTAAACTCCAGGAGTTGGTAATAGACAGGGAGGCCTGGTGTGCTGTGATTCATGGGGTTGCAAAGAGTCGGACACGACTGAGAGACTGAACTGAACTGAACTGAATTGATGCTTTAGATGAATTTATCATTAACACACATAACACATTCCTAAACTTGTTTCCATCTTCATCTCCTCCTACTAGATTATAAACACTTCAATGGCAGAGATTGAGAAACTCCTAAGAAACTAGCCTTTAAAAAAAAAAAATGTAAATCGGGCTGTCTTGATGTTGGATGAAAAGAGGCCACAGGAGTAACAAAGTGCCTGTTGTCAAACATCTAAGGGACATGGTCCCCAAGTAACTGCTAGCTTTGCAAGAAGGTTAAGTCTGAGAATGCTCAGCCTTGTAACTAAAGAATATTCTTAGTGGTCCCCTCTTCCATACCTGTAGGAATTTTTCCTATAAGCAATAAAGGAGTTTTATGAGCTATATCTAAACAGCAACTCTCTCCAGTCCCCCACCTACAAAACAAAGAAAGTAAGGATCTGATTAAACATGGCCCCAGAAGCAGCTAAACTGAGCCCAGAGCTGTTGTAGATTCAGATTCACTCTCTAAAGCTTCCCAAGACTAGAGTTTTTCCAGACACTCTCTTGTCTTGGTGGGAGAAAATGAAAAGGATGAACCTTGACTAAGTAAGTGCCTTTAGTTCCACAAATAAATCAATGCTGCCATGTTCAGAGTTTCTACAGGAAATGGTCAAGAAAAAACTCAATAATCCATGTAAAAGAAAGCTGCTGATTTAAAATGAATGGGACCTCTCTGGCAGCCCAGAGGCTAGCGCTCCACACTTCCACTGCAGTGGGACATGGGGAACTAACAACCTGCATATGATGGCATGCCATGTGGTGCAGCCAATAAAAACATAAGTAAAATAACTTTTTTTTTAATTATAAAATTAAAACTTCTGTTACCTAAAAATGTTTATTCAAGTATTAACATGAAAAGCATTCTGCAAGATTAAAGCAAAATCTAATAGCATGGGATTATCATGAAAACCATACTCTAAGCATTTAATTTCACTGATTAAAATAGTCCTCTACCATAATATTAGCTTCTTAACAACTTAAAATTTTTTCATTGCCTTGCAAATTGCATGATAAAAATATTTTCCACACATTTACTTGTTCACTATATCCATATGATGCCACCATAACATAAAATATTATACTTACAACTCACCTCCTTCACATTGGCACTAAGTTCAATCAGACTCAAAAGCATAATGAAAATATCTTTATTCCTAATTTCCCAGACTTTAAATTAGCAACATCTAGATGAGGTTTTGGGCTTCCCTGATATGTAAGAGACTTGGGATTGATCCCCTGGAGAAGGAAATGGCAAACCACTCCAGTATTCTTGCCTAGAAAAGTCCATGGACAGAGGAGCCAGGTGGGCTACAGGCTATGGGGTCGCAAACACACACAACAATACCAAGAAGAGGTTCTATGAAGCTTTTTCACTTTCAAAAGTTAACTCCAAGGTTATGAACCACTTTAGTGTACTACTTTGTATATTTTATGAATTTCAGTTTCACAGGTTTTCATAAATTCATAGTTCTATTGAAAGGTAATTAAATTTTGATTTTCTTACATTTCATACTGTTTCCCTTACAGTTGGGTCTGTGCATTGAAGTGTGACTGGTTCCTTGTAATTTTTCTACTTTAAAATATTACAGGACTTCCCTGGTGGTCCCGGGATTCTGCACTTTCACTGCAGTGGGTTCGGGTTTGAGCCCTGGTCAGAGAACTAAGATCCTATGTGTCATGCAGCCAAAAAACAAACAAACAAAACAAAACAAAAAAAGTTGCAAATGTTTGTCTTTTCTAAGAGGAGGAATGAATATGAGATTATCTATTTTAATATAATTCGAAGCTTTCAAAAAAGACAGGACTCTATCAGACACCAGAATCCAAGAAAGAACACAAGCATAACCATGCGATTCCAAGATCACCTGTTTTGTGTGTAGTCTTCTTCTCTGTGCTTTTACAGAATAAAAGATGATGATGTACCTTTGTGCTTAAGAACTTGCTATCCAGATGCATTCTAAATAGGTAAGCATGGCAATCTTAGAATACACCTTTCCAGTTAAAACACTTGCCTATGTACATAAACATGCTGTACACATTTCAGAATAGATATGCATGGAAGTCTTTCCAACTAGTCAAGTATTACCTTAAAAAAAAAAAATCATATCCTTGAGAAGGGATCGTAAAATCGTCACTTAAAGTAAACAGGAAAACTGCCTTCCGGCTAAGACCACTGCTTGGGAACCCACTGAGAGCTCTTGCTGCCAGATCCTGGAAAGCAGGGGAAATCTTTTTCCAACCAAGAAACTAACAGGCTTTAAGAAAACAGGCACTGGGAGATGGGACGATATTCACACTACATCATCCAGATGTTTGGCTTATCTGTAAGCCTAACTCCTGTCTTCTCTGAATTAAGTCTTAACCAAATCACCGTTCTTTATCCATGCACCTCCTTCAGCCAAAGAGATGAGCCAAGAAGCTTCTTTTAGCCAAATGTTTGCAATGATCTTTTGTCTCTTCTACTTAAAATTTTCCACATGCTGCCAATGTATCCCTCACAGGTACTTTTGTTATAATACTACCTTGCATTTATATCATGACTTTACATTTTGCAAAATGTGCTCATGTTCACGGCTATCTTGAATCCTTGTCACCACCCTCATGAGTAAGCAGATGTGGACATGCCAAGTTAGCAGTCTTGCCAGAGACAAGTGCACTGGTAAAGATCAGAGCCACTCACACTGGAATCCAAACCTCGGTTCCTTGTCTGCTGCCGACCCGATATTACGGGCTCAACTGTGGGCTCCTAAAATCCATATGTTGAATCTTTAAGTGCCTCAGAATGTGACTATACTTGGAAATCAGGCTTTAAAGAGGTAACAAAGTTAAAATGAGGCCATTAGGCTGGGCCCTAATGCAATCTAATAACTGGTGTCATCAACAAAATTTGGACACACAGAGAAACAGGAGGGATGCATATGGACACAGAAATAAATAAATAAATAAACGTGCAGATCAACAAGAAGGTGGACATCTGCAAGCCAAGAAGAGGCCTCAGGGGAAACCAAACCTTCCTACACCTTGTTCTCTGGCTTCAACCCTCCAGAACTGTGAGAAAAAAAATTTCTGTCGTTTAAGCAACCTATTCTGTGGGATTTTGGTACTGCTGTCCACATACACCCTGCTATACTACAGGGACGATCATACATAATTACATACACTCTCCCGTTTATCCTTCAGAGTTTCAGAGCAACTAGATTTCACACAAAAGCTGTATCTGTCCAACACTATGTCTGGTGCTCTGTTTTTAATGACAGGGGTTGAACTGCTTTATAAGCTTAAATAGGACATTCAGAGGTATCTTATTCTTAGTTCTGCCAGGATTTGTCATGCTTTATCAGAGAGGGGGAAATGTTCTGTTCATGCCAATGAAGCATTAACGCTAACTAAACACACATAATAAAACAAGTGCTACTTCATATTTACACTGAGATCACAAAGCTTACAAAGCACGCACACACACACATTATCTCCTTTTATTCTCACAATACTGCTATAAAATAGAAAACTAAGCTGGATGGGTTAAGTTAGTTAAAGAAGAGCACATACTTAATAAGAGGGAGAGAAAGACCTTGAACACTGTTCTCTAAACTACTCCATTTAACCTTCAAAGCAGCTCTGTTCCTCCACGTGGACAATAAATCTCCCACAAGAAGTGTTTGTAAGACGATTTGAAAGTAAAATCCTAGTCTATTATTGCATTTTGTCTGGAATCCATATATCTGCCCTCAAGACTCAATAAGGCTACAAAATGCTTTTGTGCCATATTCTTTTAATTTCTACATTCTGGAAAGAAAGTCTTCTTTTAACACTAAGGAGTCTTGGAAAACGTGAGTCAAAGGAAGGTGTTACTTGTCTCCCAGTGACGGGTGAAAAAGGCAGCTTTATGAAAACCAAAAACTAACCTATAATTTCATATTACAAAATATAATAGAAAACATATTCTGGCAGAAATCGTACTGTCTGCATCCCTTTTCAGCCATGAAATAGTTATACACACACGTATACATCTGAGAAAGATCATACTTTAAACGTATTGTAGCAACACACACACAACATGGGACGTTTCAGCAGGACTGCCTGTGATGACAGGAGACACAGACATCCCTACAATCAAGCCAGCCTCACAGCTGAAGTAGAGAGTCGTTTTGGACACAAGAATAGATGAGCCCTGATGAAAAACAGACAGGCAAGGGGAAAACACTCTAATTTAAAACTAACACAGATGAGTCTACACAAAGTACCCAAACATTTGGTCCACAAACCACCAGCAAATCTCTAATTTGACATGGAAGGCAAGAGATATTTCATCCCAGAACGAGGAAAGAAAGATACTAACTCTACCATTCAAATATATCAGCATTCCAAAACACAGTAATTTCTAATATATATTTTAGATGTCATTCCCTGACCAAGCTTTAATTATCAGGAAATAAATCAAACTTCAGGAAGCCCAGACACTTTTTACTCTGTGGCCTTTAAATAAATCACATGGTAGGCATTTAAAATACTTATGCTGAACAATGAAAACTACCATTTTTCTCAGATCTCATGTTATAAACAGAACAAATTGTGAAGCACCAACATGCCCCTTTAAGACTCTTCAGCATGGTATATTTTACCCTTTTTCTGGCCCCTGAATCCTCAAACTTGGAAGAGCTGGATATAAGAATGGTCTGTTTTATCCTCTGTATCTAAGACTACTAAATCCTCCACAAGACTAGAAATCTCAATACAGACCACAAGATCATTTTTGCTGTATTAACCATCACTGCTGGAGAAAGGCAATGGCACCCCACTCCAGTACTCTTGCCTGGAAAATCCCATGGACGGAAGAGCCTGGTGGGCTGAAGTCCATGGGGTCGCTGAATCGGACACGACTGAGTGACTTCACTTTGACTTTTCACTTTCATGAATTGGGGAAGGAAATGGCAACCCACTCCAGTGTTCTTGCCTAGAGAATCCCAGGGATAGGGGAGCCTGGTGGGCTGCCATTTATGGGGTCGCACAGAGTTGGACACGACTGAAGCGATTTAGCAGTAGCAGCAACCATCACTGCCTTCATTAAACATAGTTTCTGTCACCCTGTCCATTGCCAATAAAAGAAAAAAATTTAATATATAACTATCCATGCTAACTAAATAAATTCACAAGTAATGAAACAAGCAGAACCTTTCTGTAAGAAATGGGAGATAGTATTTAATCAGAGGAATCTAAGCATAACAGATCCAATTTTTCACTCCAATCTATAAGAAAATAATCTACTTCTTTTATCTGAAGCAACTCTTAAAAGCCATGTTAAGTGTAAAACACACACACACACACACACACACACACATACAGAGTACACACTCTAGAGTGAGCCAAATCTCAATTCAAATGTTTCCTCTTGAATATACTAACTGGATGAGTCAGTATTCTCATCTATAAACTGCTGTTCCTGGGGGGAGATAAAGTAAGATAATAATGAAATACGGTTAACTCCTGACACACAGTAGTTGCTTAGCAAATGGCTGTTCTCACAGTGAATCACCTCCCTTGCCTTCCTGGCGCCTGCAGTATACCACTCTACAACACAGAATTCCACCTAGCATTTAGTTCCTGGCATTATTTATCTTTTCTTTTAGCATATTCTTCAGATCCTTTTGTTCCTCTCTCCCTCATCATACCCGCTTGAAATTGTGCCTGTATTCATCATTAATTAATCCCATTAGCCTAACTTAAGAGAGTGAGAATGATGTTCCCAGAGGTCTAAATCATCTGGGATAATGGATGACAGTAAGGTTAAGCGAAGAAACCAAAAAGGGTAACAGAAAGGAGAAAAAGTCACAGGACTGATGTCATAGAGCAGTCTAATTAGGATATTCTGGGGAAGCGGCCTCATGGGATGCCCAACAGTTGTATATCATCAAAGAAGCTAGGCTTGAGTATTTCTTTTTGACAAAAGATCAAGTCTAATAAAATATAATGTGCTCTGCAAACTATTTTTTTGAGCTTCCCAAGGAAAAGGATTACTCCAGGAATTTCTACTGTCTCTCTCTCTCATACACACACACACACACACACACACATACAGAGTTCATTATTTTCAACGATATCAACTTCTAAAGAGCAGGCCAATACATACTAAACCTTTTAAATCTTGGCTAACAAAACGTAAAAGTCAACACAGTATTTGAAAGAGCCCTCTATACATTCTTCATATAAGCCAATCCTAGGCAGGTGGGCAGTAAACTGGCTATAATTTGTGATGGCCCAGAAGACAATCTAGAAGAGTTTAAGATCAGAAATGTGATCATCTTGTAAGAAAAGGCAATGTCACACACTCTATCATGGTCATTCCACTCAGAGCAGATGGATTTTCACATTGAAAAACTAACATTAAAAGTTGCCTCGGGGAGGAGAACAGAACAGACATCCCCAAATGCTATATTGCTCTGCCTTCTAATGGTTTCTTTTCTGGGGGCATCTTGGAGAGAAGTTCAATCTTTCTAATGGGAATATAACTGTATGACAACCCTCCAAGGGCATTTAACATCTAAGAAGAAACTCCAAACTCTGCCATTTTTAAAATGCAGGAGGTCACTGGGAAAAGTCATTTTTCAAAGCTCCAGTGAACCAGCTCTCTGCTTTTAGCCAGCCACAGAAATAAGGCGTGCAATCTCAGTAACAGAATCATCTCACTTTAATTTTTAATACTTGTCCATTCCAGGGCTTTCAAGAGGAATCAATGACTTACAGCATCATCAATGGCTTGGACTATGTGTATGCCTATGTTTGTTAAAGCAGAAAGGAAAATCATCCATCAGCGATTCATTTTGGATGAGTTATTTGATACCGGTTATAAAAGGAAACCTAAAGGGATCTTCTTCTCCACCCCCCCAATAAAGGAAAAAAAAATTAATAATCTCATCATGGTCACCTCTGAGAATTTAGTGAAAAAAAAAGTTTCTAGAGGGGAAGGCATGTGTTTTTTATTTCCCATTCTGAAAGCACACACAGGTATCAGTTTAAATGGCAGTGAATTCATCTGGAATTTGAAAGACCATGGGGTTCACACGTATAAAGATCAACAGTTGTTTTAGAAATTAACTACACCACATCTTAAACTTCTACATCAGTTTTAAACTGATCCAGGTGCTATCATCAGGGCAGAAACAGATGCAGTGTTAGCACATTAAACTGTGAATCCAGTTCCAACACCACTTAATGGGCTCCATATGCTGAAAATGATCATCATGGTAGGAAGCGCACTCCACCAAAAGCCCAACTTTCAAACCAAACAAGAGTTTCATTATCTACGTTATGCTCACAAGCAACTACTCTGGAACTGGAACTCTTTTTATACTGATCATGGTGCCTTAGCAGTATTGAGGGTAGAAATGGTATTAGGAGAGTAATGCAATGACAGAGAAACAAAGCCACACTTGTCACAGACATGTGGATGTCATGACACTCATGCTGCCACCACACTAAAGTCAACACTGGTCACACCAGCCTGTCTTGGCTCGTGACTCTCTCTGGATCCCCTAAGTAGCTAACGGAGAACAGAGAATGATGAGGAACTTTATATCAAAATCACCATGACTTAACATATACATAGAACTTTCTAGTTTTCAAAGTATTTTTATATGCATCACATGATGTCAGAAAAGCTTTTCCTATTTTTTTAGAGAGGAAAATAAACACTCTCATCCAAGATCGCATAGTGAGGAAGGAGGAGGATTAGGGGGGAAAAAAAAATCAGATCTTTAGATTGGTGTTCAAATGCTATTTCTGCTAATCCAATGTCTCCAGTCTTGAAATTTCTGCACTGGGAAAGCCCTTGCCCCATTTAATTTACAATTACACACACACGTGCATGCACACAAACACACAATTTTTTTTTAAGTTATTCTTGAAGAAGAATAATGTACAATAAAGCAGCACAACTGTATTTTAGCCAAGCCCCTTTGGTCAATACTGTTTCTTTTGAAACTCACAGCATGGTCTAAAAGGTCTAAATGATACAAAATTAGTGCAACAAACTGGAAAGCTGTCTGGAACAGAAGGATTTCACCATGGAGTGTTCTACATTTATTGACTTTTTTATTGATCAAAAAGTCGTCTAGTCTTTAAATAACAACTTCAAAAACAGACTATTAAAATCATGCCAAATTATTCTTTAGTTTTCCCAATTTCAGAGTTCAACTTTGATACAAATTAATTGACTATTTAAACTCCATTGAGAAGTCCCTATTCTACATTTCTTGAGTCAAGTTATTTACTTTTTAAATTCCTCTTATTTCCTGAGCTTCAGCCTTAGTACTTATTTTGCATCAAGCAGACCTCTGTAGTTGGTTTATCCTGAGTCAAGCCATCTTTCAAGTGTAACTCACATTAAGAATCAAAGCTTCTGTTATGTCAAGGTGACAGTGCATGTCACATTCCAAGCAGTGTTGGGGGCAGGGGGACGGGGAGGGCAATGCTTCAAGAACAGGTATTAGTTTATGTGAAAAGATCCTTCTGAAAATTAGACTTCCATCTTTATTTTTCATCTAACAGGGTCTTATTTTTTGTTCTTTTTTTGGCTGTTGTATATATTACACCAGAGAAGGCGATGGCACCCCACTCCAGTACTCTTGCCTGGAAAACCCCATGGATGGAGGAGTCTGGTAGGCTACGGTCCACAGGGTCGCGAAGAGTCAGACATGAATGAGCGACTTCCATTTCACTTTTCACTTTCATGCAATGGAGAAGGAAATGGCAACCCACTCCAGGGTTCTTGCCTGGAGAATCCCAGGGACGGGGGAGCCTGGTTGGCTGCCGTCTATGGGGTCACAGAGAGTCGGACATGACTGAAGCGACTTAGCAGCATATATTAAACAGATTAGAGACTAAGCAATCAGAAGAGGCAAAAAGAAAGAAAGAAACCATGATGGTAGAATGGAAGAGAATTTTGAGTAGATTTGTGAGAGAGAACACCAACCACACAAAACCCCAGCCTTTTCTGTCTCCACAGTGACGGAGGGAGGAGTCCAGGCAGTTTTGTTTCTTCTGTCCTCTGGCTTGTACTTAGCAGTATAAGAAGTGCAATCAGATAACTAATTAGTGGCCCCAAAAACGGTGATACTGGTGTTTGCATTATTTTCCTATTGTTACTATATACTTAGTAGCAAAAAATTACAAATTTATCAGCTCTCAGTTCCAAAGGCCTTAAGTCCAAAAGAGGTTTTACTAGAGGGAAGTCAACGTCAGGACTATTCTCCTTCTGGAGGCTCTGGAAGAGGATCCAGTTCCTTTTCCAGCTGACAGCAGCCATTTGCTGGCTCATGGGCTCCTTCTCCATCCTCAGAGCCAGCAACAAATTTCACCACACAACCTCTGCTTTCATCCTCTCTTCTCTGACCTGCCTGCCTTTCTCTTTCCACTACAAGAACCGTAGTGACTGTACCAAACCCACCCAGATAACACAGGATAATCTTCCATTTTAAATCTTTAAAGATGGCGTAGTCACAAGTTCTGAGGGTAAGGATGTGGCTATATTTGGGAGGTCATTACTTTGCCCACCATAGTGTCCCACTTTGCTTGGGTTGTCCCAGCATATTAACAAGGTGATCAAAATCATTTCCTGACTAAAGTATACACAGGACTCCTTTTCCACAGCACACAGGAGCAAGAGTCAACGATCTTTGTGAACATACAAAGAATACCACTGTTTCTTACTTTCTACACTAACGAAAGGAAAACCTGATGCAAAGGGCTGGAGCAACACTCTGATAAGACAAAGTAAAGTGGAAAATAAGTTGATAGGTAGAACAGACAAAGTCCCAAACCTTTTCCTGATTTGAATGAGAGGAACAATTTTCACAGTAAAGTTCCACATAGCTTTCATCACTGAAAACTCCCTCTAAAATCCCTCCTGTGCCTCAAATACAATCTGGAGGACTAAACCTTGTAATTAAGGTAAGTGGCAGTTGTTGGCTGTGGATTTCACATACATTATGTTATACTCAGGTCTGATATTTAAAACATTAGCAACTGACAGAGAATGGGCAGTGCTGAAACAGGGTTTTCTAGAGCCTCCACTACATTTCAGCATTAAACGTTAAGCAGCTGGTCCTTGGGGAGGTCCAGCTCATCCCAGATGAGGGAACAAGATGGTAAAGGAAGAGAAGAGCCTCAGAAGGAATGGGAGGCTATAGCTATTTATCAACTGCAATTGTCAAACCAATGAAAGCTGACTAAATATTAGTGTTCCAACAGAACTGATTTAGTTGGCCAATGATTGCTCAATGAGTATGCGTTCCATTTCTAATCAGGGAAAAAAAGTCAGATGGTAAATAATGCTTGATTTTAAAAAAATGTATATTGATACTATTTTAAGTGGAGGGAATGATTAGATTAACAGAATTTAGTACCCAAACATATCCTGATAGAATGGAATGACCAACTGAAGTAAACCAATTGAGGTTTAATAGGGATAAAGATTAAACTCTAAGACCTAAAATTGTGCTCAAAGCCAGGAGCTACAGGATGAGAGATCATGAGTCAGCTAGATGAATGGAAAAATACTTGAAGATTTCAGAAAAAAAGGAAAATGCAGTAAGACAGCACGACGTGGCCACCAAAGAGAAAAAAATTAAATGCAAACTCAGACTGCAACAAACACAATACATAATCAAAGCTACGGTATCTATAACAAGGATACAACAAGCTCAAAATATCTCAGTATTGTTATTTATTACTGTAAGCTATTATCACTGTTACTACTGCCTGCTGTTATTACACATACTAACAATAAAAAAGTGATGAGAAAGATTTTCTAATTCATTTTTGTTACACTCTATAACAGAAGAATTCAAATTCACCATCTACTTTACAGGGTGGTAACATTTAAGCTAAGATCCTCATTTTCAGAATGATTAAGTCAGTTATCCAAGGTTACCTAACTTAGGGAACCATTTGAGAAGAGACTTTAAAACTGGAATATATTCAAAGAAGCAAACAAAATGACATGTGAATCTTGGAACCATGTCACTTGGGGAACTTTTGAAGAAAAGAGGCTCATTTATCCAAGTAAAAGGTTAACTTAGAAGAACAAAAATAAATTTCTCCAAATTATCATCACATCAAATTTAGACTTGATCTAAACTTATCATGAAGACAGAGATCATGGAATTACTTACTCACAGTCTGATACTGAGCTACATGGAAGAACTTGAATGTCTAGTGATGGAACGCACCACTTCAAAGGTTGGTGAGTTCTCCAAAACAGAGGCAAGATGGTCATGATGAATAAGATAAGATGAGAGCTACACTAGATATATTTCAAGTACACTCCACATTTGGGGATTCAGTGATGCTCTATCTCTGTAGAAAACCACATCTAAAACTGAGATTCAGAACATAATATTTCTCATTCCTTAGGTGATTTATACAGAACCTTCACGATTTCCATCACACAAATATACTAATTGTACTACTAATTTACTTAATAATTAAGTTAATTCAGTCATGTCTGACTCTTTGAGACACTATGGACTGTTGCCCGCCAGGCTCCTCTGTCCATGGGATTCTCCAGGCAAGAATACTGGAGTGGGTTGCCATGCCCTCCTCTGGGGCATCTTCCTGGAGATAATTTACTTAATATCTTTCTTTAAATTGCCTTCCTTTATTTTCTTTATATTTTGCCTGGTTCTTAGCAATAATATCCATGGACAAACACCCCTTAAATTTCATGGGCTTCCCTCAGGCTCAGCTGGTAAAGAATCCATCTGCAATTTGGGAGACCTAGGTTCCATCCCTGGGTTGGGAAGGTACCCTGGAGAAGGGAAAGGCTATCCACTCCAGTATTCTGGCCTGGAGTATTCCATGGATTGTATATCCAATGACTACACAAATACCTCCTGAAATCGTAACACACATACCACACTTAAACACACTACTATAACTTCTCATTTACAAATTATATGTTTTTCTACTTACATATTTTCCTCCTATCTCTAAATCTTAAAAATCATCTTTAACACACCTGATGGGCAATTATCATAGTTTTATACGGTTGTGGTATTATTGCTGTGTTTGTTTGTTTTATTTAAGACTGGGCAGTGAAAAAACTTCTCCCAGGCTTCCTACTTACTTGGCCATATTTGCTTCATGCTTTGGAAACCAATTTTCATATAATGGCCAACAGCCTTAAGTGTCAAGACAGAGCTCTGGTCACCATTAACTCTTCTTAAGGTTGAGGTCAAAAGTCTTAAACACATTATTGAATTTGTCAATATTCCAATTAACTAACAAATTAACAGCTGTATATTTGCCATATTTGTTCAGGATTTCCATTTTCCGTATAGACTTATTTGGCAACATACCATACATTTAGTGAGAGTGAAACAATTCAATGAAGCATTTTGAGGAAAAGGAGTATGATTTTTCTAACTGCTTTTCCTCCACAACTACCTTAAGAAAGATTCTAAACAAAGAGCACAGACTTCTCACTGTCCAAACTACTTATATTTTAAAACACAGAGGCTTCTAGTAGACTTTTTTAGTTGACACTGCTTTGTAGTTTCACTAGCAATTTTGCAAATATCTGCTATAAACTGAAAGAAAGGCTCTTCACACATGATCAAGGTTCAAATGGGGATTCTCACCCAGCTTTAGCACCTACTTTAGTTGATAAATGTTTATTCAGCTGGTTTTCCTCCTTTATTATGCTGTGGTAAAATGAAACACTTTCCACTTTGCTACCTTAAAGAAATAAACAACTCTGTCATTAAAAAACACTTTAGAAAATATTGCAGTATTATATGTTCTGCTCCATAATGTTTATTGACATCTTAGAAAAGAAGACAAAAAGGAAAGAAGAAAACATCCACTAAACAAAGCAACCAGGTCTAACTACAATTAGACGGAATATTGTGCTAGACTGAAGCCATCTTTGATAGTCCTTGCTGCAGTTGCTGCTAAGTCGCTTCAGTCATGTCCGACTCTGTGCGACCCCATAGATGTCAGCCCACCAGGCTCCCCGGTCCCTGGGATTCTTCAGGCAACAACACTGGAGTGAGTTGCCATTTCCTTCTCCAATGCATGAAAGTGAAAAGTGAAAGTGAAGTCACTCAGTCGTGCCTGACTCTTAGCAATCCCATGGACTGTAGCCTATCAGGGTCCTCCATCCACGGGATTTTCCAGGCAAGAGTACTGGAGTGGGGTGCCATTGCCTTCTCCGTGGACAGTCCTTCAGTTCAGTTCAGTCACTCAGTCGTGTCCCACTCTTTGCGACCCCATGAATCGCAGCACGCCAGGCCTCCCTGTCCATCACCATCTCCCGGAGTTCACTCAGTCTTTTGGACACTGTCTTCCCTGACCATGACCCTAAGTTTACATTCAATTTGCAGCAGGGGTAGAAGCAGCAGGGAACAATGGGGAATGCAAATCCGGAACTAAAACATCTGCTTCCTAAGAGATCTATTCCATCTCCTTCTGTTCACCATTCCTCTCTCATCCTTTTAAAGCTGTTTCATTTCTTTGGATGACAAATTAAGTTAAAGTTATAATTCAGAGAATTTGAAAACTTTCTACTAGGATTCAAAAGCTGCTTTGAATTAGTAACTGCCATTGGCATGCAATTTATTTGTAGTGAAGACTTGTACCTTTCAGTATTTTTTTTTTTTTTGGCTAACCTTATAAATTAATAAGAGCTTAATAAAACCTCACCACTGCTTTGCAATAGAAATGTTGTCATAATTACAAAAGAAATACCCCCAGGAATAATATAGGACAAATTATCACTCAGGACAAAACATAGAGGTACTTTAAGCCACTTAGGAAGACAACATCTGTGATAAAAATAACTGCTGAAACAGCTCACAGTAGTATATTATTTATTCAGTCTGAAAATGTGGAGTACAAGTTCTACTTACAAAAGAATTACACACATAATTAAAAACAGCAACTGTATCTCAAGTAAAATGTACATCATGTCTGGCTAGGGTGAGAAAAGAAGGAATGACGCAGCAAGTTTGACAAGACATTTTGCTGTGTGTGACATTCAGCTTTCAAAGTTATCTTTTAGGATTTTTTTTCTTTTTAATGTCACACTTGAAGTGAATTTGGCTAGATGACCAGTACAAAAAAATTAAGACACCAAGCATGTCTAATTTCATGGGAAAAAGTGGTTATTAACCGGGTTATCCAATCTGAGAAGCTCACCGAATCTTCAAGTCACTTCAAAAAATGGTAATGTTTGGGTATTTCACACATAAAATAGTCTCTATTTGACCCTGATAATCAATAAGAGCTTTGGTAAAATAATAATAATAATAACCATTTCCTATCTATGATGAAGGCAACACTGAGCTACGAGTACAAATGTAGCCAAGTGATGACACAATAATAGTAAAGCATGAAAAGAGGACTTCTATATATCTCAAAACCTTTCTTAACACATCTTTCAGACACAACAAGAAGTTCTTAGCATGATCCTTTAGGAGATTCACAGCACCAACTACATTCTTTGAGCATACACAGAGACACACAGAGACAGGAAGAGACAGACATGAGAGAAAGAGCGCACTGGGAAAGACATCAAGGGCTAAAAGCTTCAGTGTTAGTATTTACTACAATCTTTTGAATATCTATCTATTCCCTTATCTAGGGGGGAAAAAAGTTTGAGACCCATGATCTCTAATAGCTCCCTTTTAGCTCACTAGGAAAAAAAAAAAATTACTAAGGACATTTCTATACTAAGCATTTCAGGATGAAAGTATGTAATCAATAAAGACTTTGACTTGAAGGTAAAGATCACACACAAATCCAAACCCCCAGAATTACTGTGACAATCCCACTGCTCTTTTATTAAAGGTAGAGCCATTAAATGAAAATTTATTAAGCATCTACAATCTAGCAGGCTCTGTCTTATGAGAGGACTTAGCCTAAGTTCTGGTCAATGAGACATAATAAAAACCTGGGGATTATTTTCTCATTGACAAGTGAGAAAAGCACCCCTCATCCCTTCGCCTTCCCAGACTGGTGACTTCCTATGAGAACGTGATATGCTGAGTTGCAGCAACCTTAAAAACAGGCAAGAAGATCATGAGCTCTTGGTATCATGGTTAAGTCGGGAAACCAACTCTGAGACTATCTTCCTCCTGATTTCTTCATAAAGAAGAAATAATCTTATTATAGTTTAAGCCACTTTTATCTGCTGTTAAGGTTACCTAAGTTAAAGCAACTGACAATAGCCTTATATATCTATTTGTTGATAGCTCAGTTGGTAAGAAATCTGCTTAGAATGCAGGAGACCTAGGTTCGATTCCTAGGTCAGGAAGATCCACTGGAGAAGGGATAAGCTACCCACTCCTATATTCTTCAGCTTCCCTTGTGCTGTGCTAGTAAAGAATCTGAATGCAATGCTGGAGACCTGGGTTCAGTCCCTGGGTTTGGAGATACCCTGGAAAAGGGAAAGGCTACCCACTCCAGTATTCTGGTCTGGAGAATTCCATGGACAGGATAGTCCACAGGGTCACAAAGAGTCAGGCACAACTGAGCGACTTTCACTTTCATTTCCACTTCTATTTGCTATTTTATCTATCTTTCTCTTACCATCTAGAACGAACATATATTCAACTTTTGTATTATTTACTTCAATTAGGCATCTTTTAGAACCAAGATGTATACTTGGTGTTGATGCTGCTGTTCAGTCGCTTAGTTGTGTACAACTCTTTGTGACCCCACGGACTGCAGCATGCCAGGCTCCCCTGTCTTTCACTATCTCCCGGAGTTTGCTCAAACTCATGTCCGCTGAGTTGGTGATGCCATCTAACCACCTTGGGCTTACTTACTAACCTATGTGCTAAAGCACTTCAGTCACATCCAATTCTTTGCCACCTCATAGACTTCTGGCCCACCAGGCTCCTCTGTTCATGGGATTCTCTAGGTAAGAATACTGGAGTGGGTTGCCATTTCTGCCTCCAGGGCATCTTCCCAAGCCAGAGATGGAACCTTCATTCTTTAAGTCTCCTGCATTGGCAGGCGGATTCTTTACACTAGCACCTCCTGGGAATGCCATTTTTTAAACTATCTCTATCCTATTCTTTACCTTCCCTTTCAGAAATTGCCACCATCTGTTGGTCTGATTCTTCACCCTGTGTCTTTATGCTTTTACCATTTAAATATGTTCCATGTAGAACAGGTGGCATTGTTCTGCATGCATTTAAAACTTACTGAAATATATTATAGGCTTCCCTGGTGGCTCAGACAGTAAAGACTCTGTCTGCAGTGCAGAAAACCCAAGTTCAGTCCCTGGGTCGGGAAGATGCCCTGGAGACAGGAATGGCTAAACACTCCAGTACTCTTGCCTGGAAAATTCCATGGACAGAGGAGCCTAGCAGGCTAAACTAAGCTTCATTCTGCAACTTACAATTTCACCCAAATGGTGTCAGATTTACCCATTCCTATGAAACTTTTTCACTGTAACTATGTTAGAGTAGCTCAGTGAATGAAGATTCTACAACACAGGAGTACAGGCAGACATTTATACTGTTTCTAATTTTTTGTTTGGCATGATTTTTTTAACACATAAAACTCAAAGCTATTGCTTAGTCTTCCAATTATGCGCTAAATACAGGAAAAAAATAAACCCGAAAGACACACAGTACATACCCTGGGAGACTATTATGGCATGGTAAGAAAAAAAGGGCTACTGGACATATCATTTTATAGAAAGCACCTCTGTTATCCAATGATGTTCTACTAACATTATCTCTAAGCTATTTTATAAATTATTGTCAATATCACAGAAACACTGTTCTCAACACTAACGGACAAGATATAACGTACAGCAATGAGGCCCTAAACAGCCAGTTCACCTACACTGCAGACATTTATATTGGCTAAGGGAAGTCTAGATCAATAAACACTTGAAGGCCAGTGTGCTAGACAGACACAAAGGTGCAATTATAAAAACACAACAGAATTCAGTTTGAGATGATACAGTTTAGTTTGTAAAAATGCTAGTTCAAACCTTCCAATCTTGCACTCATTGTTTAGAAACCAAACAGATTCCCTTTAGAAAGAAAACAAAAAAAAAGCTGTCAGATTGCTTTTGCAGTAGATCTCCAAACCTCATCTGTAACTCCATGACTCCATGCTTTTTAAGTGCATCCCATTGCTCTAGGGATAAAAAAGAAAACCTTGAATGTTGTATACGTAGTTCAGGATTACACAGCCTCTGCTCACCTTTTCAGCCACTTTCATGCATATCAGACTTTTATTGCTTGTCTTACAGGGCTCTTAACACTTTCAGTATCCTTCTAAAGACTCTCTAAAGTTTTTCCTCCCATTTTAACCCCATCCACCTTTACCCTGCAAACTTCTACTCATCCTTCAAAGTTCAGCTTCAAAGTTAATTACAGAAACCCTCTCAACATTTCTGAGCTAACGAGGTCTCTGCTTTACCTTTATAACATCCAGCACAATGATAATTATTTGCTTAGTGATTCTCTCTCCCACTAGACCAAAAAGGCAGCAAGGGCAGAGATTATACTCCATTTTTCTACCAGTATATTCCTAGATCCTGGATGAAGCACAAGCTAGAATCAAGATTGCCGGGAGAAATATCAATAGCCTCAGATATGCAGATGACACCATCCTTATTACAGAAAGCGAAAAAGAACTAAAGAGCCTCTTGATGAAAGTGAAAGAGGAGAGTGAAAAAGTTGGCTTAAAACTCAATATTCGGAAAACTAAGATCATGGCATCTGGTCCCATCACTTCAAATAGATGGGGAAACAGTGGAAACAGTAGCAGACTTCATTTTGGGGGGCTCCAAAATCACCACAGATGGTTACTGCAGCCATGAAATTAAAAGACATTTGCTTGCTCCTTGGAAGGAAAGTTATGACCAACCTAATGTGAAGTGAAGTTGCTCAGTTGTGTCCGACTCTTTGTGACCCTGTGGACTGGAGCCTACCAGGTTCCACTGCCCATGGGATTTTCCAGGCAAGAATACTGGAGTGGGTTGCCAATGACCAACCTAGACAGCATATTAAAAAGCAGAGAAACTACTTTGTCAACAAAGGTCTAAATAGCAAGGTGATGGTTTTTCCAGTGGTCATGTATGGATGTGAGAACTGGACTATAAAGAAAGGTGAGCACTGAAGAATTGATGCTTTTCAACTGTGGTGTTGGAGAAGATTCGTGAGTCACTTGGCCTGCAAGGAGATAAAACAGTCCATCCTAAAGGAAATCAGTCCTGAATATTCACTGGAAGGACTGATGTTGAAGCTGAAACTCCAATACTTTGGCCACCTGATGTGAAGAACTAACTCATTTGAAAAGACCCTGGTGCTGGGAAAGATTGAGGGAAGGAGGAGAAGGGGATGACAGAGGATGAGATGGTTGGATGGCATCACTGACTCAATGGATATGAGTTTGAGTAAACTCCGGGAGTTGGTGATGGACAGGGAGGCCTGGCGTGCTGCAGTCCATGGGGTGGCAAAAAGTCGGACATGACTGAATGACTGAACTGAACTGAGATCCTGGAAGAGTGCCTGGACAAATTAGGTACTCAAATAACTTCTCAAAACCAATAAAAATACTGCAAGGGAAATTGTCATAGGCTTTGACACAAGTAGACACGCTATAAATGCTGCCTGAATAAACAAAAAAGTCGGACATGACTGAATGACTGAACTGAACTGAGATCCTGGAAGAGTGCCTGGACAAATTAGGTACTCAAATAACTTCTCAAAACCAATAAAAATACTGCAAGGGAAATTGTCATAGGCTTTGACACAAGTAGACACGCTATAAATGCTGCCTGAATAAACAAATCTCTAACAATACCAAATGCCAAGCAGCACACCACCTGAAATCTAAATGCAAGGTTAGCACCTCTGTAGACCAAAGACTGTAGGACACATTCTGGTTTTTCTCCCCCAGAAACATGAATACAACATTATGACAATCATTATCATTAAATAAAATGACTTATATAAATAGTCTCATTCACAGACCTGAATGGCCTGTAATTTACTCTGTCCTGATACGTGCAGAGTTTATATTTCTACTGACATTCAATTTGTTTGCAAATGAAATCAATTGAATTTAAATAAATTAGGCCAGATAAAGGTTGAGGATAACTACGTGCATTATAAAAGATCAACCATTACTTTTTACACTAAATTACACTTTTCAATCCTGCAATTCAGAATATTGAGATTTAAAATTTTCTATCTTCTCTTCCTAAAGAACTAGTAAGCATGGATCATGTATCACCATCTATTATACACTTAACATGTATCTATTTATTTAGAGGTAACATATGATATGATATTAGTTTCAGGTATACAACCTAATAGTTTGATGTTTGTATATATTACAAAATGATCACCACAATAAGTCTAGTTAACATCAACAACTACTTAACAAAGACTTTCACATCCCATGTGCCATGCACTATTCTACCTTTACAAATAAGAACTCATGTAATCTTAAGGTTTAAGAGATTGAATAACAAATAATAATCATATATAAGCAGCACTAAGTTGTCTATGTATAACTTTTTTAAACTATATTAAATTCAATTAGGGATCAATTGGGGTGATGTTTGACAAAATTAGCTAAAATGACATATTTATTACTACTAATTTCGATCACCAGTCTAGGATTACTTTGATTCCTTTTTCTCAAAGTCAATAATCTCTTCACTTGCAAAATATTTTTTTTAAACATTCACAAAACCCAGAAGCTTGGTGGATGCAAATTTTCTTTTAAATGCTATTCATTAAGCAAAATTTAAAAAAAAAACCCATATAATCCCTGATTTGCTACTTATAAGTTGTACAGAAAAAGGCCTTATATTTACATAAATAATCAAAATAACTCATTTTGAGTCTCCTTCAAAAGCTAGTACTCTATGTTTCTACAATATTACCATGAAAATAACTCAGACACCATGAAGTAGGTTTGGTCCTGACTGTGGATTTATGTGCGGATATTGAAAAGCTATCTGAATCAGGTCTCTGGTTTCTTATTTGTACACAAAACAACAAAATCTAAAGAAGATTGAGGAAACCATAGGGCAGTCAGGAAATTAAATGTTTCAGACATACTGCCTTACACAGAGAATCCTAACAACACCTAAATAACATTACTGTCAAAATAACATAAACCCTTGGAATGTACTTTAAGCACTTTATTTATCAAAGCACTCACATTACTATAATTTGGTTCTATAATAAGTTCTAATTTATTTTCCCAGTTTTGTTTTCATGAAGATTATTGAGAACACTACTGCTTTTCAATAAATGCTAATACTTATGCATGTATTTTAATCACTATATTAGGCAATATTAATACATAACTTCCCAAATGATTGTTTCTGAAAATAGCAACTTTCTGAATTTGTCTCTTGATTATTTTATCTTAATATCTAATTTTTTTCAAGCTGAAACACCTATTATTGTGATGTGCATTATTAGCTAATCTAGCAACTGTTTGGGAGCTACAAGTACGATCAAGAGTTTTAAGGGTGCTAACAGTATATCCCAATTAAACTTCATGGCAAATAGACGGGGGAAAATGGAAACAGTGACATATTTTATTTTCTTGGGCTCCAAAATACTGTGGATGATGACTGCATCCACAAAATTAAAAGACGCTTGGTTTGGGGATGAAAAGCTATGACAAACATAGACAACATATTAAAAAGGAGAGACATCACTTTGCTGACAAAGGTGCGTATAGTCAAAGTTATGGTTTTTCCAGTAGTCATCTATGGATGTGAGAGTTGGACTGAGCATTGAAGAATTGCTGCTTTCAAACTGTGGTGCTAGAGAAGACTTTTGAGAGTCCCTTGGACTACAAGGAGACCAAACCAGTCAATCCTAAAGGAAATCTGAATATTCCCTAGCATGATGGACTCATGCTGAAGCTGAAGCTCCAATAATTTGGCCACCTGATGCTAAGAGCCGACTCATTGGAAAAGACCCTTATGCTCGGAAAGATTGAAGGTAGGAGGAGAAGAGGGCGACAGAGAATGAGATGATTGGATGGCATCACTGACCCAATGGACATGAATTTGAGCAAACTCCAGGAGATAGTGAAGGACAGGGAAGCTAGGTGTGTTGCAGTCCATGGGATCACAAAGAGTCAGATACAGCTTAGTGACTGAACAACAGCAGCGATTAAACTGTAAACATTTTCAGGACAGAAAAAATCTTTTTTGATGTTTCTTTTTTTCTCTAAACAACCTAGTAGAGTCTATCACTCATATTAAATGTTTGCTATTTTAAGAAGAATATTTCTCTCTAGAGTATATCAAGGCCCTGCAAAATTGAAAGCATTTAAGATGTGTATCCTTGCACTGTAAGAAGTAAAGGCACAGTTTCTAGTTGACTTGCTCCCATAATAAACTTCCCCCTCTTCTCATATAACTTTAGATCTCTGATCTATTCTCCTATAATACAGTAAGAAAAGATTTAAACTGGATTATTCAAATTAAATTTTATTTTCAAACTTCACAAAAGTTTCATACATATTTCCTTTCTATATTTAAAGGCAGTATTATCTGATGCAAGGAGCAATCAAAGTTTGATTGCCAGCAAGTATGAGACGTCTCTCAGCTTGGTCCCTTACTAAGGCCATTTCCTTAGTTCATTGAGACTCACTTCCTCAACAGCTTGACAAAGGATAAGCGGTCAGTTAATACGACTTACCTTCTTGCTCTCCCCTCCCTCCAGAAGAGAGAAAAGAAGTAGATATTACATCTTTACAGATTTTAACTCTATACAAAACAAACCAGCTTAATATGATTCCTTAGTATATAGTGGTTAGCTAACTTTCAATGTCTATAATGTTTTATATCTTACCACTAATATTCCTTTAGACCATTTATTTATATTAATAGACCTAGCTATAATTTCACCACATAATAAAACAACAGAGTGTTGGATTCAAGTCATAATATCAGCAATATTAAGAATTACTTCATGCAGATCATTTACATCATTACACTCCAATCTTTGCATCAGTAAAATAAGGGACTTGGGAATTTCTAAACTCTTATTTAGCTCTAAAAGGGATATACCTCAGTTGAGGGTGAAATATGTTGATCTAATTACTTTGCCAACAAAGGTCCATCTAGTCAAGGCTATGGTTTTTCCAGCAGTCATGTATGGATGTGAGAGTTGGACTGTAAAGAAAGCTGAGCGCTGAAGAATTGATGCTTTTGAACTGTGGTGTTGGAGAAGACTCTTGAGAGTCCCTTGGACTGCAAGGAGATCCAACCAGTCCATCCTAAAGATCAGTCCTGGGTGTTCATTGGAAGGACTGATGTTGAAGCTGAAACTCCAATACTTTGGCCACCTCGTGTGAAGAGCTGACTCACTGGAAAAGACCCTGATGCTGGGAAGGATTGGGGGCAGGAGAAGAGGACGACAAAGGATGAGATGGGCTGGATGGTATCACTGACTCGGACATGAGTTTGGGTAAACTCCGGGATTTGGTGATGGACAGGGAGGCCTGGTGTGCTGCGATTCATAGGGTCGCAAAGAGTCGGACATGACTGAGCAACTGAACTGAACTGAATAATAAGTACATTTTCAGAGAAAAGGAGATCAAATTCAGGTATTTAATACTTCACAGATAGGGCTTTAGGCATTAAGCTTGAAATCTTCCTACAGGTTTGGTCACCAAAAGAGGTATTCTAATATCCAGTAAACAAGATTGCGTTTTATATGGCCATGTAAGAGAGAATTTCAAATAGCTTAGCAAGAAGGCCACATATATTCAACCAGAGGGGAAAAAAATCAATCCATCCAGTAATTAAGAAATACTTTCTATTCCCACCAAAGATGTGCAATGATTTGAAGCAAATGTTGCTGTATAATTACATATGAACATAATTGAAGCTCTCCATCTCTGCAAGTCCTTTTATGTAAGTAAGTGATTTGAAATGGAATGCAAAATTTAAAATATCTTTTTATGCTGACCATTAAAATTATACTTCAGGCTCTAAAACTTAGCAGGGAACAAGAACTCTTTAGAGATGTGGAGTAAAAAGATAAAAAGTTAGTACAAACTTAAAAAGCAGAATATTACATCTTTAGTAAAGCCGTTACCGGGACAACACTAGCATGGTCGTCAAGGGGTCTAACTACGGAAGCAGAAAGCATGTCAGTAATTCATGCTGACCCTTCCTTCATAATTACCCTTTTAGTCTACAGTCTTCCTGAGAAGGATGGCTACACCAGTATATCTTATGAGTACAAGATATACAGCACTGTAATCAAAAGTTCAAACCACAATGAAGCATGTACTCATTTGCCAGTTTCTTTTATGGGATGCAATGATATTCAAATTATATTTCAGGATAGATTAATGAATTTGCTTAAACATTTTATTTAAAATGATGTTTGGAGATCAACTTGATATGTATAAAACCAGAATCGCTTGCCTCTTCCTCTCAACTTACTATATACAATACAACCATCAATCTGAAATAAGTTTTCTGAACCCATGGTAAAATTTTCAATTACTTTTTATTTATGTGTACTCTCTCACTAATATTGAAGAAACTCGGTTTTCTCCAGCAACCTGGTGAGTTTTTTTGTTTGTTTGTTTTTTAATCACAGAGTGAACACACTGGAAAACATATTAAGGAAAGTTAAATTTAAAGACTTGGGATAAACAAAATGTCTTAGTATAGTAACATTTCCATTTCTTAAGTCTTCCCCAGAGTATCCCGGTGATTTGAACAAACTATGTTTACACAGCATATGCCAAGATATACACCTATTTGGTAGAGTTCTCTTGTGGTGGTGGTTGTTTTTAAAATACATAATCGGAGTCCTTCATCCTACCAGGTTGGAGAGATAGTTAGACACTTGGAAGACAAAGGGTTAGAAAAAGAAGCAATTTGGTATAAAATGCTTGAAAGGCAGAAAAGGAAGCACCAGTGAGAAGAGAAAGTAACAGTGAAGCAAGGAAAATGCTTAGTTGAAATGAGAAATTCAAATTATTTTAAAAACACAGTATTGTTCCCCCATGTCTTGGTTCTCCACTGACTGCAAGTCTCTACTTCCACGGCGGACAAATCTGGGAGTCCTGCCTGCCGACCCCATTCAAGTTCAGCAGGAAAATAAGAAAAGAGGAGCACGCACCTCACATACCCAGTTGTTTTTGTCTCATTATAAATACCTTCTGTTTTTAGTGCTATTAATAACTCCAAAAGTTTTTCAAATAAAACTACTTCTGAAGACAACTTTGAATCAATGTAAAAATCTGTTTTTGTAGTTTCCTATCTCTTCTTTCAAAGGAAGGGCTGAATTATAATGAAACATCCAAATTACCAGTATATTTTTAATAGATTATTTCCTGAAAACAATTTCATCAGTAATTAGCTTACCTCTCATTTAACAAGAAAACTCAAATGAAAATTTCAATGATCACAAATCATAGAATCTATGTCATTCATTTCTAACATCCTAGTGAATAGTGACTTTTTAGGCCATTTAATGTTACTAAATTTTCACAGGCATGAAATTCCTATGGATTTCTTTGTAACCCATTCTATATCTTTTCATTATATAAAATATTGACAGCATTCCCTTTCTGCAGACAAATGATAGATGTGATAGAAACAGATTTTCACTCGAATATCTAACTAGCATTTCACTGCTACTCATTCACACATTTTTTACTGAGTGCTTGCTATGTGCTAGACACTTGGATTTAATAGGTGAGTTAGAGAACAATCTTTGAACCAAATTATTATAATTAGTAATGTATATTTTTATTGTATCAAGGTCACAAGTTGACCTAGTCTGGCCACCAAATCTCACTAGCCAAAAGTCTTGGACTCTGCTCACGAACCTAGCCTGTTGCATAATTATTAGGTATTCTCTCTTTAAAGGTCAAGTCTCTGCAATAGAAATTATAAGATCCAGACAGAACATCTGTTATTTCAGAAATGGAGTAATGACCAGCACTAATACCAGGACTTAATATTTACACATTACTCTTTTCTCACTCTCTTTTTTTGGGATAAGACAGGGAGAACAGAGGAGAGGGCAAGGCAACTACAAGAAGAGACTCAAGACTNGAGATGTGGAGTAAAAAGATAAAAAGTTAGTACAAACTTAAAAAGCAGAATATTACATCTTTAGTAAAGCCGTTACCGGGACAACACTAGCATGGTCGTCAAGGGGTCTAACTACGGAAGCAGAAAGCATGTCAGTAATTCATGCTGACCCTTCCTTCATAATTACCCTTTTAGTCTACAGTCTTCCTGAGAAGGATGGCTACACCAGTATATCTTATGAGTACAAGATATACAGCACTGTAATCAAAAGTTCAAACCACAATGAAGCATGTACTCATTTGCCAGTTTCTTTTATGGGATGCAATGATATTCAAATTATATTTCAGGATAGATTAATGAATTTGCTTAAACATTTTATTTAAAATGATGTTTGGAGATCAACTTGATATGTATAAAACCAGAATCGCTTGCCTCTTCCTCTCAACTTACTATATATAATACAACCATCAATCTGAAATAAGTTTTCTGAACCCATGGTAAAATTTTCAATTACTTTTTATTTATGTGTACTCTCTCACTAATATTGAAGAAACTCGGTTTTCTCCAGCAACCTGGTGAGTTTTTTTGTTTGTTTGTTTTTTAATCACAGAGTGAACACACTGGAAAACATATTAAGGAAAGTTAAATTTAAAGACTTGGGATAAACAAAATGTCTTAGTATAGTAACATTTCCATTTCTTAAGTCTTCCCCAGAGTATCCCGGTGATTTGAACAAACTATGTTTACACAGCATATGCCAAGATATACACCTATTTGGTAGAGTTCTCTTGTGGTGGTGGTTGTTTTTAAAATACATAATCGGAGTCCTTCATCCTACCAGGTTGGAGAGATAGTTAGACACTTGGAAGACAAAGGGTTAGAAAAAGAAGCAATGTGGTATAAAATGCTTGAAAGGCAGAAAAGGAAGCACCAGTGAGAAGAGAAACTAACAGTGAAGCAAGGAAAATGCTTAGTTGAAATGAGAAATTCAAATTATTTTAAAAACACAGTATTGTTCCCCCATGTCTTGGTTCTCCACTGACTGCAAGTCTCTACTTCCACGGCGGACAAATCTGGGAGTCCTGCCTGCCGACCCCATTCAAGTTCAGCAGGAAAATAAGAAAAGAGGAGCACGCACCTCACATACCCAGTTGTTTTTGTCTCATTATAAATACCTTCTGTTTTTAGTGCTATTAATAACTCCAAAAGTTTTTCAAATAAAACTACTTCTGAAGACAACTTTGAATCAATGTAAAAATCTGTTTTTGTAGTTTCCTATCTCTTCTTTCAAAGGAAGGGCTGAATTATAATGAAACATCCAAATTACCAGTATATTTTTAATAGATTATTTCCTGAAAACAATTTCATCAGTAATTAGCTTACCTCTCATTTAACAAGAAAACTCAAATGAAAATTTCAATGATCACAAATCATAGAATCTATGTCATTCATTTCTAACATCCTAGTGAATAGTGACTTTTTAGGCCATTTAATGTTACTAAATTTTCACAGGCATGAAATTCCTATGGATTTCTTTGTAACCCATTCTATATCTTTTCATTATATAAAATATTGACAGCATTCCCTTTCTGCAGACAAATGATAGATGTGATAGAAACAGATTTTCACTCGAATATCTAACTAGCATTTCACTGCTACTCATTCACACATTTTTTACTGAGTGCTTGCTATGTGCTAGACACTTGGATTTAATAGGTGAGTTAGAGAACAATCTTTGAACCAAATTATTATAATTAGTAATGTATATTTTTATTGTATCAAGGTCACAAGTTGACCTAGTCTGGCCACCAAATCTCACTAGCCAAAAGTCTTGGACTCTGCTCACGAACCTAGCCTGTTGCATAATTATTAGGTATTCTCTCTTTAAAGGTCAAGTCTCTGCAATAGAAATTATAAGATCCAGACAGAACATCTGTTATTTCAGAAATGGAGTAATGACCAGCACTAATACCAGGACTTAATATTTACACATTACTCTTTTCTCACTCTCTTTTTTTGGGATAAGACAGGGAGAACAGAGGAGAGGGCAAGGCAACTACAAGAAGAGACTCAAGACTGGAACACAGGCAAACATTTAGACTTAGTGACTACACAACAACAATTTCTTTGGTTCAAGAAGACACTCGGACTAGAACATCAGAGCAAAGAAATGGCTGCCCACTCACCTTCTCAGGAGCTGGGCTACATGGGTCTTCTCTGTGGGAATAATGAAGGGGAGTCAACATGAGAACTACCGAAGGTCCAAACCTTCAAATAACTGTACATTCTCCCACTGTAGATTTTTATCCATTTCTCTTTGAGCCAAGGAAAATATCTATGCTAATGATTATCCATTCACTCTTAAAAAAAAAAAAAAGAAATACTTTTATTTTTCATTGCACAGCAAATTGGTTTTAACAGATCAGGAAATGTGGAAAGCCTGGTATAGTACTCATATGAAGAGTAAGAAGTAACAGATGGATGTGTAATTATGAAGGAAAAGATATTAAAGATTTATTTTTTAAATACTGAAGTCACACTAAGCATCTGGGGTCATTTTGTGTAGTGAAAAATTTTCCTAAACATATAACGGATTCCTGAATGTGTCTACATAATACAACAAAAAACAATACTCAATGATTACATGATGGTGATATTACTCATGACTTAGTTACGGTACTGAGTCATGGGGAAGGATGAATCCAATATACTTCAGTTATGAAGGTAAGTACAGAATATATTTTATAAAGATTTTCTACCAATTTGCTAATATATTTTCAGAATATAAAACACTAATATTACACTAATAAGAGAATTAATTTATGGAATATGTCATTTTCCAAAATCAACAATGTGGGAGAAGATAAACTCTTAAAGGTTAATTTCAGTTCCATAAAAGAACACCGAAGAGTTAAAAATGCTCAGAATACTCTAGACTTTCTTTTACCATCATTCCAAAGAAGGTTTTTAGAATGCCCCCCTCCATTCTCTTTTTCTAGCATTCTCTCCCACACCTGCCTCCACACTGTGGCTCACTCCCAGGCTGTGTAAGGATTATGAAGCTAATTTGTTTGGTCACTGCTAGATCGCCACATGGAGAATGAAACCACGCCACACTGTAATGTGCTCTGCTGTGCTAAGGACAACAGAGTGACATCACAGCAGGAAAGTCACAAGCATTTCAATAAAACTGCTTCAGAAAAAAAGTCACCTATTTTTAGTAACACTGTCAAATTTTCCACTTGCTACTGGGAATCTGAAGGAGATGTTCACTGGAAATCACAAAATTACCCAGGAACATTTTACTTGGTACCACGGGCTGATGATAGAGTTTGACTTGGATACCCAATGGATACACTGTTAGAGCTGCACTTGAGTTTTAGTTTGACATTTTATAAATCCTTCATGATCTTGGTAGATCCTCTCCCAAGAAAAGAGAGACATATAGGTTATATATTATTTTTTACAGTAGTTTCAACTTGACAGAAAAATTGAGCAGAAAATACAGTGTTCCCATAAAGCACTACTGCCCCACACCCAACCTCCCCTACCACCAACATCCTGCACCAGAGTGGGACACGTGTTACAATCCAAGAACCTACGCTGACACATCATTACCACCAGGGTTCACTGTTGGAGTATTAACACTTCTATGGGTTTGACAAATATAAAATGACATGTATCCAGCATTACAGCATAAAGAATACTTTCACTATTTTAAAAATCCTTTGTGCTATGTCTATTCATCTCTTCTTCCTCCTTAGCCTCTGGCAACCACTGATCTTTTTATGGTCTCCACAGTTCCGCCGTTTCCAGAATGTCATATTCTTGGACTCATACAGCATTTTTAGATTAAATTCTTTCATTTAAGGTTTTTCTATATCTCCTCATGGCTTGATAGCTCACTTCTTTTTAGCACTGAATAATATTCCATTGTAATACAGCACTTCTGATGAAAATTTTACAGCACCTTGTAAGAGGTACAAGGCAGAGGCCACACNTCATACAGCATTTTTAGATTAAATTCTTTCATTTAAGGTTTTTCTATATCTCCTCATGGCTTGATAGCTCACTTCTTTTTAGCACTGAATAATATTCCATTGTAATACAGCACTTCTGATGAAAATTTTACAGCACCTTGTAAGAGGTACAAGGCAGAGGCCACACACGTTATTAAACTTCCATGTTCCTATCACATAACAGGGGTACAGTAAATGACTTGATGAATGAATATATTATTGATTTATAAATGATACATCATTTTCACTTCCTATAAAATGAGGCAAATATCTCATAATGCTATGAGAACTAGAATATATTTAAAGAGTTATTATCAAAGCAACTATTATTATTAATTTACTTAACTAAAACAATATTTTCAGTTTGGGGTCATAAATCTTTCAGCTCCAGGAAAATAAAATGGCGAAGGAAAGAGGAAATCAAGGCCAGAGATCAGGTAAGATACCTAAAAGGTACAAAATTTAAGAAGGTACTCATTCTCCCGTTTGCTGTGTCAAGATCCAAAATGTTTCCAACAGACTAATAGAAAACCAAAACAAGCAACATGATATTTAATGTCCTTAAATAGAAAAGCCTAGAATCCAGATCCACAAATTAACTATGCCAGTAAAGGTCAAGGGAGTGCTGGTTTAATAGCAGAGAACGTGAGTGTTTTAAAATTACTCCCAAGGTTATTAAGAATCTACATTAAGAAAGTGAAAGTCTCTCGGTCGTGTCTCTTTGTGACCCCATGGACTGTACAGTCCATGGAATATAATGTTTGTAAAACCAATTGAGATAAACATAAGGTGAATCACTAAAAATATACAGCAATATTACTATATAAAATATTGTAACAGTGAAAGTCACTTAGTCATGTCTCTTTGCAACCCCAAGTGAAGTGAAGTGAAGTCACTCAGTCGTGTCCGACTCTTTGTGACCCTGTGGACTGTAGCCCACCAGGCTCCTCTGTCCATGGGATTCTCCAGGCAAGAATACTGGAGTGGGTTGCCATTTCCTTCTCCAACACCAAGGACTATATAATTCATGGAATTCTCCAGGCCAGAATACTGGAGTGGGTAGCCATTTCCTTCTCCAGGGGATCTTCCTAACCCAGGGATCAAACCCAGGTCTCCCACACTGCAGGCAGATTCTTTACCAGCTGAGCCACCAGGGAAGCAAAAAATACAATAAAAATATATATCATATAAACTAATATTTCTTAGTAAGTAATATGAGGTCATCAACAGTGTCTAGTTCTGAATACTTCATTTCAAAGTGAATGATGATGTAGGTTACCAAAATATCAAATCACTTTGTTGTGTACCAGGTGCTCATATAGTGTTATAGATAATTTATACTTATGAAAATAAATTCATAGAAAATCAGATTTATAGTTGCCAGAGGAGGGGTGACAGAGGGAAAATTAGATGAAGGAAGCCAAATGGTATAAACTTCCAGATATACAGGTACTATGAGTATAACATACAACATGGTCAGTATAATTAACATTGCTCTGTTAAATACATGAAATTTAAGTAAATCCTAAGAGTTATCATCACAAGGAAAATAACTTTTTTCTATTTCTTTAATTTTATATCTATATGACATGATGGAATTTTGCAGACTTATTGTGGTAATCAATCACTTCATGAGGCATGTAAGTCAAACCATTATGCTGTACACCTTAAACTTAACCAGTGCTACATGTCAATTATATCTCAATAAAACTGGAAAAAAAGAAATGAGAAAAACTTTACTGAGAGAGCTGTTAAAGACAAGAATTATTAAAGGAGGTTGCAATATCTACTTTTCTGAGGGGTGCTAAGCACCAGGCTCCTCTGTCCATGGGACTCTCCAGACAAGAACACTGGAGTGGGTTGCCATGCCCTTCTCTAGGGGATCTTCCCGACCCAGAGATCGAACCCTCATCTCTTACATATCCTGCACTGGCAGATGGGCTCAAGTGCTACCTGGGAAGCCCTCATCTTCTATATCTCTGCAAAATTCTATTAGGAAACTAGAGACAAACACTGAATAAAACTAGTTAAATTAGCCACTATTAAGAGTAGTATAGCATATGAAAGTTTATAAAAAGAAAAATTCAAATACTAACTAGAAAAAAAAAAGTATCTGAAAGGCCAATGTTACTAACATGACACACACACACAAAAAGAATTATAGAGAAGTTACCAATAAAATGGAGAAAAGAACTGAGGTTACCCAGTGTTTTTTACATCCTTAGAAACAGTGTAAGTTAAATATAAACAAATGAATAGCACACATACATACTCATATACCCACTCAATTGGTTCATTTAATAAATGCAAGGAAAAAAGGAATGATGATAAACTGGAGAGTAACTAAAATAATATCAGAAGAGTAAAGTATCTAGAAACCAAGTTAACTGAAAGGTTGGAAAATGAGAAGTAAGTCTCATAGAAGAGCTACCATGTCATATAAGAAATTAATGTTGACAGTAATGAGGAAGAAAAATAACTTTGAACTGAAATAAAAACTTTTAATAATGTGAGTTAAGTAGTAATCTTCCTTTCTTCATTTTTAATTTTTTAATTTTATTATTATTTTTAAATTTTTATTTTTACTTTATTTTACTTTACAGTACTGTATTGGTTTTGGCATACATTGACATGAATCCGCCATGGGTGTACATGAACTCCCAAACATGAACCCCCCCCCTCACCTCCCACCCCACATCATCCCTCCGGATCATCCCCATACACCAGCCCCAAGCATCCTGCATCCTGCATCTNTGAATGTGTCCACTAACAGTCGCTCCTGGACAGTTGCTTGCTTGGGGGAGGGGCACACGGGGTCCTGACCAATAGCTGAGCAGGACCACTAACGGTCACTCACTAACAGTCCCTCACTTTGGGGAGGGGAACACGGGGCCCTGACCAATGGCTGAGCAGGACCACCAAAAGTCAAACGGTCACTCATTAACAGTCCCTCACTTGGGGGAGGAGCACACGGGGCCCTGACCAATGGCTGGGCAGGACCACTCACAGTCACTCACTCGGGGAAGGGGCCCACTGTGTCCCTGACCAATGGCTGAGGAGACCATTAGTGGTCTCTAACAGTTGCTGGTAATGGTATAGCAAGGTATGGCACGCAGTGAAGGCCCATGCCAAGGGCAGCACATGGCTGCACTCTATAAGAACAACTGATTATACTTTCCTTGTCTCTCATTACACAGGTATAGATTTTGATTATGAACAACATTTTCTCTATTTATATACAAAACAAAAGTTAATATCATTACATAAAAAGCTGGCTTAAAATTCAATAAAAAAACAAAGATCATGGGATCCGGTCCCATCACTTCATGGCCAGCACACACAAAAAAGTGGAAACCGTGGCAGATTTTATTTTCTTGTACTCTAAAATCACCGCAGACGGTGACTCCAGCCACAAAATTAAGACTTGCTTGTCCTTGGAAGAAAAGCTATGACAAACCAAAGCTGGCTTAAAATTCAATAAAAAAACAAAGATCATGGGATCCGGTCCCATCACTTCATGGCCAGCACACACAAAAAAGTGGAAACCGTGGCAGATTTTATTTTCTTGTACTCTAAAATCACCGCAGACGGTGACTCCAGCCACAAAATTAAGACTTGCTTGTCCTTGGAAGAAAAGCTATGACAAACCTAGATAGCATATTAAAGAGCTGAGAAACCACTTTGCTGACAAAATTACATCTAGTCAAAGCTATGGTTTTTCCAGTTGTCATGTATGGATATGAGAATTGGACCATTAAGAAGACTGAGCACCAAAGAATTAATGCTTTCGAATTCTGGTGCTGGAGAAGACTCTTGAGAGTCCCTTGGACTGCAAGGAGATCAAATCACTCAATCCTAAAGGAAATCATCCCTGAATATTCATTGGAAGGACTGATGTTGAAACTGAACCATCAATACTTCGGCCATCTGATACAAAAAGTCGACTCATTGGAAAAAACCCTGATGATGTGAAAGACTGAGGAGGGGGAGAAGGGGCATGAGGAGAAGGGGATAACAGACGATGAGACTGGCTTGATGGCATCATCAAGTCAATGAACATGAGTTTGAGCAAACTTCGGGAGATAGTGAACGACAAGGAAGCCTATCATGCTTCAGTCCACGGGTCGCAAGAGTTGGACACAACTAAGCGACTGAACAGCAAAACTTTCCAAGTTTCTTCAGAAAGAGACTCTTCATATAAATTCTCAGAGTTTTAGCTCCTCCAGAATGGAAAGAGATTAAGGTAAAATACATAGAAAGGACTAGCCTAATTTAGAAAATACACAAGTTATACAAATACATTCCACAAACTTTTCTATGAAAGATAAAAGATAGCCAAAAGACATACTATATATCCCTAGTATAGGATTTCTATCCTTTTTCCTCAGTCACCAATCCAGAGTTACATAATATGAAAAGATTATTTTTTATCTATCACTCACCCCAGAGATGAATCCCCAACTCATTCTCACGTTCCAGTCCCCAAATCACTAGGCTCCTGGCAACTGACAGGACTGCTTACACATACAAAATCCACTCCTACCTCCAACCCCTATCTGTGCCCAGAGACCATAGGTTCATAACGCAAGAAAAAATGGAAATGAGTGTTTGTGAGAAGGTCTAAATGCAATAAAACATCTTTTTAAAATCTATTTCTAGCTTCATTTATATCCTGTATGTTTATACCATTTCTGTGCTGTTTTTTTTTTTCCCCCATTCTGTGGCACCAACTCCACTCATTTCCCCTACAGAAATCACCTCCTTGAAAATGAGTTCCAATGTCACTTTCTTCTTAAACCCACCAAAACCACACCATGACGATTGAAGCATTCTTCTGTGTAGTCAAAAAGCTATCAGCACTGATTTTACTCTCCTGTGCAGTGTGAGCTGTATAATACATAATGAATCTCTTCCCAACTAGGTTATGATGACACTGAAAGCAAGATCTAAGGCTTCTGAGGCTTTTTTTTTTTTTTTATCTTATAAAACACCTAACATGATACAGAGTAGACATTCAAGAAAAATTTACTGAACAGGATTTGGAATTTTCTTCCAATGTATATTACTTATGCCACTGTGTGCTACTGGTAACTAGCTGTTAATATTCTTTATTTCTCACCATAGATGCTTTCATTTACTATTTCTAAATATCAGCAGTTTTAAAAGTAAATAATTTCAGAGTCAATCATTTTCTTTCAGGGTAGAAAGTCAACTGAGATACCTTTCTTTTTAAAGGTATCTTTAAAGGTACCTTTCTTTTTAATTAAAATAAATTGGCGAGTAATGGATTAAAGAGAATAAGAAATCTTGAAAGCAGTGGCTAATACCAAATGGAGAGAGAAATTATATAAAAGCTTAGGAGTAATTTAATATAGTAATAGGAAAAACTTTTGGCTTATACAAATTCACATTTTGGAAAAAGAAAGTTGATTAAAGAAAACCTATACACAAAAATGTTAAGAGAAAAGAAAAACGTAACTAATACAAAATAAATTGAAACTAATTAGAAACTATACTTGGTAAAAAGGCTCATTATAACATCTGAACAAAACAGACAAGAAGGGATTACTTATATAGTAATTTTTAATTGCATTTGAGATGCAGCAAATAGCAGCAGAAAGAATACTGGACTAAATAAAAGACTTAGTACAAGCTTTGCCTCCAGTAGTTATAGAGGGCCTCCTGATATCATAGAGAGTGATTAGTGAATATCTGAACAATAAACAAACAAATGAAAAAACTGAGAGTGTATAATGCTTGATGATTAATGTATTTGATCTTCCAGTTCAGTTTCCATATCTACAAACCAACAACAATTCCTTCCTTATCTAGGAATTTTAGAGATTAAATAAGATTTTAAACATAAAAGAGCTTTTAAAACTGCAAAGCAATGTACAAATAAAAGTCATTTTATTGTAATTAATTTATTACTGTACAATACATAGAAATAAAATTATATTGTCAACTATTTTCCAAACAAGAATAATAGCAAAAATTCTGGAAAAAAATTTAAAAGCTACATGTACATTAATCAAATTACCATCTACTTCTTTTTCAGAAGCATTTCAAAAAACTTCATGTTGTTTTAGGTAATTAATCATCTCTGAATTTTCTAGAATTTTAACAAAATCTTACTTCAATTTATATTAATAGATTCTATTGTTTTTTAATCTCCAGAGAAGCCACAATCCATTTCTTAAAGCCTAACTCTAGAGATGTCAATTTTTACATCCATTTAAAATTTATTCAGAATAAAACTTGACATTTCCTAGAGCCCATTATAAGTTAAGAATGAGCTACTCAATTTCAGATAGCTAACCATATGAACTGGGTAATTCTGCTTTTAATTTTTAATCTATATCTTAAATAGTTTTACTCACAAATATTCACATGAATTCAGACAATTGCTTTCTACCTAAATCTCAATCTAAACCTATGAATTAGGGTGACTCCAATACTTTTATGCCAATATTCTGCCACTAGTTTATTTATGACATATTTATGACATCCTAGAATAAGATCCCTGGATTGGAAAGATCCCCTGGAGAAGGGAATAGCTACACACTCCAGTATTCTGGCCTGGAGAATTCCATGGACTGTATAGTCCATGGAGTTGCAAAGAGTTAGACACAACTGAGCGACTTTCCCTTTCAGAATAAGTTTAGTCTGGATATTTTGTGTTTGTTAGTTACTTCAGGGAAGGTGAATTTTGCCTCATATGATGCTGCTCCATGTACCTTCATTCAATTTCACTACACATTCAGAGGTCATGTATTATTTATCTAAGGTCCAAGAATAGATATATGGAATATTAATTACATAGTCACAAAAATATACATCACCTCACAGATTAACCTTCTGGTGCATCTAAGTTTCAGTTCAGTTCAGTTCAGTGTCTCAGTCCTGTCCGATTCTTTGTGACCCCATGAACTGCAGCACACCAGCCCACCCTGTCTATCACCAACTCCCGAAGTCCACCCAAACCCATGTCCATTGAGTCGGTGATGCCATACAACCATCTCATCTTCTGTCATCCCTTTCTCCTCCTGCCCTCAATCTTTCTCAGCATCAAGGTCTTTTCCAATAAGTCAGCTCTCTGCATTAGGTGGCCAAAGTATTGGAGTTTCAGCTTCAGCATCAACCTTCCAATGAACACCCAGGACTGATCTCCTTTAGGATGGACTGGTTGGATCTCCTTGCAATCCAAGGGACTCTCAAGAGTCTTCTCCAACACCACAGTTTAAAAGCATCAATTCTTCAGCATGCAGCTTTCTTCACAGTCCAACTCTCACATCCATATATGACCACTGGAAAAAACATAGCCTTGACTAGATGGACCTTTGTTGACAAAGTAATGTCCCTGCTTTTCAATATGCTGTCTAGATTGGTCATAACTTTCCTTCCAAGGAGTAACCGTCTTTTAATTTCATGGCTTCAATCACCATCTAAGTTTACACTTGGTGTATATGTCACAGATGAAACTTAAACTGCACTGTATCTATTTTACCTCACAGAGGTAGCACTCACACATGAAATGAAAAGGAAATGATATTTTCCCATCAATCAACACTGAACCAAAGGGAACTAGTTACCTTTTTTTTTTTTTTTTCCTGCTCCATATGAACAATACAATTTAGAGGCTGTTCCTAGGAACACTCTGCTTTAAGCTTCTCTGCACCTTCAGTCGTCTGTCCAGGAGTTATGGTCTGGAAACTAATAGTTAAATGCACTGGGTAAACTACCTAATTAAAGAAACCCTGGGTGAATCCTTCCATAAAGAGAAAAAGTATTTGCCAGGGAACACAATCACGTCCTTACATGGTATTTCATAGGTTTAAAAACTATTATGTTGAGTCACGCAGCACATTTGTATTCTAGACTATTTCTGTTAATTATTTAGAATCTGAAGGTCAATCTTCCCATTCATGTTTGCTTCAACCAACCTTGCTTCAATTGGTCCTACATATTAAGAGTTTGTTTTGAACTGAAAGAGGTTTTGTGCTATCACAAAGTCATGGGTAGATCTTTTAGGAATGGATAAAACATATACACAATCCATGGATTTAAGAAAGGTGTGGGTATATATATCCATGTGTGTATATATACACGTGTGTCTATACATACATATATGTATTCACATTTTCAATTCTTCTCTCCAAAGGAAATAAAATAAGTAGAAATGCCAAATACTGAGGATAAAATAAATAGAAATGTGAAATACTATCATCTGAATAATGATTTGCCCTTCTGGGCAAGGTGAAGAGCACTTTAAACTGTAGTTGCTAAGGAAAAGCACAGACATCTCTCTTACGTACTAGACTTAAGTAATTTTTAAGCATCGCTCTGTGACTAATTGAGTCACTTCTTACATTAAAAAAAATGCTACTGATAGAAATAAAGGAATGGACTTTTCTGTATCTTTGATCATTTGTGAACCACTCAGAGTGCTGCTATCTGACAATATTTAATACAACTGCACAAATAAAAGACTTCCTTCCAATTTTCCTGGTTCTCCCCTCTCCCTGTCCTCCTCCCTTATATTACAGCTGAATCTTCATGTGTCTGCTTCTCTGTCTCCCTCAATAGACTGCATGTGCCTCAAGGAGAGGAGCCACATTATTCATCTATCTCTATTGTCCCAGAAGTAGCACAAAATAATCCCTCAATAAACGGCTAATGTGTTTTAACTTCAAAGAGCATCACTGAAGACAGCATCCAAAGACAGAGCTTAGGAGAAAAAAAAATGGGAAACCAAATATATAAGGGCCGCCTGCTGTATTTACATTGAGTCCCTTGTCAAGTCACAGATCTGCTCAACCTAATACAAGCCTATTGTTCTGGAGAATACCAACTTTGTGGCTTCAAATGCAGAATTCATCATGAAAACCAAGTTTCACTTAAAGAAACCTCTGGAAAACAAAGTCTTACTGTAGTATCCACTTCTGAAATTTAAGACTTCAATTTAAATTTATATCATCTGATCAACAGTCATCAAATGAGCCCTTACTTTTTATATTAATAAAGAAATAAGGCAAGGCAAAAGAGGAATTTAAACAAATGGTTATTTAACCTATTATATCCCAGATAATGCCTGCCCTTTGTTATTAAAGTCAAAATTTAATCACTACTGATTTATAAATTTCTCTGGGGAAAAGAAGTATATATTCTTTCACTATAATCTTCCAGATTTGTCTTTCAGAAATGTAGGTTCCAAGTAACAAAAATATCAAGGTTTGTCAAACAAAGAAATTCTCGAAAATTTTAGGGAAAAAGTCATTATGAGCAGTTTTCACTTTTTTAGCATTTACAGACTCCTTAACTCTGTTTACTTTGATTTGGAACCCCCTCCTCTTGGCCGAAAATGGTTTCTGAAAACCAGCCAATCTTAATCTCATAAAAACATTTAATGCTATTGACCAATGCAATTCCTTCTAAAATTCTCTCCTCTACTATTCTGTAAAGCTGTACGCCTCTTTCTGCTCTTAGAAGCTCATTTTCTCTTCTATTCTCACTTCCTCCTTAAATCAGAAACCTTTTAACTATATTGTTGTCTGATTTACCATCCCATAGAACTCAACTGTCTTATCGTGTCAACAAGAATGAGTCCAGTATTTGCTCCACCAAAAGAGTCTCTTTCATATTTCCAGTTGTCCTATTAGCTATATCTATCTGGATGCAATGATGTCATACCAGCCACTCAAACTCAAAATATCCAAAATTTAACATCTCTTTTCTTGTATACCTTACCTTTGCTAATGGCATCCACTCTTCCTGGACACCCTGGATCTAAAACACTCTCATATTTTACCCTGCATAAAGTCCTGTTGATAATTTTTATAGTATTTCACACCTCTTTTCATTTCCTCTATGTTCCAGCTTCCATTAACAACATTCAGGCCCACATGGCTATAAACCAGAAATACCTTAGAAGCTCTTTAAAGCTCCCCATCGCCATACCATTTTAAGAATCCTACACTGCTGGACGATCCCTCCTACAGCAGATTCCCCTTAAAGGAGTTGTTCCTTACCACAAGGTCTAAAACCCTTGGCTGCCATTCTTAACCTTCCACAATCCATGCTCATTCTGCCTTTCCAGCATCATCTCTAAACTTTATCCATCAAACCAGGCAATTCACTTTTCTATACCTCATGCCTTTTCATTCCACATTCTTTGTCAAAATCAGTTTCATCCTTCAAGGAGAAAATTTTACAAGTTTCTTTGAATTCCTCACTTGGGAATCAGTTCTTCTCCTTTAACTGCCTTCAGACTACTGCCTGATGTCCCTTATTACATTGGAAGCTATCCTCATCCTCGCCCTGCACATACAAGGTTCTTAAAACTCATGGTCAAATATTGTAAAAGCTGTCCAAACCCTTGCCTCCCCTTTAAAAGTTTTAAAAATAAAGACCGTTGACACAAAAATACATAAGATTTACAAAAATATAGCCTGGTACCTAGCACTTCCATGCACATGTTTTCTAGGCATGCCAACGTGTGTTTCTGATTTAACCCCCTCTTTGTTGTTTAAAAATGATCTACAACCAATAGGGACAGCTCTAAGCCACACACAAACACATTCCATATTTCCCAGTAAATGCTAACAGGAAAAATGTGTTTGTATAGGATTCGACTCTACCAGTCAAAAATCAACAAGGACAAACCCTGAATTCTTCCTACCCCTCCAAAAAGTGTGGACATGACATTTTCATTATCTCATCAATGAGAATAAATCACGCATCTCCAAGTTCTGAAGTGTGGGAACACTACAACCACTAAAACTGGAGGGGTGGTGTTAACTGATTATTTTAAGAGCTTAAGTAAATTCTGACTTTATACTTTTCCTCCAATTTAACAACAAAATTATGAGCTCTGAAAGCGAACAAAGAAAAGGAAGCCTGATGTCCAGCAGGGTGCCCAGTGCTGAGATCAAGTGCCCAGAGACACAGCTGAAGAGAGCAAAGATCATGCAGAGTGGGAGTTGTGAGCAACTCTGCGAGGTAAAAAGCCAGATGTTTCCTCCCACCTGGGACATGCCTGCTCCCCAGTATCCACAAGGGTCGCAGGCGGCTCTGCTTGCCTTCTTATCAGCTATGCTGTAGTGTGCTCCTAGCAGGGGTCAAGCACTGCACCTAGAGTTCAAGAGCGTCACTGATTCAATCTGCAAGCAGTCCTCAGCGAGGAAGACACTGTTGCTCTCTACAGATGAAGGAACTGATGCTAGAGTGGTTAACAGCTTGCCCAATGTCACACACAGCTAATACTTGCCATATTCAATTTTTAACCTCTCTATTTCTTCCCTACATAAATCATATTAACTTTTATTTGCTTGCATTTATTTACTNGTGAGGAAGACACTGTTGCTATCTACAGATGAAGGAACTGATGCTAGAGTGGTTAACAGCTTGCCCAAGGTCACACACAGCTAATACTTGCCATGTTCAATTTTTAACCTCTCTATTTCTTCCCTACATAAATCATATTAACTTTTATTTGCTTGCATTTATTTACTTTTTTATTTACCATTATCATTACTTACTCCTATGTGTGTCTCATAAAAAGCCGAAGAACGTGACTCAACCTGCGATTCTTGACAACTAAACAAGCCTGACTGAATGCTTTGCCATGATGCTCCTTCAGGCTCCTTTGTGATACAATCCCTCAGGCAAGGAACTCTGAGGGCTTCACCAGTCAGAACTGTTGAACTGTATTTTCCCACAAAAGATATGCTGGAGTTCAAACCTCTATTGTCTCAGAATGTGACCTAGTCTGAAGATAGATAGGGTCTCTACAGAAGTAATCAAGTTAAATGAGGTCATTAGGGTGGGCCCTAATACAATATGACTGGTGTTCTTATACAAAAGGGGCAAATCTGGACACAGGACCACCCCACCCCCAACACACACAATCATGTGATGATGAAGACAGAGATCAGCGTGATGCTTCTGCAAGCTAAGGGATGCCAGACCTTGCCAGCAAATTCCCATAAGCTGGAGGAGAGGCATGGAACAGATCCTTCTGTCACAGCCCTCAGAAGAAACCCCCTCTGCAGACACCCTGATTTCAGTCTGCAAGCTCCAGAACCAGGAAACAATAAACATAGTTTTCCTGTATCACCCAGCTTGTGGCACTGTGCTATTGCAGCTCTAAGAAACTAATACACCACCCTACTTCCTGAAAAGACATGTGGCCACAGTAGAAGAAAGTAAGAGGCCATATTTCTATTCTACCTCTCCATGTATTCCCTAGGAAACGTCTCTTAGTATATTAAGCTCACTTCTCACCTTTGGGAAACAGCAGGGCACAGCCTCTCTTCCTGTAACAAGTGGCTTGGAAGGGAGAGCCAAGTGATTCCTGATCAAGGCAGGCTTTGCATCATCAGCCTGCACTAACCTGCTCTCTGGTTTGCAGAACTGAGTTCATTTTTCACCACTTAGTGTATTTCTCATCAGTGTTATCAAGAGTGTAATAAGTCTATGTAAGTTCAAATTTATGGATAGCTACCACAGATAAGTTAATTACCTGGTAGCAATTCTCCCATGGAAATATTTTTTACGCTTGAATACCAGCTACCCTGATATAAAGGCTGGCAGAAGGGAGGGACCTTATGCTGTCTAGGGAGGGAACGGTGTTTTTGGCTGGAGTTACAAATACTACATGGGCTTATCTAGGTGCCTCAGCAGAGCGTCAACCATTGCTCTTCAAAGCAAAAGTTGGCCTGCATATATCACTTTTTGGATTTGTTTCAAAGGTACATTTTCTTTACTTCTAGCTATTAGTCAGTCACACTTTCTGTAAGTAGCAAATCCTTATATCTTTTCACAATAAAAATTAGACAGGTTATATCACAAAGAACACTCTCGAAAATATGCTCTATAAACAGAAATTTAGAGATAACCATAGTACCTAGAGGCCTTCCCAGGTGGCACTAGTGGTAAAGAACCCACCTGCCGATGCAGGAGACGTAAGAAACATGGGTTCAATCCCTGGGTCGGAAAGGTCCCCTGGAGAAGGGCATAGCAACCCACTCCAGCATTCTTGCCTGTCCACTCTATCCCATGGACAGAGGAGCCTGGCGGGCTACAGTCTATGGGGTCGCACAGAGCTGGACACAACTGAAACAACTTAGCATACGGAGTACCTAGGAACTCTAAGTGTCAGCATTTTATATGAATCACATGATCCAATCTTCTCACTGAGTCTCAAATGACTTACTATTGTCCTGGTTGTCTATATAAAACCTTCAAAAACATGCATTAAACATGTGAATAAAACAGTAAGCCACTGTCAGATAATTCAAAGGCTGATGAACCACAGCCTGCTATCTTAGAAAGTGAATTTACTGTACAATTCACAGAGGCAGAAAACAGAGCTACTGAGATATGTTTTCACGTAAGTTTTTGACATGACTTTTCTTTGTCTCCCTAGACATTATTTCACACAGCAACTGATATACGCATGTGATGGCATTTGAAGAAGACAGTGATTCCAAAACAACCACAAATCAGCATACTACGCGGTCACGTCTATGAGAAATTCACCCAGCCTAGTCACTTTGACAGTCTATTAAGGAGGTTAGTTAGAGACAGGTTAACCTGTCTGGTGAAGAAGGCCTATTTCTCTGAAGTCCATAAGAGTGATTATCTCATTGGTTATACTACAAAATAAGGACTGCCTTCATGAATTAAACAATGAATGAAAAGACAATCTCCACGTCCCCCTTTCTTAAAATTACAATTAGCAGCACATAACAACACAGAAGCATCTAGGCTTTACAGGAAATAATATTTCATAAAATGACTTTCCAATTATATAAATAAAAATTGCATAATAATTTGCAGAACATCTGTAATGTTATGAAAAATAGCAATCAGCATTGCAGGAAACAAGGCAGGAAAGATAATAACCAATATATGAAGAGTAGAGTGTAAATAGTTTGAGTCTGAAAGGCAACTAAAAATGATTGTTTCAGAAACTGTTGATCTAAAGCACAGCATGAACCAACCATGTAGCCTTTTTATAACACAGACATATCTTAAATGATAATTATTATTGTAGCTAACTTTTATTTTGGTCTGATTATATCTAACCAGATGATGACTTTAAAATAATTTCACAGAATGTTGAAATAGAAACGTTCACACCCCCATTTTATAGGTGAGGAAACTGAGGCTTAGAGGAACTGAGTAACCTGCCCAAGGTCGTAACCAGTAGCTGGCAAGTTGCAGAACCTGCACTTCTAACTCAGGCTTCAAAGTAACTTCCTCTGGATTTTCAGGGCACTCTGATTCTTAACAGAACTGGACTGGAAAGAAAGGGGCTTGGGCAGAAGCTTCAGCCAAGGTTTAGACAAAGAGGCTGCTAAGGAGGATACTTACCACCTCACATAAGGTCTCCAAAGGAAATGCTCAAACTGATCCAAGGTGGCCTCTCTGGATTCAGTATGGCTTTGAGCAGCTAGCACCCCCAGATGGAGCCACATCCTCAGTAGGTATAGGAATCATCCTAGGGTCAGCCAAGGAAACCTCAACCACAGGGCAGAGAGGAGAGGACCACAAGGCAGGGGTCCTCCCTGGACTCCAAAGGTGTTTTTCTTTATTTGGTAACAAAACTGGCGATCGAGTGGAAAGTATATTCTTGATTAATGTAAGTATTCATTAATAACTATCTTAGAGTGTGGAGAAGCGGTCCTGGAGGGACAGGAAAAAGAAAGAGACTGAATAAATTCAAGGTATGTCGGTTAGGCTAGATGCTAAATATTGAGCAAAGTGTTCACAAATACACTATGTGCTGCCAAAGTGAGCACTTTTTTGTTCTTGTTGGCTGGTGATTTCTTTGTGCCAAGTACTCTGATGGACAGTGAACAAACAAAAACACTGAGGTTTTCAGAGATTAATCATATTCCTTGAGGTCACAGAGCTACTAAGAAGTACAGGATCTAAATCCAGGTCTGGACTTCATTACACCCTTGTGCCATACACCAAGAGAACAAAATGATTACATGGGGCGTGAAATGGTTCTGGACCACAGTGAGATTTCAGTTAACCCCTTACGCCCCATCACCTTAGCTCTAACTCATAAAATGGCCTTATTTTTCGAATAACACTGCATTATTCAAATATACTATATCAGCGTGGTCTTAGTAAAGAAAGATAACGAACGTTAAACCATGCATCCAACATATCCTCAGAACTAAACACAAATAGAAGTCCCACTTTTCCCTCACAAAATTACGTTTGCCTTATCAACTAAATGGATACTACTTTTCTAAAATTCTTTGCCACCTACTTTTTTTTAAAGTTGAAGTATAGTTGGTTTACAATGTTGTGTTAATTTCTGCCTTCCAGCAAAGTGATCCAGTTACATAGATGCATTCTTTTTTTATTAGTTTCCATTATGAGCGAAGAGTTGACTCATTGGAAAAGACTTTGATGCTGGGAGGGATTGGGGGCAGGAGGAAAAGGGGACGACAGAGGATGAGATGGCTGGATGGCATCACCGACTGGATGGACCTGAGTTTGAGTGAACTCTGGGAGTTGGTGATGGACAGGGAGGCCTGGCGTGCTGCGATTCATGGAGTCGCAAAGAGTCGGACACAACTGAGTGACTGAACTGAACTGAACTGATGATTTAATCATAAGATATTGAATATAGTTCCCTGTGCTATACAGTAGGCCCTTGATGTTGTGGCACCTTTTTAAAATTCTATTTCCCAATGGTTACATAGATTACAAACATCACTTCTTAAAATACTGTTTTTTAAGCTATATAGAATTATGCCTAACTTCAGAAAGACATTTAATTTAACATGTCTGTCACTTAGTCCCACTTTATTAAATCTGCCATGCAGAATACATTTTTTTTCCATGAACTAACCACTCTAACAAAGTTACTCTTAGATCAACTACTTAAATTGTTAGAATAGGCCGAAGTTACTTTGATCAATTTTTTCACCAAAAGATAAAGCAGGTTGTTGAGTAACTTAAAATATATGTAAAGGATCTGAAATAATTGGTCATTGCATGCATTAAAGTAAATTTCTCTAACTTTCCCTGAAATTTTTTCAGTAGGAAAATCAGAAGCCAAAGGGTTCAATTTACCACCAGCTCCTCCAGCTGGTATCAGTCTATTATAAAACTTCTTTTTTTATACCAAATAAAATCATTCTTCAGCCTTGTTTCAAGATACCTTAGTAACCAGCTCTATTTAGTAAGCATTACCCTTCCATTGTGCTCAATACTTTCATGGAAATACTGGCAAAGAAGCTGGCCAGGTCACCTTGGCTACAGACAACCTCTCCTTCCAACAAACCACCCTCTTCAGTCTTATCTTATTAAAATCCAACAACTCAAAAGGCTTATAAGAGCCTCTCATCTCAGATACACACACTTGATGTCTTCTATGAGACTGGCACTGTTCTGGTGCTCAGAACACTCTGGTATTCTAGCACATCACCTTACATCTGAAAGGCCAAAATCACGGGTAACACATAAACCTGTATCTACAACAGAGGAAGATCAGGGGACATTATTTAATCATGCTCTCCAACTATAAACCTGAGGAAACCAACATTCATGTAAGGCAACTCAATCCTGATCCTGCAGATACAAACACTAGGCTGAATACAGGACCAAGACATGGATGAGTTGTAGAGAGAATTTATGGAATGAACAGGCTGCCTTACCATATAATTTTCTCAGCTACTTCCATTTCAAGAGATGCACTAATGAACTATTTCATGTGGTCTTTGGTGTCTTACGATTCTAGACTCCTTTTCCTTATTTTTCTAAAAGACTTCTATCAGCATCAGTGCTGCCTTTTCTGACATACTTAATATAAGGCAGAGACTGTTACCGTAATTTTATATGAATATTCACAAGGATCCCATGATTACTGTCTTTTTGTGCTTTTGTTTGTTTGTAGATGGAGAAACTAAAACTTAGAGTAGTTAAGTATTGAGTCTAAAGTCAGCCCGTCAGTTACTAGGGATCTGTCTTCCAGGTCTAATCTCTTAACAAATATACTGTCAAGAGGTGGTTAGATTTGCCTTCTCAAATTGGAATATCATATGTTACAGTAACTGAAGTATCATTTTCATATGTTTATAATAGACTCACCTATACAAAATAGGAATACATGTAAGTCTTTTGACATAACACACACATAAAAACTGTAGATCCTTTTTCTTAAAATCTAAAACAGCTAAATTCACAGGAGGTACAGTCTCCCCCGTTAGTTTGCGGAATTAACATTCTCTAGGTAAGCAAGGCAGGGCTTGGCCTGTTTGTGAAATGTCATGAACAATATACCTCAATTTATTTCCACCAACAGAAACCCTTTTTGTGTGTCAGTGGCGAGATGTAGAGGAAGAGGGGAAATGTGCATCATTTATACCTTTCAAGAACAAAGCTCAATGACAAGCAGTCAAAGGAGGGAGGACAAAGGCTAAAGGGAGGAGTTAGAAAGAAGGCGCGCGCCCCAGGAGCCGGCACTAGCTGAACAAATTGCAGGGCTGTGCCCTGTCCCACATGCTGGCCCAGGGCACCGAGTTGTCCTAGGACCAAGTCACATGTGCCTTCTTCTCACGCATCAACAGACCCTGTGCAAGTAAGTGAATAGCTGCGAGTGAGTGACCCTGGCACCCTGGAGCCACCGGATTGTAAAGAGGTTTTCTATCAGAAAGCTGGAAATCAAAGACATGAAATTTACATTGTGGGTACAAAGCAGCTGATGCTGAAAAACTTCCCTAGAGATCAAGCAAGCATAAAAGTTAAGTCATTTTCCCAAGTTTCATATACAGTAGATAAGCCTATTAAGAACATTGTAAGTGATGCTAATTGGCTCATGGGTTATATGTCTCTTTTGTTTGTTCCAACTGAACCTTCACACACTGCAGTGAATTGGAAAGAAAGACAGTGTAATAAATCTATCTGAAATAAAACAGCATTAGGGTTTGAAGGATGCTAATGAGCTCCAGTGTTCCAACATAAAAACCTTCCATCCCCACCCCCACACAAGATTACTAACTCCTAAGTCATTTCTAACGGGCATAGGAAGAAGGTGTGTAAAAATTCAAATCCTCATGCTGTTAATTCCTAAATTCCTTTAATATTTTTAAAGGGAAATCAAGTGTCATTTGAGATAGTAACACTAATTTAGTTATTTAGAATGAAAGAGTGCTCTTCTGCATATAAAATATTAAGAATAAATTGAATTTATATCATTTCACTGGAAAACTCCATCACCATTAATTAAATAATGCATTTTAGAAGTTACTATTTTCAGAGTAAATCTGTGCCTAAATTCAGAACTAAAGATGGTTTTAATTTAAAGAAAAACTGAGTCAATCACTTTATTATCCTGAGATAATATCAGTGAGACATGTAAATAAAAGAACTACATAAAATGCAAAGTCTTAAATGCTAACTATTATTTTGAGAGCTTAAGAACCCAAGACCTGGAAGGTAAAAGTGAGGGGAATCCTAAAAAAGAAAATAATACATCCTTTAATCCTTTACATAGCAATAATCAGATTTGTGTAAATACCTAGTGGAAAGTTAGTTAAGTTGCTCAGTTATGTCTGACTCTTTGCGACCCCGTGGACTGTAGCCCACCAGGCTCCTCCATCCATGGGATTCTCCAGGCAAGAATACTGGAGTGGGTTGCCATTTCCTTCTCCAGAGGATTTTCCTGACCCAGGGATTGAACCCAGGTCTCCCACATTAGAGGCAGACGCTTTAACCTCTGAGCCACCAGGAAACTATTCAGAATTATTAACCTATACAGCTATCATGCAGCAAAAAACTGACATGGTTGTATGTATATATGTATGCGTGCATCTAGTCAAGGAGGAAAGATAAATGTACAGCAGTACACTTCTGGAAATCACAAAGGAATTATAAGGACACAAAAGAATTATAAAATAGATAATGCTTTTTGGTTTGATTCAGATATTCAGCATATTTTAATTTATTATGTAAATAATTAATTGAATTTAACTTAAATTAAAGGAGGGAAGGATTTAGTAACTCCATCAGAGGACAACTTTCCTAGGACTGTGCCTTCTCTCTACACTAGAGGCACATGTATTGTCCTGAAAGTGCTTTCTAATCAGAAAAATCTAATAGTGTGTTAGCTTCTTTCACTGAATGTTGCTGAAACCAGGAAAGAATATTGTGTTATTCAGACTTAAAATATATATTCTTGAGTTGGCTTCCCTCTTCAGAGCAGAAGCAAAACACATTCCAGATGACTTGTTTATTGGACTGGATATACAGAGTGCCTTTGGAGAGGAGTATCTATCTGGTCCTATAACACAGAAGACCAAAGGTGATGCCTACCCTCCACCCATGTCATTTGAGTACTATGGATGATTTCATGTAACCAGCTTCCCTAAACAGAGGCTATGGCACCCCAGCAATTATTAAGATTTGTTACAAAGAAAGAAGGAAGACAGACAAAGAAGGAAGGACAAGAAGGAATTTTTTCAAATATACTGAAATTTAGTCTAGTAATTTACTTCTTTTAAGCAAAGCCAGCATTTTTTTCTTCTAAAGAGAATCCATGAGAGAAAAATAGTGTTATCAACTGACAATTCCAAATCAAAGCAAAACAAACTACTAATATTAAAGAAATTTCAAATCTTGAGTCTTTCAAACAGGAACAGGAATCCATAGCCAGAGAGAAGACCAACTCCCAGCAGCCCAACCTATTGCCCCACAGTTGTGACAATGTCCTGGGCTCAGTATCAGAAAGCGTTTTAGTCTGGCCCCCACAGCACGACCTTGGGTAATCCACTGATTTTTTCTGAGCAGTTTCCTCCTCTGTAAAGTGAACCAATAATATTGATACCTGCCTTGCCTACTCCACAGGTTAAATGTGAGAAACCAATACATCACAGAAAGCAAATTGAAAGCATAATCAATCACAAAGTCTTACGCAATCCTATCATGAGTCCTGTCTGACTCTGTGCGACTGTAGCCTGCCAGGCTCCTCTGTCCATGGAATTCTCCAGGTAAGAATGCTGGAGTGGGTTGCCATGCCCTCCTCCAGGGGATCTTCCTGACCCAGGGATCGAACCTCCATTTCCTGTGGCTCCTTTGGCCACTCCTGTGGTTTCCTTACCGCTGAGCCCCTGGGGAAGCCCTTTAATACACCATAGTGATATTTACACAGAGTCCACATGTGTCTATTTATTTCTCATTTCAAATGTTTCTTAACTATAATAGTACACTTAAACCGACTGGACCTTCCCTCTATTAACAACTTCTGGAATTCAACATACACATAATTAGAGCCTCTAGGATGCAATTCTCTTCCCAGACTGCTCTGGAACCTCTCACCCTTATGTCAAAGCCTCACTTCTCACACTTGCCATTCAGAGATTTAAAAAAATGCTTACGTTTGTTTATTCCACATTTCAGTAATTAGTTTCAAAAACAAACAACAAACAAAAGGAATGAACCAAGAGGCTTTAGGAAGCTATGTGGCACAAGGAAAGGCTTTATCACCTGGAAGGCGCATCCGTCAGGGAGTTAGGAACAGCTGGTGACAGAAACAGGAAAGGAGCTTTCCTGCGAAAGTCAACTCTGAGTTCCTTGGCTCTGCAAGTGAAGAGACGGAAAAACCGCAGGGGTTTGGAACTTCGGAATTCTAGAAAAAGGAGACACAGAATAGGCCAAGAACCCAAGAACAGTTAAGTCTTAGGGTGAGTGCAATGTGAGATGTGAAAGACATAATATACATTTTTCAAGGCCACTAAAGTGCCAGCTGGAAAAGATGGGAACAGTTGCTCTTGCACATGAAAATGCTCTGGGAGCTGCGAGGGAGAGAAAGCAAAGCACACTGAGCAAACAATTACTAAGGAAAGGAACAGTTTTGCTCATCATACTAGGAAGATCGCAACTGGACAAATTGTAAAAAAGGAAAAAGACACTGGCAAAACACAAAGGAGCGTGTCCTAAGGGGAAGTGGTGGTGGGAGGAGCTGGGGAGGCGGCAGTGGGGAGAGGGGACATATTTAGTCCCCTCTTTAGTCCCCATATTTAGTCCCAGCCTTTTCAACACCCCATCCTGGTGACCCCACTATGCGATCCTGCAGCTCTGAGCCTACCAAACTGCTGCTAAAAACATATCATGTAACCAAAAGAACTGAGTCCTCAATGAATATATGCCGTGCTAGGAGCTACAGGTACTTGCACGAATGGAAGAATTTTTAATATTTCCACCAAATTTGTAGGGAAAATATTTACTTTTCTTATTCCACATACCTATATAAAGGGTCAGAAGAAGTCCTGTCATGTCATTGCTGTACCTGGGTAATACTGCTATAATTAACTTCCAAAATAAGGATGTTTGGGGCTGGTGTATGGGGATGATCTGGAGGGATGATGTGGGGTGGGAGGTGGGAGGGGAGGGTTCATGTTTGGGAGTTCATGTACACCCATGATGGATTTATGTCAATGTATGCCAAAACCAATACAGTACTGTAAAGTAAAATAAAGTAAAAATAAAAATAAAAAAAAGTACCCAAAAGATGTTTCTAAAATATTGCATAATAATATAATAATGGAAGCTTTTTTTTATCAAGTCATATTTAAAATACAGAAGCAGATCTGACTTTTTTCTTTTTTAAGGAAACTCATGACTTTTTATAAAGAAATCACTGGAACACTATTGGGACACTGGAAAGTCTATTCTTACACCAAAATGCCATTTTAGGAAGTGCATATTACTCTCTTAAAAGAGGAAACATGCTTTATCAGGATGGGGAAAGGAAAGAAAAGTTCAGCCCACTGTTGTTCTAAGGACATTTGATGTTCAATATCTGCTTTTAATCGCTAAGAGAATTATATATATACAAGCCTGTGCTGACACGATAAAATAAATTAAGTCAAAGATAACTGTAAAAGATAAAGACCTTAAGAAACAAATCGAGCAAACAACAGTCTAGGCAGATATAGCAAATACTAACACTACAGGGAGAAATAGAAATCATTTACTTATAGATGAGTTCTGTGCGAACCCTGTAAAAGTCTAAACATCGTTATAAGCAATTCCTTAATAGCATCTCCTTCCCAATTCAGAAATAGTTAAATAGCAAAAAAAAGTTTTTACACATAAGCAGAAATTCAGTTCAGAAAAAAACTCCTATGACATTTCATAAATAATATCCCTTAGCCCTCCCATCCTATGCAGACCATCTAAAATTAACTGTGGAAGGAAAAAATAAGGAAATACAGAAAATGATAAAAACTGCTTTACTTGGTCAATAGTGAAAATATAAACAGGAAAAACGATTTTTACCAGTTTTCATTGGATAGAATCATTAAAATATACAACTCCACCATCCAACCAAAACATAACATGTGTTAAAAAGAAACAGCCTGATGAAGATCATTGAGCAAACAAAACAGCATCACAGCTGAAGAGAAACTGTATTCTTATACAGATGCAGAACAACGCAAAGAAAACAAATGAAACACTTTTCATTTTTTCTGACTTATAATAAGAAAACAGGCAAGCATGAGAGATTCATTTTAAATGCTATAGACATGGATCAACTACAGCATACCTGAAGAGTAAACATGTTCTTAGAATAAAACAGCTACAGGATCCCTGGGAGCTGGGGTTGTTCCCTCTCTGGGGTCCTTGCAGAGGCTGGGGAAAGTCAGGAAGAGCTCTAGGGGCCTGAGATGTCTTATTAAAAGATGATGGAATCAGTCACTGCTGGAGACAAAAAGCAGCAACGATATTCTAATCAAGGAATCCCCCTTCCAGGTGTATATGTCATAATTTCTCAGCTAGACTATAATTCCTTTGAAGATGGAAAGTAGAAATTTAGATGCTTACTTGTCTTTGTTTTCTAACTCTGCAAACATGGACAATCTGATCTATTGCTTCTTAATGAAAGGAAACTTCAGCAAACTGAACACAAGGAAATCAGGAGATATCAGCAAAACAACAATCAGGTTATCAGGGAAGCTTAATTTTCTATATTGTTTTACAGGCAAAAAATTTAGAAACACCTTAGAGATGGTCTCTGCACTTACCAAAACTTGGAAAGAAATCTAAAAATCAAAGAGGATACAATATAAAGTAGTTGTGCCTTATAATACTATTATAAAATTTACTGTTATAATATTTATTGTATTATAATATTTACTGAAATTGTAAATTGAAACAGAGATATAAACTCCTAGCCAAGGCCTTCCACCTTTCAGAGAGTGAACAAATGTCTGCAGAAATGAACCAGCTCTTCCTAGGATGAAGGCTCAGCTCTGAGTCATGGTCTCTAGAATCATGAAGACTACAGAATCTTAAAGTAACAAGGAAAACCCAGCTTTAGGTTTTCAAGTGAGATTTGAGAGACTATATTTTTTCCTTCAATTTCACTTCAATTTTCTTTAGGACATTTGGGATATTAGAATGAATGTGGTAATAAACATTCCTTCTGTTGCTGCCTTGTCTTATAAAGTTTGCTTACATTACTCAGTCCAATAATAAATAGACAGACGTAATCGTATATAAGTATGCACACACATACACACATATAATACATATATATGTAGGTACATATGCATATCAACAACTAAAAGTATATCTCTTATACAAACTTAAATTCTGCCAACTTCCCCAGTCTGAAAAACAAATGAGGGGGCTTGGGGAGACAAAAGAAACAGTCTTTATGGCAATTTTATCCACCAAAAAAATAAATTGTCTATAGTTATAAATTTATAGGCAAAACTGATAACTGGTTTTTAAAATTTCATTGATCGACAAGTCATACAGGAAATAATATTGATAAGGATAAACTAAATAGCTTTTCTTAGTAAAATAACTAATAAAACATAAGCAGGAATATTTCAAAATACTGGAAAGAGTTCTTCACAATATTTTTCATATAATTTAATCATGTGGGGTTCAAAAACACCTCTTCAAACTGATTTTCCAGTTTGAAACAAACAGCTTTACTCCTAGTGACTTGCTAAACCAACTAATACTGACATGATACACAGAAAAGAAAAAGTTAATTTCTTACATTCCAGTGCAGAAGAACATGCTGTGATTTATTTTGGGGTGTTTTTAGTTTTCTGTTTTAGATTAAAAATTAAGGGACTTCTCTGGTGGTTCACTGGTTAAGAATCTGCCTTGCAATGCAGGAGACATGAGTTCAATCCCTGGCTGGGGAACTAAGAACTCACATCCCACAGAGCAGCTAAGCCCAAGTGCCACAACTAGAGTCTTCACACTGCAATGACAGATCTTGCACGTCGCAGCTTAAGACACTACATAGCCAAATAATTAAATCAATAAATATTTTTAAAATAATAGTTAATAAATAAAAATTAAAATAGCTGATACCAAGAGAAAGAGGAAAAGGGCTCAAGATTAACCACAAGGCAGGGAAATTCCTTTTCCAATAGAATGTCCCAGTTCTGACAAAAATCAAAGCGAAACGGAGTTTGCTCTCTACATCTTTCTTGTCTATTGTTTTCGCACTCAAGAAATTCCCTAGCAGCTTCACACATTAAGGAGAGCTTGCAAAGTAAAAATGAGTCCTTTCCCATTGAACAGTATCTTGATGAATCCTCCACTGCTGTAGGCTTAAGAGAAAACATGCATGCACACACACACATAGGAAGGTAGGGCAAATATTTTCCCTTCTGTGACAAGTAAGAGCCTTCAACTGTTCACTCTTATCATTCCCAAATAGAAATGGAAAATAAAGAAGACATAGCAATTATAACCTAGGCTATTTTCTGAAAAATCTAATGTGACTAGAACACACCCACACAGAGGAGATAAATCGATGACACACAGAAAGCTCCAGGGCAGAAATCTGCAATAAAGCTGATGCTCTCCACTAAGGAAATTAATATGCTGTTAACTCCAGCTGAATATTTGTTGGGAAAATTAAAAACCAAAACCAAAAAAAATGAAGCATGAACTTGCCCTGAACACAGGGCTAACCCCACATTTCCTAACCACTTCTGAACTTCCAGATAGAAGCCAAAGGGGAGTCGGCCTTATTCTACAACTGGAGAAAGAAAGAACTGATGTGGGCTTAAGATACCTGAGCGAGAGAAGGCTAGAGTGCCGCTTCCTTACAACATTCACCAATTCAGCCAGGCCACTAGTGGTGACGTAGGATACCATGACAACAAATTGCGCCCCCCTGTTCATTTCTGATAGGGCAGGAGGAAACATGAATTTTATCAAGTCACAGGAGCACAGCAATTACATCAGACATAACACCCAACTCCACCTAGAAAATTTACTTAAAAAATAACATACCATGTCAATTTCATTCCACTTTCTAAATATGCAGGTCCTCCTCCAACACAACCCATCTTCTTCTGGACACAGTGTCCTAAACACTGCTTTTAAAGAGGGTTTTCATACTCCCCAAAAGGAAAAGTGGTACAAGATAATCACTGGGGTTTAGGAGAAATATACTGAAGCTTTTATCTGCATCTGTTCATTTTAGTTTCCATTTTTGTAGACCTGTCATATACAAAATATCATATTACAGTATATGTACATAATGTATTTTTCAAATATTGTGTTTTGCATAGTCATGTCTGACTCTTTTGAGAACCCATGGACTGTAGCCCACCAGCCCCGTCTGTCCACAGGATTTCCCAGGCAAGAACACTAGAGTGAGTCGCCATTTCCTTATACAGGGGATCTTCCAGACCCAGAGATTGAACCCACACCTCCTCCATTGGCTACAGTACTATGCTGCTACAGTATTATATGTATATAATGTATTTTCCAAGCATTCATACTGTACCTTCCCCAATATTTTTGGAATGGTAGAGCAAATTGGTCAAAACCAGAAAAGAATAACTACCAGCAAACACACAGGCCTACTCGATACATTCCTATTGGCTGAGGGTAATTAGTGTCAAATATGATAGTGACTAGAATTCTTCTCATCTTTACTACCCGATTCTAAAGCTTCCGGGGGATGGTTATAAATAGAATCACATTACAGCTGCTCATAACCCTGTTACACAGCGTTTAGCATTTCTCTGTAACAGCCGAGAAAGGCAAGCACTGCAAAGGGCCATCTGGGGTTATCCTGTCCTCTTCCCCAGCCTGCTCCTCCACTAAAAGTTCGTATCCTTGGACAAAAATCAGTCCCATGAGGATTCTTCAAGTGTTGGAAAAAATAACAGTAAGATATACTCTTTCTAAAATGACTACTTGGTAGCGCTGGTAGTGAACTTCTCCCTAGGTTTTCGCAATATAACCACTCTTCCAGCCAGATTAAAAATCATGAGTCCTTCATTGATGAGAATGTGAATTTAGGTACAGAAAAAAACCAGTGAACTACTAAAGAAAAGGCACAATCAGAATTTCATAGACAAGACGCACTTCCTTCCATCTGCTGGGCTAAAATATCCCAGTGTCAGGTCAAGGCCAATGAAAAAGAAAGTCTGTCTCCATCTACCTACTTCATGTTTGTATTTGAGGAGGAAACAAAGTTAAGGGGCAAGAGCCAAGGGGGGGAATCTTTAAATTTGCCTTTGGACCACTCAAGAGTGTCCATCTCTCTCTCTCCCTCTCTCCTTTACTTTCTCTGTCTCTTGCACACACATGCACACACACACACACTTACACATCCAACTTACAGAAAGAGCAACCAAAAAACTACTTAAGAGCCAAAAACCTGCCCAACAACTAGAAAACAGGTTTGTCTTTTCATGCCATGAGTTGTCAAAGTAAGGACTTTGATTTACATGACCTTTCTTCCTTACTTTTTCATGCCCATCTTGAGTCCCTTGGACTTCAAGAAGATCCAACCAGTCCATTCTGAAGGAGATCAGCCCTGGGTGTTCCTTGGAAGGAATGATGCTAAAGCTGAAACTCCAGTACTTTGGCCACCTCATGCGAAGAGTTGACTCATTGGAAAAGACCCTGATGCTGGGAGGGATTGGGGGCAGGAGGAGAAGGGGACGACCGAGGATGAGATGGCTGGATGGCATCACCGACTCGACGGACGTGAGTCTGAGTGAACTCCGGGAGATGGTGATGGACAGGGAGGCCTGGCGTGCTGCGATTCATGGGATCGCAAAGAGTTGGACATGACTGAGCAACTGAACTTGAACTGAACCAAAGTTTCACCTCAATCTAGGAAGTTATTCAAACCCATTCAGCATCTAATCTCATTTGCCCTTAACTGAAGCATTTCTAATAAAAAATTCTAAATGTACCCAATTTTCATGTAAAAGAAACTGCATAAACAAGTTATCAAGTCAAGCAGCCTGTCACCATGTGATATATCGTGCCCATGAAAGAATAAATGGAAGCACCCTCCCCAAACTCCACATATTCATTCTGTATATATAAAGGGACAGTCAATAAATTTTGTTAATTTCATTGCAACAAATTTGCCATATTATCAAAATTGGGAATAAAGAGACTACTCAGAAGTAACTCAGAGATACTGTGTATCACACAAGCCTTTGAATCCTAACCCCTTAAACAGCCATCTACAATGTACTTCATCTGAAAAGGATAAAGAATATCCATGGCCACAGGTCACAGGTTTCTTTTCATTATCCTCTTTTCAGAGACAGTGAGCTTCAGTGACTATGCCAAACACTGATCTCAAAGGTTCTGTTTCAAAGTGTAGCTTCATACCCAGCTCCTCAAAGTGATGGCAGATGAGGTCTTTGACTTGCCCTGGCTTCAGTTAAACAGGTCCATAAGGCAAGAATGGCAGAAGGCAGTGTTGGTCAAAGAGGTCTGTGAGGCATTTCTGATCCTTCATTAGTCCTTCATTAGACAAGCATCAGGAGGACCCATAGAACTCTCAGCTGAAATGCAGATTCAGTGTTTCAGATGAAGCCAGTAATACATTCCAGGGCCCATACTTACCAAGGTCAAACACATGCCAAGCATAAGGTCCACAGAAGTCTGTCTTTCTATGCAATCAGTTTTATGGAACAGTAGATAACCAAATTGTAAATATTTCCTAAACCTGAGGTCACTGAACCTGCTCTCTCTTTTTCAGCACTTTCATCATACCTCTAGCCAATGTTCACAGTACTCAAGATTAATGTGGGGACTGAGATCATGAACTGAGATTATCTGTTTTTTTAGGACTCCAGAGTTAAGGATTAAGGATTAAAGCAGCTTCCTAAGGAGCATCTGTCTATCATTAAGAAGCATTGAGGCCAAAAATTCAGTGCTTCATTGCTTATTTATGTTAATCATGTGATTGTTACATATTTCTAAATAAATAGAAATGTTAAGAGGCTTTTCTCCATGGGTGGGGGCCTTCAATCCTAGTAATTTAGTTTAAGACCACCAATGTGGCCTTTGGAGAGGGCCTTGCTTTCTAAAGCACACAGTTGTAAACAGCAACTGGTTGAAGGCCTAATTAGCATTAAACAGGCCTCAGGAATGAACAGCAAGATGACAAGGGTCACTAAACTGAAGAAGGGGTCAAGCTACCCCAGCCTCACAGGACAATGCCCAAGGTACCCATGCAAATTAGGGAAGCAGCACAGGCATGTAGGGGATGAGCAGTGGGGACCCAAACCTCCAATCCGCCTTTCACTTTGGCGCCAAAATAGAAAAACTATAAAAGAAAACCAAATGGCCCACTTCTTGGGTGCAGCATGCTATGTAATTAGTAATCACTTCTGTCTGGGAGAAACAACAAATAAAAGGCAGCTAAGAATATCACAATGGCAACCAGGAGGAATTACAGGACACAATTAGCATCTGTGTTAAGATGGGCAATGGTTTTCTCCCACAACATCCCAGTATTTCCACCACAAAGAGGAGATCTGTACAACGAACTGACAGCGTGTTGATTTCTTTTTTCTGTTGAAAAAATAATCAAGAACAAACTCCACACACATACTCTATTCAAATGTGACAAAGAACCCTTTTTTTCAAAATGTACTATAGGCCTGTGGGTTTTTTCATTCTCTAAGCAATAAAAACCCATCCTTTTTCAAATGACTGCAAGATAACTACAGAAATTTGATTTGGGGAAGTTTAAGAGAGTTATTTTCAGCATTTGTGCTCTATTAACTTTGATCTGATCATCAACCATAATCCCCTGCTCTGTTTTGATTTTTTTTTTTTTAATCCTACTTTTGTTCATAGCCAACCTGGGGTAAATTTTAGCTCCTCTGAATGAGAACAGACTTTATATCAGTGATCAAGTTATTTAAGGTCAGAAAATATTTGTAATTCCAAAGGCAAAATTTTTCCAAGATAACGCAAAAAGAAACAGAAGCTCAGAAAACTCAAAATAAAATGTACATTCATTATTCATTCATTATTCTAGCCCTACTTTCCAAAATAGAAAGTTGCTTTTGTAACAAAAATGAGAGCTGTAACCCTACTAAGAAACTTTTCTGCTAACTATACAGCAACTTCAGAATAAGCATTTGCAGCCAGAAAGCCCATTAAGTCTATTTTTAAAAGTGGGGAAAAAAAAAAAAAACCCAGCTATGTTGAACAATCAACAATAAAAAAGGAAGATGGGATAGAACATTTTTATTCAAATACATAAGTACATTTTGTGTCCCATGTATTTTTTAAGATTTACCTTTGAGATGTAAATATGTTCTCACCACAAAACTGAAAAGTATTAGTTCAAACTTCTCTTGGGGAAAACACAATATTTTTGGTTTATATTTCTACAAGACTTTTTTTCAAAGCACATTTCCTACTTGTTCTGGGTCATTACATTTGACTGTAAAGGAAAACTAACTTTACAAACTTCTTATACAATGTTACTTATGCTTATTTTTTGACCACTCCACATGGCATGTGGATCATAGTTTCCCATGTACCCTCGCAGTGGAAACACGGAGCTCTAACCACTGGACCAGCAAGGAATTCCCTATTTATGTTTTTTATATATATTCATATCACAAGGTATCAGTACGACACATAGAATTTATATCATATACTCAATGGTATCAGTATTATATGAACATTCAATAAAAGAGGTGAGGATTGCTGTCAAAAAAAAAAAACAAAACAACACTGAATCTGATATTTTAGGGAACTTACCTTAAAGTCATCTATTCTATATTTCTTAGAACAGGGGACAGTGAAATAAAGTAATTTTATTGCTCTTTGAGGGACTAGCTTCCTAGGTAGCTCCATGGTAAAGAATCCATCTGCCAATGCAGGAGACTTGAGTTCAATCCCTGGGTCAGGAAGATTCCCTGAAGAAGGATATGGCAACCACTTCTGTATTCTTGCCTGGAGAATCCCATGGACAGTGGAGCCCGATAGGCTATAGTCCATGGGGTCGCAAAGAGCCAGATATGACAGCAACTGAGCTCATACACAGCTCTCTGAAGCTACAGAAAACTATTTTCCTTAGATGTTGGAGTGATCAGTTAAACTCATTTAGCTAATAAAAATTAACAAAATATTCTCCTTCACTCTAACATTATCCAAGGCAGACAAGTAAGCAGCCGTTTTGCATTAAACACTTAAAGGTTTAAAAAGCAGATACTGGCAAACATTCATATTGTGCTTTGCTCAGTTTATCAATGATCGTACAGAGGGTGTGGGTTTGCTAAAAGGGAAACAGAAAAGACAGAGAGCAGAAAATTAGTCAAAATAATCTTTCCTGTAATGAAATATTTACAAATAAGTGGTACAGAAAGGAACTTATGAAACATCCATCTTTCAAGGAACAACCCTTCCTGGAGGAAGATAATGGATGAGACTCCATTAATGCTAGAACTAAGGCATATAACAGACTCTAAGAATGTGGCTATTTTGCTTCATTGCTATGTTAAGTGACAGTGCGAAAAGGTCCAATCTATTATCACATTTTCACCATTCTTGATCACAGTACGACCCATACTTGCTAGTACAGGATATGCAAGAGATGTGGGTTCGATCTCTGGGTCAAGAAAACTCCCTGGAGTAGAAAATGGCAACTTGCTCCAGTCTTCTTACCTGGAAAATTCCATGGACAGAGGAGACTGGCAGGCTATAGTCCATGGGGTGACAAAGAGTCTGACATGACTGAGTGACTGAATACAAGAAAGTCCTTTCTGAATAACATAAATATTAATCATAAACCTATCTCGGCAGGTTTTACAATGCACAGCTATGCCCTGAATGTTAAGTTTCTCAATTATAATAAATGTGAGTTACGTCCGAAAGGATTATCACGTGAAATATTCTTATTTGCTATCTTCTGTGAGTGACTACATTAAAACGCTCAATTCAATAGATCCTATTTGATATTTGACATCCCATGCCTAAATCCTTGAACATCTCCCCATCAGCAAAGTTACCGTAAGCCCATCCAGCATATGGTCATTAACAATCTTTCCCACCTTAGTTCCCATTGCTACCAACATCATTACTCAGCACTGCAACCATTTCCAATTTCCTTACACTTTCCACTTTGATGTTAGGATTCTTTGCCTGCTTGTGTTATGCTCTCTGTCTGGAAGGTCCTCAGTCACATTGCTTGTCCAGAGAGCCACTCAGCCTTGACGCGTCAGGCTGTGCAAGAATTCTTAATTGACTGACAACTACAATAAAAGGAACTCTCTAGCTTAATACTTATCAAGCCTTATTTCAGACTTCTTCAGAAGGATGAAGCTGGAGAGACTTCGACAGACCTAGAATGCTCAATGTGTAATAATGTGCCCATTATAGCTCTCTAGGAAGGGCTGGCACATAACGAAACATTGTAAGATATTGTAAGATACCACCTCTGCTTTAACTATGTACAATATCACGGGGGCAGTAAGATTCTTTAACATATAATAATTAGTAGAAACTAACAAATCTGACCAGAAAACAAGGGATGGGAATAAGAACCATATGAATATTGATATAGTATTTTGCAGTCAAAAAAGTAATTTACATGTATTACCAACTTTAATCCTTGAAATTGAATGGGGTGATGTTATATTATACTCAATTTACTGAAAGTAATACTGATTCACAAAATTATGCAACTCTTTAAGATGGATCTGAGACATGATTCTAGGGCATAACTCTTTCTCACTTCACTTTCTCAAATGGTACAATTACAAAGAGGAAAGGGACTCTGATATAAGGGACTCTGGAGAATGGGAAGGAGCTAGAAAGGGAGAAAATGGTTTTTTTCCACTGAAAAACAATGAAGATAGTATGAACATCAACAACTTTGGAGACAGTGAAGGGAGGAATCTGCAAGAGAGAAGCATTCAGCTGGGGAGCCTGTACGTAAAGAGATGCAAAGCCAAGAAAAGGCATTTGGAACGAAATAGTATGTAAATCTGCAACTGGCAGTTTGTGAGCAAGTCAACATCCGATTTAAAGAATTTAAGAAAGACATTTTAAATAATTGTCTCCAGAACATTTTATTGGGAAAAACCTCACCAGGATTCAATATAAATTTAACAGGTTAGCAGCTAGAGAAACTTGGACTTAGACACATAAAGAAGGGAATGTTGTGCATCCTTGGTAAATCTGGCCACAAAACAAAAACATGAAGCCACCCTTTAAAGATTTCTTTTGGAAATTACACAGTATGGAAAAAGGAAACCACTCTTAGGACACTTCACTTTGATTCATTTGTTTCACTGCCTTATTACATCAACAGAAATGTTTCAAACAGAAAAACCTATTCAACTTATTTTAATAACCAATCAAGTAGTATACTGATTGTTACAAGGAGGAGAAACCTAAGTGGCCACTTTTCTAGGAAAATCTGAGTTTGTATGTGTTTTTCTGCTGTAGTTACTAATTCTATCCCCTTTCACTCTCAAAATCTGGCTTAGACAATAAATGATAAAGTCTTGTCAGTGAGAATATACCAATACTACAATGAACACAGTGATTTCACAAGCCTAAGGGTCACCATTCACACTAAAACCTATGAACAGGCACCCCCAGAGCTGCATAACACAGAAGAGGAGCAAACCATGAAATCAAAGCATGTTGGCAGGCTCTTACTTTCAGAGTGTTTAAGGTATACTTCGCAAAACACACCCAGAGTGGAAATGGGGCATGGTACTAGCACTCCCTAGGGACCCTAGGGAGTGTCAGACCCATACCTTCTGATAATGCCCAGGAACCACCAGCAAGACCTACACTGGCCCTTTTCTCTCTTTGCTCCAAGCTAGCGCATCCCAGCTGGCGCAGTGGAAGAGAATCCACCAGTCAATGCAGAAGCTACAGGAGACACAGGTTCGGTCCCTGGGTGAGGAAGATCCCCTGAAGGAGGAAATGACAAGCCACTCCAGTATTCTTGCTTGGAAAAAATCCCATGGACAGAGGAGCCTGGTGGGCTACGGTCCTTGGGGTTGCAAAGAGTTGGACATGACTGAGCAACTGTGCACACACATGGGTCATGCTATGGTTAGCATGTTTATGTTTTAAAGGAAGGTGAAGGTGAAGTTGCTTAGTCGTGTCCGACTCTTTGCGACCCCGTGGACTGTAACCTACTAGGCTTCTCCGTCCATGGGATTCTCCAGGCAAGAATACTGGAGTGGATTGCCATTTCCTTCTCCAGGGGATCTTCCCGACCCAGGGATCCAACCCGGGTCTCCTGCATTGGAGGCAGACGCTTTAACCTCTGAGCCACAAGGGAAGCAAATATAAAGCAGGCATTATTATAAAGGCTACCATGAATAAACCAAGACATTTCTAACATACATGAGCTAATACTGATATTTACATACGTATTACTGGAAACCCCATAAAAGTTGGTTCAATTCAATGGGATACTCTATTTGTACATATGCTTGATTTTCTTGGTAAAACTAGAAATGAGGTTTTATGCACACATACAGACAACCCATTTACAGTTTTTTCCAAAATTATGTTTCCTCTTAAAATGAAATAATACAATCCTCTCAAAACTCTGCCAAGCCCTCGACTACAGACTAAAGAAACTGATAGATTATAAATGTGTCAGAGAAAAATCAAATCAAGCATAAAAGGAAAACGGGCTGAGTTTTGTCTCCTTCCACTCGATACGACTTGGTACATTTACATTCCCTACCACAGTGCTATTGAAAAAGGAAGAAATATGAGCATCATTATATATCACAGGCTTTTACTGCTGCTAGAGACTAAGGCTGGCCTCAAGCAGAACATTTTTATTCTCCAGGAAAAATATTTTTCTTTTTCAGATTGCAAAAAAGTTTAGTGACCATTAGCTACCCAGAACTCCATGTTCTTCATGAGACCTAAAATCAGCCACAATCATGGCTCAAATCCTCTTTTAACTTTTCTTCATTTGCACCTCTCTCAAAGTTTACTCTCCTGGGCCCTCACTCATGGCTTCTGAGTATGGGAATCCTGTTTGTATCTATTTAGTTCATGTAGGCTCTAAAAACTAGCCAGCCCTGCTCTAATTCTTCCTTATGATTAAATTAGTATTTTTATTAATAGAAAAATCAACCCTAAAATAAAGTCCTACTTACTGATGGCATTTTGGGGTCAATCTAATCAATGGGAATTTCCGCAGTTTATTTGGAAGTTGACTGGGACACATGGGTTTGTGGCAGAAGCACCACACTGTTGCTGATATATTTCCCATTATTGTTTTACAATGAAACACCAGATTGGGACCAAGGGCACGAAGACTCAAACACTTTCTCAGCCTCCCTGGTAGCTATGTCCCTGTTAGGGGAAACACTGGCTGAAACCACTCATCCTGGCCAGATACCACAGTAACTATTTGCATGAGTTATTTTACAACAGGAGATCCTGGAAAGGAACACAGAACTAACAAGACACCACCAACCGGAAGAATTTGATAAAGGTCAAAAGGAGACCCCAGTCCCTATGTCCTACCAACCTTCCAGAAATCCTCCTCGCTGGAATCTATCTTGGAGTGTTGTGTGTGCCATCAGGAAGGACACTGATTCAGAATGAAATGCCAAAGACAATCCAAAAACAAATCCTATTATCATAAAACCCAAGACTGAGAGCCATGTGGCAAAGCAGTTCTCCTGGGTTCCCCTATCCTCCTACTCCACCTGGGAGCCCCTTCCCAATACAGTTTCTTGCTTTATCAGCACGTCTGTTACCTTGGACAATTTATTTCCGTGTAGAAGACAAGAGCCCTTCCATTCTCAGTCCCTAGAAGGGGTTGCTTTTCCTGCAATATGACCATGGGATCAAATTCTAGCAAAGGGGGCTCAAGAGAATTGATAAGGACAATTTGCAGGTCCTGCCTGTGGAGGAAAGTGGTACCACCCACTTTCTCTTCCCAGGGACTTGCGTGAGTGGAGACACAGGGCTGCAAGGCATGGCAGCCACTAAGAAATGAGATAAAAGCCCAATCTTGAGGATGGATTGAAGGAGTTCTATCAGCCCTCGAGGGGAATTTTTATGTGAGAGCAAAATAAATTTCTGTCACTCTGAGATCACTGCTATTTTGGCTTATTTTTTATACAGCAGCTTGACCCTAAAAATTGATGACCAAATCAATTCTTCTCTTCATGTCTCTTCATTATTCTTCATTTTCCAGGTTGAATAATAGAAAGAAAAGGTAATGAAATCCTGGTTGAAAGAAACATTCTCCCTAACCATTGGCAGAGCAACAACTATTCTCACAAAAATGTCCAGTTCTCACACTTGAAAAAGCCCAATCTTGAGGATGGATTGAAGGAGTTCTATCAGCCCTTGAGGGGAATTTTTATGTGAGAGAAAAATAAATTTCTGTCACTCTGAGATCACTGCTATTTTGGCTTATTTTTTATACAGCAGCTTGACTCTAAAAATTGATGACCAAATCAATTCTTCTCTTCATGTCTCTTCATTGTTCTTCATTTTCCAGGTTGAATAATAGAGAGAAAAGGTAATGAAATCCTGGTTGAAAGAAACATTCTCCCTAACCATTGGCAGAGCAACAACTATTCTCACAAAAATGTCCAATTCTCACACTTGAAAAATACATTTACATGCTAATGCCACAAAGAGGGGTCACTCTTCATTCTGAAAGAGAAATATCTTTCCTGAAATTCTCATCTCTGAAATGCCTGCGAGAAAGAAAAGGTAACATCTGCTCTAAGAAAACAGAAAAAGGAAAAAATGTCCCCAGGGGCCACTTAGGGCTCAAGCATTAATATCCTGGCTAAACAAAAAAACCCTTCTCATTTTCCTGTGGATAAATCACACGCTAGAAAAGTTTTATTTCATCCTTAGCACATAAACAATTACCTAGGAAACTCCAACAGTTCGAACAGTATTAATTATTTATCACAAATCAACAGATATTTTATCACAAACTGTAATACAATCAAAAGAACCTTAGGTTGAACAGTAACAAATCACTGCCAAGCTTTTGACTGCATATAATTTGAAACAAGGCTCTAAAACTGCCAAAAAGACATAGAAGCTGGTAGCCCCTGGTGACAACCAATGTAACTAACTCAGGAATAACTGTGAGGGGACGAGCATGGGGGGGAGTTCAGGAGCAGCCAAGCAACATATAACATTTTCACTTGGGCTCAATTTTTACAACAAAAAAAAACGTGGCATATAAATTATATGAAAATAAATGTGGGAGGTGGGAGGGGGGTTCATGTTTGGGAGTTCGTGTAAAAAAATAAATAAATACAAAAAAATTAAAAATTAAAAAAAATTTTTAATTAATTAATTAATTAATTAAAAGAAAATAAATCATACAACTATGTCTAATAATTAGAGGTTAAGTAAATTATGGTTCCTCCTTAACATGCGGTGGTATGCTGCCATTATAATCATCTTGTAGAAATGTGCTGTTGACATTAAAAAAAAAATGTTCTCAACATACATTGTGAGAGAAAGAAGCAGTTTTCAAAACAGTACTATGTACAGATTAAAAAAATTTTTTTAATTTTAAAATAAATAAATTAATTAATTAAAAGAAAATAAATCATACAACGGCATATATATCAAAATACCAAACCTTACCAAACAATAACAAAGCTTGTTTAAAGCTAAACAAACACCTTCCCTAAAACCTATGTCAATAAAGAAGTACAAGGATAATTTTCAAAAATAATCAGTAATATTCTCTTTTGCACTTAGAAAAAAGATATCCTCATCTATCCCAACATCACTTTCACCAGCTCAGTGATTCCACAAATGATTAATGAAAACAAGGACCCAGTAGAGAATATGAACATTTGTAAAATTCTGCAATTTCTAGGGTAATTAGCATTATTTGGCTTAGCTTTTGTGTCCAGAGGAAAAAGAATTGTATTTATTTGAGGGTAGGGAGAGTGGGGACAGGAAATACTCTAAATTAATTCTTCACTCTTCATCTTAACAGGTAAAAATTTTCTACCTCCTGCAATGATGTAAAGTACTTCCTACGTGCAGTATCAGTAGGCAGCAGAACCATCAGTAGAACAGTCTACCGTAACGGAAATGTTCTGTACTATATAAGCCACTAATCAAGATACCAATGGACAGCAGCAGAAAGAGAGATACAATGTGAATGAAACCAAAGGTGAGAATCACAGATATTCTGGTGCAAACATAAACTGAAGGCAGTATGGGGAACCCATGCAATAGCACTTCTATCTCTTTCCTTATCTACCACTGCTCCCCTTTTCAAGCTCACCGACCTTTCTTCCTTATCTACCTACTTCTTTTCCAGTTTCCTCTCTCTTCTCCAACCACCTTAGATATATGAATTCTTATACACACACACACA
>SJYX01018180.1:12285-39120 GCA_006410675.1 Oreotragus oreotragus | reverse complement strand
AAAAAAAAAAAGAGAGAATGCAAAGGCACAAAAAAATTAAAGAAAATATAAATACATGATAATATTAAAAGGATAATAATATCCAAAAAGAAATAGAGGACAAGTGTGATGAAAATAAATTTGAGTAAATGTTGTCAATTTTAAAAGAGGATATCAATGTATCTTTTCTTACACTAATAAAGAATATAAAACTTTATGTTCACTCTTTAAAACTTAAGGTAGATACTAGTGGAACTAAAAATGACTCATTCCTCTCAAATAAGTTAAAAAACAATTCATCAAGAGCATCAAAGAGAAAAAGATACAAATACTCAGTCCAGGATGCGACCCTCATGGATTATAGCCTGCCAGGCTCCTTTGTCCAAGGGACTGTTCAGGCAAGAATACTGAAGTGGGTTGCCATCTCCTTCTCCAGGAGGTGTTTCCAACCCGGGAACTGAACCCAGCTCTTGCACATTGCAGGCAGGTTCTTTATCATCTGAGCTACCTGGGAAGCATGTGACTACGTTTAAAGACAGTTTCTTAGAATGAAAAGACAAAATACAAGTGAATATACATATACACGCAGATAGATAAAGAGGGGTGTATGAACACAGACAGGAGAAGATAGGAAGGAGGAAGGGAGACACATACATATATATAGATTCTTCTATTGAATAAATGTAATGACTCTGACAAGAATGTCTATATAGGACACCTGAGCAAGACTAAAATCTGTACAGTTGGCAGTACCCCTAAATTGTGAATGAAGAACCTACAAATCAGAGAGCCTTCACACAATAAAAAATAAAGTATCAAAAATATATCATAAAATAAAATAAATGTGGAAATATAACAGAGTAGGAAAAATTAAGGACCCTCATTCTCTTTCCATTTACACAGGCAAAAGAACTGGATATACAGAGAATCTGAATATTGCAACTGGTAAGGTTGCTTGAACAGACATATATTAAGTTCTAAACAGTATAAAAGGTTCACCTTCAATTGTTATACTTTTAAAACTAATCCTATATTATAACAGAAAAAAGAAATCAGCACATTTGAAAAAGGATGCCTTTCCATTATCACAATTAACTGAAACTATAAATCATCTTAAGATGCAGAAATTAAAAATCTGCAAATTAAATATTACCTTAATAAAAACAGAAAACTTTCAAAAGGAATAATGAAATTAACATCTATGCTTTGTTGCCAGGTAGTAATGAAAGGCAATTTTACAAGAAAAAGCTTCCATTGCTAAACACTTTAAAGTAGAAAAAGGTAATAAGCATTCAAAGACAGAAGTTAGAAATATACCAAGGAAAAAAATTAATCAAGTCAGAGATTCATTAAAATACTAAAAAAAAATTGTAGAACTAATTAGTATATCCACAAAGTATTATGAAATAAAAGTACATGAAAAGCAAATCCTCTAGATCAATAGTTCTCAAAACTTACTACACCTACAGATCATTTGGAGAAATTATTAAAAATATATAGACTCAAAAGCAAGAGCTAGTGTTCAGGACTTTCCACTTCAAATCAACAGCTTAGTGGTCCTTATAATTGTGGTCTTAGGACAACTCTTTGAGGATATAAAAAAATGTTTTGGATTCAGTGCTCATGTCTCTCAAAGATATACAAAATAATAAAATAACTCAATAAGAAGAAGATACAGATAAAAATACAACAAGGATATTTCAAGTTATAACAAAACACTATTTGCCTCTTTATCCTAAAAAATTTTCAGCAAAGACATAAATTACTCTCCCGAAAAAAAAAAGATGAATAATTATAATAGAAAACTAAAACTGAACTGATCAATAGCCATAAAAGCAGTAAAATCAGTGAAATACCTTCCAAAGAGCACCAGGCCAAGATGGTTCCGTAGATAAATGCATACGAACCCAAGGGACACATACTCATGTTATATAAAACGTTTCAGAGAACATAAAAACTTTCCAAATGATTTTATGATGCTAGCATAATCCTGATAAATACACTTCAAAAAAAAAAAAAAAAAAGAAAGAAAAAATCACAGGCCAATCTCACTCATGAAAACAAGTACAATACACTACCAGCACAGACTCTAGCAATGTATTAGTATATCTTCACCTTGTACTTACATTGGTTTCAGTCTCCGGTGCAATATTCATTTAGTTGCATGAAAATTATTAGTACTGCCTGTATATCAACATGCGACGGTAGAAAAATAGATGTATTTTTTTTAATAGGGGCTGTTTGTTAAGGAAAACAAAGAGAAAACATGTTATTTATCTCCTCTCTCTCAAGAAACCCCAGGGAAACATCAGTAAAGGACAATTATTTGTTGACAAAGACAACACTTTGCCCATATATTCAGGGAACCTTTTTGTATCACACTATTTAATCATTCATTAAGTATGTATTAAAATTTAGTCTGTGTCAGATAGTATATATGGTGTTCATAACTTCTCTCCTTCCTGTAGGTAGATTATTAGCTTTCCTAAAGCAAGCACCCTGTATCATGTTCACCGTTTTCTCATCCCAGTCATATCTGCAGGGGTCAAAAAGTATTTGTCAAAAAAAAAAAAAAAAGATTGAAACAAAAGAAACTCAAAAAAGAGATTATCAAACAAAATCTTTGAATGAAAACAGTTTAAAATGTTCAAGAGCTCTGGATGTCAACATCACTTAGCTCTTACTAGACAGGGATTCTTTGTGGGGAGGCTTCCTTCAGATGGAGACTGGCACTGCTCAGTTCAGTCGCTCAGTCGTGTCCGACTCTTTGTGACCCCATGAATCGCAGCACACCAGGCCTCCATGTCCATCACCATCTCCCGGAGTTCACTCAAACTCACTGTAAGCCAAGCTAAAAGAGCTTCAGGTCTCAACCCAGGCTCTGCTGGCCTAGGACTCTCAGACAGCTTAAGAGTTAAAAGTCTCTTGCTGCTTTGGATCATGAAGGCTGAGAAGTTTCTCTGTGTCTGGGAAATCAGTGCTCCAGCCCTCCACCAATTTCCCACATCACAGAGCTGAGGAGGCTTCGTATGTTTGCTGGCCCCCTCCTTCTGCTTTCAGGCTGCACACTTTACATTGTAGGCTTCCTGGAACACCCTGACAAATGTGTATTCTTATCTGTGACGACACACTCCCCTGGCTGGGAAGGATCCCAGCACACGAAGTTTCTATGTCTCTCACAGCTTCCTGTTTCTCAACAAATAAAAGCCTCAAAAGGAAAAAAAAAAAAAATGCTGTAGACTCAGTGCCTCCTCCTGTGAGGATCCTTATTTGAGTAAGAAGAGCAGACAAACATCTGCTGGGCGCCTGATCACTCATTACGTTGCTCTGACTTAGTTCCTGCACTTCCTCTCATCCTTACAGGAACCACAATTAACAGCAAATAAGTTTTGTTGCTATCTGCCATTCCACAGCTGCAGTTTTTTCACCTAACTTCTTATTAAGGACACAGGGATTTCAGCCCCATGCTCCTGATGAGCTAGACAGAGAGGTGATAGTATTAGAGAGGTGATAGGATAGGTGATGTCCCGTCCATCCCCATCATGGGAGGGGCGGGGCGGGAGGTCCAGGAGACGGACAGGATATATGGATACATATGTCCCAGAGTCTGACACTACCACCAAACTAAAAAACTTGGATACATATAGCTGATTCAATTCCTTGTAGAGCAGAAACTAACACAACATTGTAAAGCAATTTATTCCAATAAAAAAGAGATAATTATGTATTCTAAATCTAGACTGATGAAAATATCAAATAGGACAGAATCCCTGAATATTCAGATTACTGTCCTCTATATCACCATGTCAGTTTCCTTTACCACTTATCTATTTGCATTGCAGGCAATACTATTCCTCTCATCTAGAAACTGTGGACTGAACACTTTCTTCTTCATCCTTTATATTCAATCTCTCAAGTCTTACAAAAGAAACAAAGAGGTTATGTGGCCACAGCATTCCTTTCAGAAAGGTAAGGAATTGGGGTAAGGCTGGTATTACACAGACGGTGAAGACCAGGATGCATTGGCACAAAACACTTCAACAGCTCTACAGCAGCCCTGCACAAGCATTTGGGAGAACAAGGATGAGTAAGGTAAACAAGAAAGAGAAAATGGTCAGCAATCGGGTAGACAGCCAGTTCCTGAGTAGACAGGCAAAAGAAGCAATGAATGAGCATTTCCCCAAGCAGTAATCACTGAGGAGCTTTTAAAGACTGAAATCTCTAAGGGTCCATTTTAAGTTGTTGCTGTATTATACTGGAAACTCCCTCACTTACTGGGTTCACAGCAGTGACATCAGCAGGACCCCGGGAAGTATAAAGACCACTTCAGCTTGTGGGGGGTCCTAGGAGGGTAGAAAAGAGACCAACAAGTAGGAGGCACAATGAGTAATGAGATCCAGATCTCAATGAAAGCAGAAACTAAGAGATGCCAACAACTACGAGAATGTTAGCCTTCTATGAACCCCTCCAGATGGTAAGGTCACAGGGAATTCCAACCTATGTGGGACAGATTCAAGCTAAGACTTATTTGAGTCTTCGAGGACAAGGTGGCCACAGCACATGTCTCCCTGTGGGCCATCAGCCAACACTAAATTTGTCCCAACCCCTCACGGCTCAGCAATTGCTCCTACCTGATCAGGTGCACACCTCATGAACCATTACCAAGCATCATGATGTGCCAGGCAGACAGGTAAGCACTTTCTATCAGCATTTCCTTTAACACTTACACTTACATTGAAAAATACACTCCAACTGTCAGAAGTGAGAACATGGAGACTGAGAGAAGTTACCAATCTTGACCAATATCCCACTGCAGTTTAAGTGGCAAGGAAAAAATCTGAACTCATCTTCCCAAGACCAAGATCCCATGCTTCTCCCTGTTCTCTGTGCTATATCCACAAGCTAAGAAGTTTTTTTCTATAGGACAATCCTGAATTTCTAACTGCCAATTTGCCACTGAAAGTCCTCTGAACAAACCTGGGGCAGTAAAGAATAATTTTAGTAGAATATTTAATATCCTTCTAAAGCTAGTGGAGGTGATGGAATTCAAGTGGAGCTATTTCAAATCCTGAAAGATGATGCTGTGAAAGTGCTGCACTCAATATGCCAGCAAATTTGGAAAACTCAGCAGTGGCCACAGGACTAGAAAAGGTCAGTTTTCATTCCAATCCCAAAGAAAGGCAATGCCAAAGAATGCTCAAACTACCGCACAATTGTACTCATCTCACATGCTAGTAAAGAAATGCTCAAAATTCTCCAAGCCAGGCTTCAGCAGTACATGAACCGTGAACTTTCAGATGTTCAAGCTGGTTTTAGAAAAGGCAAAGGAACCAGAGATCAAATTACCAACATCCGCTGGATCATCGAAAAAGCAAGAGAGTTCCAGAAAAACATCTATTTCTAGTTTATTGACTACACGAAAATCTTTTACTGTGTGGATCACAATAAACTGTGGAAAATTCTGAAAGAGATGGGAATACCAGAGCACCTGACCTGCCTCTTGAGAAACCTATATGCACGTCAGGAAGCAACAGTTAGAACTGGACATGGAACAACAGACTGGTTCCAAATAGGAAAAGGAGTACATCAAAGCTGTATATTGTCACCCTGCTTATTTAACTTACATGCAAAGTACATCAGGAGAAATGCTGGGCTCGAAGAAGCACAAGCTGGAATTAAGATTGCCAGGAGAAATATCAATAACCTCAGATATGCAGATGACACCACCCTTATCGCAGAAAGTGAAGAGGAACTAAAAAGCCTCTTGATGAAAATGAAAGTGGAGAGTGAAAAAGTTGGCTTAAAGCTCAACATTCAGAAAACAAAGATCATGGCATCTGGTCCTGTCACTTCTTGGGAAATAGACCTGTCTCTTATACACATCTAGATGTGTATAAGAGACAGGTACAATACACTACCAGCACAGACTCTAGCAATGTATTAGTATATCTTCACCTTGTACTTACATTGGTTTCAGTCTCCGGTGCAATATTCATTTAGTTGCATGAAAATTATTAGTACTGCCTGTATATCAACATGCGACGGTAGAAAAATAGATGTATTTTTTTTAATAGGGGCTGTTTGTTAAGGAAAACAAAGAGAAAACATGTTATTTATCTCCTCTCTCTCAAGAAACCCCAGGGAAACATCAGTAAAGGACAATTATTTGTTGACAAAGACAACACTTTGCCCATATATTCAGGGAACCTTTTTGTATCACACTATTTAATCATTCATTAAGTATGTATTAAAATTTAGTCTGTGTCAGATAGTATATATGGTGTTCATAACTTCTCTCCTTCCTGTAGGTAGATTATTAGCTTTCCTAAAGCAAGCACCCTGTATCATGTTCACCGTTTTCTCATCCCAGTCATATCTGCAGGGGTCAAAAAGTATTTGTCAAAAAAAAAAAAAAAAGATTGAAACAAAAGAAACTCAAAAAAGAGATTATCAAACAAAATCTTTGAATGAAAACAGTTTAAAATGTTCAAGAGCTCTGGATGTCAACATCACTTAGCTCTTACTAGACAGGGATTCTTTGTGGGGAGGCTTCCTTCAGATGGAGACTGGCACTGCTCAGTTCAGTCGCTCAGTCGTGTCCGACTCTTTGTGACCCCATGAATCGCAGCACACCAGGCCTCCATGTCCATCACCATCTCCCGGAGTTCACTCAAACTCACTGTAAGCCAAGCTAAAAGAGCTTCAGGTCTCAACCCAGGCTCTGCTGGCCTAGGACTCTCAGACAGCTTAAGAGTTAAAAGTCTCTTGCTGCTTTGGATCATGAAGGCTGAGAAGTTTCTCTGTGTCTGGGAAATCAGTGCTCCAGCCCTCCACCAATTTCCCACATCACAGAGCTGAGGAGGCTTCGTATGTTTGCTGGCCCCCTCCTTCTGCTTTCAGGCTGCACACTTTACATTGTAGGCTTCCTGGAACACCCTGACAAATGTGTATTCTTATCTGTGACGACACACTCCCCTGGCTGGGAAGGATCCCAGCACACGAAGTTTCTATGTCTCTCACAGCTTCCTGTTTCTCAACAAATAAAAGCCTCAAAAGGAAAAAAAAAAAAAATGCTGTAGACTCAGTGCCTCCTCCTGTGAGGATCCTTATTTGAGTAAGAAGAGCAGACAAACATCTGCTGGGCGCCTGATCACTCATTACGTTGCTCTGACTTAGTTCCTGCACTTCCTCTCATCCTTACAGGAACCACAATTAACAGCAAATAAGTTTTGTTGCTATCTGCCATTCCACAGCTGCAGTTTTTTCACCTAACTTCTTATTAAGGACACAGGGATTTCAGCCCCATGCTCCTGATGAGCTAGACAGAGAGGTGATAGTATTAGAGAGGTGATAGGATAGGTGATGTCCCGTCCATCCCCATCATGGGAGGGGCGGGGCGGGAGGTCCAGGAGACGGAGAGGATATATGGATACATATGTCCCAGAGTCTGACACTACCACCAAACTAAAAAACTTGGATACATATAGCTGATTCAATTCCTTGTAGAGCAGAAACTAACACAACATTGTAAAGCAATTTATTCCAATAAAAAAGAGATAATTATGTATTCTAAATCTAGACTGATGAAAATATCAAATAGGACAGAATCCCTGAATATTCAGATTACTGTCCTCTATATCACCATGTCAGTTTCCTTTACCACTTATCTATTTGCATTGCAGGCAATACTATTCCTCTCATCTAGAAACTGTGGACTGAACACTTTCTTCTTCATCCTTTATATTCAATCTCTCAAGTCTTACAAAAGAAACAAAGAGGTTATGTGGCCACAGCATTCCTTTCAGAAAGGTAAGGAATTGGGGTAAGGCTGGTATTACACAGACGGTGAAGACCAGGATGCATTGGCACAAAACACTTCAACAGCTCTACAGCAGCCCTGCACAAGCATTTGGGAGAACAAGGATGAGTAAGGTAAACAAGAAAGAGAAAATGGTCAGCAATCGGGTAGACAGCCAGTTCCTGAGTAGACAGGCAAAAGAAGCAATGAATGAGCATTTCCCCAAGCAGTAATCACTGAGGAGCTTTTAAAGACTGAAATCTCTAAGGGTCCATTTTAAGTTGTTGCTGTATTATACTGGAAACTCCCTCACTTACTGGGTTCACAGCAGTGACATCAGCAGGACCCCGGGAAGTATAAAGACCACTTCAGCTTGTGGGGGGTCCTAGGAGGGTAGAAAAGAGACCAACAAGTAGGAGGCACAATGAGTAATGAGATCCAGATCTCAATGAAAGCAGAAACTAAGAGATGCCAACAACTACGAGAATGTTAGCCTTCTATGAACCCCTCCAGATGGTAAGGTCACAGGGAATTCCAACCTATGTGGGACAGATTCAAGCTAAGACTTATTTGAGTCTTCGAGGACAAGGTGGCCACAGCACATGTCTCCCTGTGGGGCCATCAGCCAACACTAAATTTGTCCCAACCCCTCACGGCTCAGCAATTGCTCCTACCTGATCAGGTGCACACCTCGTGAACCATTACCAAGCATCATGATGTGCCAGGCAGACAGGTAAGCACTTTCTATCAGCATTTCCTTTAACACTTACACTTACATTGAAAAATACACTCCAACTGTCAGAAGTGAGAACATGGAGACTGAGAGAAGTTACCAATCTTGACCAATATCCCACTGCAGTTTAAGTGGCAAGGAAAAAATCTGAACTCATCTTCCCAAGACCAAGATCCCATGCTTCTCCCTGTTCTCTGTGCTATATCCACAAGCTAAGAAGTTTTTTTCTATAGGACAATCCTGAATTTCTAACTGCCAATTTGCCACTGAAAGTCCTCTGAACAAACCTGGGGCAGTAAAGAATAATTTTAGTAGAATATTTAATATCCTTCTAAAGCTAGTGGAGGTGATGGAATTCAAGTGGAGCTATTTCAAATCCTGAAAGATGATGCTGTGAAAGTGCTGCACTCAATATGCCAGCAAATTTGGAAAACTCAGCAGTGGCCACAGGACTAGAAAAGGTCAGTTTTCATTCCAATCCCAAAGAAAGGCAATGCCAAAGAATGCTCAAACTACCGCACAATTGTACTCATCTCACATGCTAGTAAAGAAATGCTCAAAATTCTCCAAGCCAGGCTTCAGCAGTACATGAACCGTGAACTTTCAGATGTTCAAGCTGGTTTTAGAAAAGGCAAAGGAACCAGAGATCAAATTACCAACATCCGCTGGATCATCGAAAAAGCAAGAGAGTTCCAGAAAAACATCTATTTCTAGTTTATTGACTACACGAAAATCTTTTACTGTGTGGATCACAATAAACTGTGGAAAATTCTGAAAGAGATGGGAATACCAGAGCACCTGACCTGCCTCTTGAGAAACCTATATGCACGTCAGGAAGCAACAGTTAGAACTGGACATGGAACAACAGACTGGTTCCAAATAGGAAAAGGAGTACATCAAAGCTGTATATTGTCACCCTGCTTATTTAACTTACATGCAAAGTACATCAGGAGAAATGCTGGGCTCGAAGAAGCACAAGCTGGAATTAAGATTGCCAGGAGAAATATCAATAACCTCAGATATGCAGATGACACCACCCTTATCGCAGAAAGTGAAGAGGAACTAAAAAGCCTCTTGATGAAAATGAAAGTGGAGAGTGAAAAAGTTGGCTTAAAGCTCAACATTCAGAAAACAAAGATCATGGCATCTGGTCCTGTCACTTCTTGGGAAATAGACGGGGAAACAGTATCAGACTTTTATCTTTTTCAGCTCCAAAATCACTGCAGATGGTGACTGAAGCCATAAAATTAAAAGACACGTATTCCTTGGAAGAAAAGTTATGACCAACCTAGATAGCATATTCAAAAGCAGAGACATTACTTTGCCAACAAAGGTCCATTTAGTCAAGGCTATGGTTTTTCCAGTGGTCATGTATGGATGAGAGTGTTGGACTGTGATGAAAGCTTAGCACTGAAGAATTGATGCTTTTGAACTGTGGTGTTGGAGAAGACTCTTGAGAGTCCCTTGGACTGCAAGGAGATCCAACCAGTCCATTCTGAAGGAGATCAGTCTTGGGTGTTCTTTGGAAGGAAAGATGCTAAAGTTGAAACTCCAGTACTTTGGCCACCTCATGCGAAGAAATGACTCATTGGAAACGACTTTGATGCTGGGAGGGATTGGGGGCAGGAGGAAAAGGGGACAACAGAGGATGAGATGGCTGGATGGCATCACCGACTCGATGGACGTGAGTTTGAGTGAACTCTGGGAGATGGTGATGGACAGGGAGGCCTGGCATGCTGAGATTCATGGGGTCACAAAGAGTTGGACACGACTGAGCGACTGAACTGAACTAAAGCTAAGAAAATATAATCATTCAATGAAAATCTGAGGATATGCATTTGTGTGGTTTTTTATGCTGTTTGTAAATGGAAATGTAATGCCAAATGATGTCAGAAATCAAGCTAGAAGATACTATCGATATCTGTGAAGAGATTCAGCTAAATGAGAGCTCCTCAAATACGCTGATGACACATTTTAAAATAACTAAAAAGGACGTCCTGGTGGCCTAGAGGTTAAGAATCCACCTGCCAGTGCAGGGGACAGAGGTTCAATCCTTGGTCTGGGAAGATTCCACACACCACGGAGCAACTAAGCCTGAGACACAACTGCTGAAACCTGGGTGCCTAGAGCCCACGTTCTGCAACAAGGAATGCCACTGCAGTGAGAAGCCTGGACACTGCAACTAGAGAGCAGTCCCTGCCCTCCACAAGTGCAGCCAAAAATAAAGAAATGAAGTTTATAAAAAATGAAAATAAAATAAATAAAAACTTAGGGATTTTTTTAAAGTATAAATTAGCTATGTCCCAAATTTACTTGGTTAACAATTTGTTTTTCTCATTCTGAAACTTGACTTTGGATAAAAGTGACAGAATGGTTTGAATAATGAAGAAACTAGAGTGAGTAAAAAATAAAGAAATGAAGTTTATAAAAAATGAAAATAAAATAAATAAAAACTTAGGGATTTTTTTAAAGTATAAATTAGCTATGTCCCAAATTTACTTGGTTAACAATTTGTTTTTCTCATTCTGAAACTTGACTTTGGATAAAAGTGACAGAATGGTTTGAATAATGAAGAAACTAGAGTGAGTAAAGGATAAAACATAAGAGATAATCCATTCACCATTCACAAGAGTTATTTTAGATATAATCCTCTAAAAGTTAGGTTACTGAGGTACTCCAGAATCTATTAAAATAATACTGTTTGCATTCAGCTTAGCAGAGCACCAAAGGTTTAAGCACCCTTACATTTAACCAAAGAGTTTTATCTATCAACTCCCAGGTTTCCAACCCACAGGTATTTCTTCATCCAGGCATTAACTGGAGTTGATATTTACAAGTCATTTAGAGTTTAGTTTGTAGTTTGGGGGTACAAACTAGTATGTCATCTATAAAAGGGCATAACTTTTATTATTTAGCTTAGAAAATTTGTCTGTTTAACTTTTTATAGTTCCAGCTTTTCACATATCAAGTTTTAAAATTATTATTAACAAAGTTTATAATATAGTCACTCAGGTACTAGAATTTTGCCAGTATTTAGCTAGGCCTCAGTGCGTATATACTAATCATGTCAGATAGCTACTGACACTTAGGATCAAAGCTTCAATATTATAGTGTATTTTCATCATACAGGAGAGTTTTTGTTTCAGTCTAGGAATTTTTTCCACAAAGAGCAAAGAAAAGTATTCAATCTTTACAACAGAATCTTATCTCTCTTTTAAGATAAGTTTTTAAAAAGCCATATAAGGAAAAAAATATTACCTTAAATTCTTCAGACAGCTTCTTGCTCATTTTATGTAACAAAATATAGAGAAGATTTGATATTAAGCAGGGTTCAAAACATCCTTTAAACAAGTCTGTTTCAATATACATCACGCCACTGAGACACATTCTCCTGATATAAATGTTTAGAAAGACATGATCTGGATTTGCTTCCCAAACAGTGATGGTAACAATAGTAAACAGGTATACAGTACTTTATCACTAGAGGTATTNAGATTTGATATTAAGCAGGGTTCAAAACATCCTTTAAACAAGTCTGTTTCAATATACATCACGCCACTGAGACACATTCTCCTGATATAAATGTTTAGAAAGACATGATCTGGATTTGCTTCCCAAACAGTGATGGTAACAATAGTAAACAGGTATACAGTACTTTATCACTAGAGGTATTTTCTCATATTGTTTCATTTAATTGACACACAGCCGTGGAAACAAGTCTGACACCAGCACCTCTATTTTACCAATGATGAAGCTAATGTTAAGAGGTTAAGATCAACTGAGAGTTGAGAGATGGAGCACTTGTGTAGATTCCAATTCTTGACACCCTATCCAGGATTTGTTCTTTATGGCTATGCTGCCTTCTACAGTGACATACAAGGGTTTGAATTTCTCAAACAAAGTTCATGTAAATATTTACAAGATGGGGAGCTCTATTACATATATATTTACATCAAATAATGCAAAATTAACCAAAATTATCTTCATCTTCAGTGTTTTTCTTGGGCTTCTCTGATAGCTTTGTTGGGAAAGAATCCACCTGCAATGCAAGAGAGCCCGGTTCAATTCCTGGGTTGGGAAGATCCACCGGAGAAGGGATAGATTACCCACTCCAGTATTCTTGGGCTTCCCTTAAGGCTTAGCTGCTGAAGAATCTGCCTGCAATGCACGAGACTTGGCTTCAATTCCTGGGTTTGGAAGACCCCTGGAGAAGGTAAAGGCTACCGCTCCAGTATTCTGGCCTGGAGAATTCGATGGACTATATAGTCCATAGGGTCACAAAGAGTCGGATACCAATGAGCAACTTTCACTTCCTTTTAATGTTTTTATTATTGCCAATCTATTTTTACTATAAAGGATAATCTGCTTTGAATTTAAACTGGTGTTTGAATAGAAAGTAATTATTCCACAGCTGTATTTTCACATTAATGATATTAGTTACAAGTCACACACCTAACCTTGTATACTACACTTATGAAATGAACACTGTCATGGATAATTCCATAACAATTATAATTCAAGTTTGTCTTTCTAGATCTGAAATCTATATTTAGGAAAGAAACTATAAAATAACTTAATAAGTCAATGCTAAACTGTTTTTCAAAATTTTATACCATTTACACTCACATTTGTAATATCTAAGAATTCCCACAGATCCATACCAACTCTTGGTATTGTCAGGAATATTGCAGAATATTATACAGTAGTATAAATCAGTAAGAGAGTTACATATCACAACAAGGATGAATTTTTAAATATTATATTGTTTTTAAAAAGCAAATGATCAAAGGCTTTATAGACATCAATATCATTTTCATAAAGCTCAAAATGAGAAAAATGTAAATAGATTTATATACATGTATGATAAAACTACTTTTAAAAAGATAGAATAATAAACACAAAATTCTAGATGGATTTTTTTTTCCTGTTGAAAGCAGAAATATGGGATTTGGGTAATGTAGCTAAGAATTTATATTGTACTATGTGCTTTCATAAGTACAAAAATCATATAAATTTGCATTTTTATTGAAATATATTTGATTTATAATAGTGTGCTAATTTCAGGTGTACAGCATATTGATTCCGTAGTTTTGCAAATTGTGGGTTATTACAAGACAATGGCTGTAATTCCCTGTGCTATACAGTATAACCCTGTTACTTACTTAATAAAATTTCTGTTTTAAGTGACAAGTGTACCATACAAATCTTCCTTCACATTACAGTAAAATCTTAAAAACACTCTTTGCCAAAATAGTAAAAAATTTGAATCAATCATACTCTTTTGAAGGGCCTCTCTTGTAATTATCCATAATTAAAACTGCCTGATCCAATCTCATCATACTCTCATTTATCTATGGGATTACACCTTAACTCAGTATTACTGAGCCACTTTCACTGACTTCATGAAACCCCACGCATCCTTTGCAAAAGGTCCAAAATTTGTGTGCATTTTGCATTGCCCTGGCATGTGATTTTGAGATGTTCACAGAAGATAGTAAAAGACTTATTGACTTGATGCCAAAGAGCAGAGATGCTAGTAGGATTAAGTGGAGAGGGACTCATGAATAAGGAGTCCTTTGATAAATCATTAATAAATATTTTCTTGGTTTAGATATGGGAACTATGATAATAAGCACTGTACCAGTTGGATTCCTAACACTGAGTACATGTCTTAACCTATGTAGAACCTCAGAATGGTCTTCAATGAACTGACTGACAGAAACACTAATAAACTACTGGCCCCTCAACACTGCTATAAGGGAGGCAAGGCAGTTTATATGAAAAACTTTGTAAACATTCAAACACATCTAATCAAATATTAATATTTTTAAAGAGATTTGTATTCATGAGCAAACTGTCAAGAGAAGGCAATTACATAAATGAAGCAACCTTTATTTCAACTTGGAACCAAATGAACAAAGCACATTACAACAAATAAGAGAGGAATAAAATCAGCCCTCCATATCTGTGGGTTCTGCATCTGTGGATTTGACCAACTGCCAATTGAAAATATTACAAAAAAAAAATCCAGAAAGTTTCAAAAAGCAAAACTTGATTTTGTCCCACACTGGCAACTACTGATGTAGACTTTATATCATATTAGTTATTATAAGTAATCTAGAGATGATTTAAAGTATAGTGTAAGGAAAAATCATGTAGGGTATATGCAGATATTACACCATTTTATATAAGAGACTTGAGCATCTGGGATCCTAAAATGAATCCCTGGAGGATTCCCAGAGACAATTACTGCTAAGTATGTTCCAACGATTTCTAGAGGAGGCTCCCATGGGCTTCCTAATAGAGTCCCAGTAAAATTATTGAAATTTCAAGCTCTTCAACCATGTGGAAAATGGGACTGACTAATTTTCAACTTTGCAGGAACATATCTACATTAAATAAAGTCATCTACATACTGTAAGCCAGGCCAAAACAGAATATTTGGGGTTTGTCATGTGTTTTCTTTTTATTCTTGGAAATCTGGGTTTGTTTTAGGAAAAGAACCTGAATTATAAAACACAAGAGATATTAAGGAAAATAAAACTTCTAAAATAGCAATATTTTTATCATGACTGCTAACACAATGATTCAACTTTCCTCACAGGAAGGAAAAGGCCCTTGCGGCAAGGGGCTCATGTAGAGCCGTTTGCATGCATCCTCCTGTAACAGTGTGACATTTGGATTGGTGGTTGCCCACCTGTGTGTACAAGTAGTAGGGCCATCACTTCCACTATGTGGCTGACTCCCTTCAATAAAAAGCAAATGTTATTAAGCCAAAGGAAAATGCCGTCAAAATCCACAAATGCCTCCACAGTCAACAGAGCTGGTGATTACAGCTAAGTAATTCCCCAAAGCCAAATCTCTCCAGGTTTTCTATCCGCTTGCTTTGTTTATATCCCATCACTGTTCAGGATACTATGCTGACGCTAATTATTCAAAGGCAGGAAGGAGGCCTGTATATTCCTTTGTCCCATGCTGTGACCGAATCTGGAAGCAGTAATACCTGCCAAAGCTGCGAGGCCACATCAGTAAGGTGAAATCCTCATGCAGCTTTTCTGGCAAGATGAATGCTCCCAAGCACACTCAACTTCTTTTACAGAGAAAACGCATGTGTTCCCCTTAACTTTTTGACACAGACTAAAAAACTGACTATTCTGTTAATCAATGGTTTCTCTATCCTTGGGAGTGTTTCTTATATCTCAAAGCCCTGAAATTGTCAATTATTATACATGGGAGGGACATAGGGCCTGGGTTGTTCAATTTTCTTTAGAATCTTACATACTTTTATTGGTAAACAGAGAAAATAAGCCAAGCATCCAAGCTAAGAAGTTTTAAAAAAATAAGACAGAAAAGGCCCAAAGAAAATACAGGGAAATGATAAAACCATGGACAGAGGCATCTGGCAGGCTACAGACTATGGGGTCACAAAGAGTCACACATAACCTAAGGACTACACCACCACAGAGACAATTTAGAGATAATTTGCTACTGTAACCCTGTTGCTCAAACGAGACAAAGGCCATTTATGTCACTTATGAGCCTGGATGTTAACAGTTTTGATTTTTTCTATTATGCCATTTTATCTTTAGAAGGTATTTACTTTTCATATTGTAATTAAAACCTTTGAATTTTTTAAGAAAAATGAAATTACTGATCAAAAAAAAGGAAAAAGCAGTGAGTACTGCAGACAAAAATGTTGCCTGTCGTTCCAGTAAACAAAGACTGTGTCCTGCCGTCAGGCCATCAGCCACTATAACTGTCCCCAACAATACACCCTGAGATGATCTCAGGATGGACCAAAACAGGATACTGGCCCTAGAGAGTTAAGATGCATATCTAAGGAATAATTTCACTGAGCCCAGACTCCTGCATTCATAGAAAAACATGAAAAGCATTAACTTGAGATGTTTGTTGTTGTGATTAGCAGTAATCTTTTGATACTCAGCTACATATTTTTTGTTGTTATTTTATTTTGGTGTTTTTTGTTTTCCTGCATATCCTGTGTGCTCAGTTGCTTCAGTCATATCCAACTCTTTGTGACCCTATGGACTGTACCACACAGGGCTCCTCTGTCCATGCGGATTCTCCAGGCAAGAACTCTAGAGTGGGCTACCATTTCCTGCTCCAGGGGATCTTTCCAACCCAGGGACTAAACCTGCATCTCTTATGTGTCCTGCATTGGGAGGTGGGTTCTTAACCACGAGTGCCACCTGGGAAGTCCCTGTATATCCGGGCTCCTCCCTTACCTCTTTGGAACAGTTCTACAGAGCTCTCTGAGAGGCTGTCTCTCAGACTATAGTTCTCAGCAAGGTTCCAAACAAAGCACAACTTCCAACTCTTACGTTATGTATTTTTCTTCAGTTCGGACAGTACATACAGCAAGTTAATTTTGAGGATGAGGTGGATCCAACATTAAATTACTAAGAGTGTACAGTTTAGGTCTCTTCAGTCACAAGTGATAGAAGCCCAGCTCATATCTGTCTACCAAAAAATAAGAGAGAGAGAGAATTCACTGGATTACAAAACTGATAAGATATTCAGACTGGGCTGTCAGGATTCTGAATTTTCAGCTCAAACTTCGCCTTCCCCTCAGGAGTAATGTGAACTCCCACCCATATCAGACAGTCTGCTTACTGCTGCTGGTTGGTTTAGTGGTAAAGTCATGTCCTTTTGCAACCCTATGGACTGTAGCCTGCCAGATTCCTCTGTCCATGGGATTTTCCAGGCAAGAATACTGGAGTGGGTTGCCATTTCCTTCTCCAGGGGATCTTCCTGACCCAGGGATCAAACCTGTGTCTCCTGCAAAGCAGGCTGTCTCCTGCACTGCAGGAGGATTCTTTACCACTGAGCCACGTAGGAAGTCCAGCAGCAAGACTATCTTGCTTATTACTTCATGCTACAAAATTCCAGGCGGGGGGAAGTTAACAAGTTTCCTTTCCAATAATTTCAACAAAAAATTCAAGAATTGAGTCTCACTTGATCAATACTGGTTACTTACTCCCTGTGGGCAGGAGATGCTCCCTTGCTCGTTACAGCAAGGAGAAGGATGAAGGCAGCCCCTCCTGAGCTACACTGAATATAGGAGGAGAGGTCTCCCAAATGAAATTCCAGATACTGTAAGAGAAGAAAAGGGAAACTGATGCTGATGCTGGAGAAGCACAAATAGTATATTGCCACCACAACCAACCACTGCTCCATATCTTAAAAAATAAAATAAAAAAAGAGCAAATGGAAAAGAGAGGTACCGAGCAGCTGACCCTAACTAAAAAGCCTTTTGATGAAAGTGAAAGTGGAGAGTGAAAAAGTTGGCTTAAAGCTCAACATTCAGAAAACAAAGATCATGGCATCCGGTCCCATCACTTCATGGGAAATAGATGGGGAAACAGTGGAAACAGTGTCAGACTTTATTTTGGGGGGCTTCAAAATCACTGCAGATGGTGACTGCAGCCATGAAATTTAAAAGACGCTTACTCCTTGGAAGGAAAGTTATGACCAACCTAGATAGCATATTGAAAAGCAGAGACATTACTTTGCCAACAAAGGTCCGTCTAGTCAAGTCTATGGTTTTTCCAGTGGTCACGTATGGATGTGAGAGTTGGACTGTGAAGAAAGCTGAGCNGGGTGAAACAGTTGGCTTAAAGCTCAACATTCAGAAAACGAAGATCATGGCATCTGGTCCCATCACTTCATGGGAAATAGATGGGGAAACAGTGGAAACAGTGTCAGACTTTATTTTGGGGGGGCTCCAAAATCACTGCAGATGGTGACTGCAGCCATGAAATTAAAAGATGCTTACTCCTTGGAAGGAAAGTTATGACCAACCTAGATAGTATATTCAAAAGCAGAGACATTATTTTACCAACTAAGGTCCGTCTAGTCAAGACTATGGTTTTTCCTGTGGTCATGTATGGATGTGAGAGTTGGACTGTGAAGAAGGCTGAGCGCCGAAGAATTGATGCTTTTGAACTGTGGTGTTGGAGAACTCTTGAGAGTCCCTTGGACTGCAAGGAGATCCAACCAGTCCATTCTGAAGGAGATCAACCCTGGGATTTCCTTGGAAGGACTGATGCTAAAGCTGAAACTCTAGTACTTTGGCCACCTCATGCGAAGCGTTGACTCACTGGAAAAGACTTTGATGCTGGGAGGGATTGGGAGCAGGAGGAGAAGGGGACAACAGAGGATGAGATGGCTGGATGGCATCACTGACTCAATGGACGTGAGTCTGAGTGAACTCCGGGAGATGGTGATGGACAGGGAGGCCTGGCGTGCTGTGATTCATGGCGTCGCAAAGAGTCAGAAATGACTGAGCGACTGAACTGAACTGAAGCAACCTCTTCTGTTCTAAATTTTTCTTCTATTAAGTTCCACACAGTCTTTGTTCCCTCTGTCAGGTCATTGCCCCTATTATACAAATTATCATAATTCTCAGATTCCCTGAATTTTTGAGTCCTGTCTTTGTTCTAACTACTTGACCTCCCAAAAGCCTGGTGCTTAGATACCTGTCTTAATTATTTCCCCCTCGATCTTTGTTTCTCTTTCTTTGCATCAATGTCAAAACTCTTCTGTATGACCAAGAGGTGACTCTTTGTCTCTGAAAATGAAGATGTTTTGTGGATGATGCAATATTTAAAATTATCCTCCAGAAAACCCTTATGCATGTACTGTGCACCCAAATAAAAGAAAAAGGGAAAGTACATTTGGTAAATGTGGTCTGTAGTAAGATAAAGTCAGTTGGTTGAACTGGCTTTTTAATGCATTCTCTTAAGAAACTCAAGTAGATGTGAAGACATATCGCCCAAATAATTCCTTTGTCCTTCTCCAACTTTTGCATTTGAAGGCAATGCATGGATAAAGATACAGATGCTAATATACTTTGGTATAGGCAAGGCATCTAGAAAACACTTTTCTTGGAAAATTCTAGTGAGAGAACAGGTCATGCCATGAGAGCAGACTTCCCTATATACCAGAAATATATCTCTGACAAGATTTTTAAGCTTCAGGAGCTGTCAGAGGAAAATCTTCTGGGTTATTAGTTGTTTATAGTCTGACAGTAACAAATGCTCCCCTGAGACTTAGGAAGCACAACGTGAGTCTGACATCACAGAGCTGGATTCCTTCCCTAACAGACCCTGTCTGTCCTCTCTGAGAAGTCAGTCCTTAAGATTCAAGGAAGGAAGTGTGAAGAATTGTGATCATCTGCCCCACTGTATTTTCCCTACAATAAGACAATGCATTCTTATTTAATTTCTTTTGGTACTTCTAGAATTTTATATACAATTATGTAATTGTAACTCCATGATATAGACTGAGAAGAGTGGTTGTGATTTCTAACTTATCCCATACATCAGGAAGTTCCTTTGGTGTTTTTATTTCATTATAATCCAATTATACAAATTTTGGATGCCCTAGGAATTTAAAATGGGCTTCCCTGGTGGCTCAGAGGTTAAAGCGTCTGCCTGGAATGCGGGAGACCTGGATTCTATCCCTGGGTCGGGAAGATCCCCTGGAGAAGGAAATGGCAACCCACTCCAGTACTCTTACCTGGAGAATCCCATGGACAGAGGTGCCTGGTAGGATACAGCCCAAGGGGTCTCAAAGAGTCAGACATGACTGAGCGACTTCAATTCAATTCTGGAGTTTAAAATAAGGAGAAAGAGCCATCAGTTGCCTTTTAACTGGTCCATAGCAGTATTATAAAATGCAATATTCTGTGTGCCCCCCTCCTTGTCTCCTCACTGCCAACAGTATTAAGTGAAACAGACTCAATTTGCCCACCTGAAAGTTTCTTTTGACGGAGTTTAGAGAGAAGGGACACTTTGCCTTAGCATTTGCTGGTGAGCTGCCGGGGCTTAGAGAGGGAGGAACACACACACACCGTGGGGACCAAGACAGTAAGATCTAGGCACATGGGAAGGGAGGGAAAAGTGGGAATTCCAGGAATGGTAGATTCAGAGGAAGGCTACATGGGAGCAGGGGAACTGACACCAGGAAGACCGATGTGCTTTCTAAGAGCATCAAGATACACAGTGTGGGCAGCTGCACACATTGGTACCTGCAGAAGAGCTCCCGGCACAGCGAGAGGCATGTGCATGTGTTTGCGGCGGGCGACTCCATGCTCTTCTCAGGAGGCTGTGTACCCAGCTTGGGGCTGCGTCCGTCCAAAGGAGAGGTGTCTGCAGATTCATCCTGAGATGCAGAGTTGTGCCCTGTCCACTCCTTCTTTCAGCCCCCTGTCCTTTTCCTTCTGCTTTCCTTCCCTCTCCCACATCCCTCTTGCCTGTCTCCTTTCTCAACCCCGTTCCCTTTCCTGCCTCCTGAATGCTAAAAATAGCATTACGTGGATTGCCAAGAAGATGAATGTGACTTCATTAATGAACAACAACAACAAAAAAAAGATGAAAAATAAGCTGTGTAAGGAAGGGATTGATGAGGGAAGTATGGACTATGTTAAATGACTGTGTTAAAATCCAGATCTAGAGAGTTGGAAGGGGGTGAAGTTCTTTGAGTAAACTGATGCCATGATGCAAACAATATTTGAGGGCTGTTTTCCTGACAAATGTATACAGAGTGACCTAGACCAAAAATGAGACTAGAGATACTCATTTCGGTTTCCCATAAAGGAGTAAATTATTTAAAAATATTTGTCAGGGAAGAGAGAGAAGAATCATTGAACTACACCAGATCAAAGGGAACCAGCCAAAACTATACTCAAGAAAATCAAGTGAGGGTCAATGGGACATACTTAAAACAAAAATCTAATAAGTAACTGAAAAAGTTGAAGCCTGTTACTGAAGTTTAGTTAACTTAGAACAACTCTCCACACAAGCAGCTTAAACAGGTATAGAGATAGACAAACAATAAAGCAGAATAGTATATAATACCGGATATATGTGTAGAAACAGAAGATTTCTACAATGTGTAGTGTTCGCGTGGTCCATAAGGAGTATTATTTCCTTCCTGATTACAGAAACTCTTAACAAGGTTGACAGGTTGACAGGGTAAAGGGTAACTCAATAGAGGCAACACTCTGCTTTCAATTATGATTTCTTTCTACAAAAATTTGAATGGCAAAAGTGAAACTTTTAAGGCAGAGATCTTGTTGATAGAGATCTAGCTTCCTGATTTAAAAATCATAATAAAATTCCAGGACTCAATCTTGGCAATCTATTCAGAAGCATTTTACACATGTTCTTTAATTTTATTCTTTCCCCTTATAATTGAGCACAAAACTAACTTGAATACTCAGCTGGAGCTAAAAATTCATCATTTTTTAGTAAACAATTATTTCAATCTTTGTCTCAAGTTTATGAAGTTTTTAAGACTAAGGCTTATCACTTTTTCTATTTATCACTTCATTTTTTGATAAATGAATAAGGACAAATGCAATAAAATATTCAAGTAATGAAGGAATGCTACTGTGTGAATTAACAGTACTGACAAAACAGAACTGTTGGCTGTTAGACGGTCCTGCTGCTGCTGCTAAGTTGCTTCAGTCATGTCCAATCCTGTGCAGTCCCATAGATAAAAAAAAAGATGAAAAATAAGCTGTGTAAGGAAGGGATTGATGAGGGAAGTATGGACTGACTGTGTTAAATGACTGTGTTAAAATCCAGATCAAGAGAGTTGGAAGGGGGTGAAGTTATTTGAGTAAACTGATGCCATGATGCAAACAATATTTGAGGGCTGTTTTCCTGACAAATGTATACAGAGTGACCTAGACCAAAATGAGACTAGAGATACTCATTTCGGTTTCCCATAAAGGAGTAAATTATTTAAAAATATTTGTCAGGGAAGAGAGAGAAGAATCATTGAACTACACCAGATCAAAGGGAACCAGCCAAAACTATACTCAAGAAAATCAAGTGAGGGTCAATGGGACATACTTAAAACAAAAATCTAATAAGTAACTGAAAAAGTTGAAGCCTGTTACTGAAGTTTAGTTAACTTAGAACAACTCTCCACACAAGCAGCTTAAACAGGTATAGAGATAGACAAACAATAAAGCAGAATAGTATATAATACCGGATATATGTGTAGAAACAGAAGATTTCTACAATGTGTAGTGTTCGTGTGGTCTATAAGGAGTATTATTTCCTTCCTGATTACAGAAACTCTTAACAATGTTGACAGGTTAACAGGGTAAAGGGTAACTCAATAGAGGCAACACTCTGCTTTCAATTATGATTTCTTCCTACAAATATTTGAATGGCAAAAGTGAAACTTTTAAGGCAGAGATCTTGTTGATAGAGATCTAGCTTCCTGATTTAAAAATCATAATAAAATTCCAGGACTCAATCTTGGCAATCTATTCAGAAGCATTTTACACATGTTCTTTAATTTTATTCTTTCCCCTTATAATTGAGCACAAAACTAACTTGAATACTCAGCTGGAGCTAAAAATTCATCATTTTTTAGTAAACAATTATTTCAATCTTTGTCTCAAGTTTATGAAGTTTTTAAGACTAAGGCTTATCACTTTTTCTATTTATCACTTCATTTTTTGATAAATGAATAAGGACAAATGCAATAAAATATTCAAGTAATGAAGGGATGCTACTGTGTGAATTAACAGTACTGACAAAACAGAACTGTTGGCTGTTAGACGGTCCTGCTGCTGCTGCTAAGTTGCTTCAGTCGTGTCCAATCCTGTGCAGTCCCATAGACGGCAGCCCACCAGGCTCCCCCGTCCCCGGGATTCTCCAAGCAAGAACACTGGAGTGGGTTGCCATTTCCTTCTCCAATGCATGAAAGTGAAAAGTGAAAGTGAAGTCACTCAGTCATGTCCGACTCTTCACGACCCCATGGACTGCAGCCCACCTCTGTCCATGGGATTTTCCAGGCAAGAGTAGAATGGGGTGCCATTTCTTTCTCTGGTTAGGCAATGCTAATGTAGTGCAACTCTCTTGTTTTTCAGGGATTGCAGAAAGTTCAAATTCAGAGCATGATGGGAAGTGGCTTATGGATAACATTGCATAATAATGAGAAACGAGAGTTTACAACAGACAGACATAGAAAATTGAAGACCCACCCATAGCTTTTACAACCACCCCTCCAATGCAGCAAGTATACAATCTCCATGAAAGGTGATGGAATCAGTTTACAGAAGAACCTAGAATATAAAGATATTAGAAATATAGTCTTCTGAACAAAGAAATGGTGGTTATTTTGACTTGCTAGAACAAAACATTGCCACTCAGAAGTACCAGCAGTAGTAGAGAAGGTGCCCATTAGGAGTTAATCTTGATCATAAAGAAGAATTGGTTCATGATGTAAAGGTGTTAGGATCTTGTGAAAAAGTGACGTGCACTCTGGAGAGTCATATAGGAAATGAAAGATGTAATGATGCAGCCATGAAATTAAAAGACACTTGTTCCTTGGAAGAAAAGTTATGACCAACCTAGACAGCATATTAAAAAGCAGACACATTACTTTGCCAACAAAGGTCCATCATCTAGTCAAAGCTATGGTTTTTCCAGTAGTCAGGTATGGATGTGAGAGTTGGACTGTAAAGAAAGCTGAGTGCTGAGGAATTGATGCTTTTGAACTGTGGTATTGGAGAAAGCTCTTGAGTGTCCCTTGGACTGCAAGGAGATCCAACCGGTCCATTCTAAAGGACATCAGTCCTGAATATTCACTGGAAGGACTGATGCTGAAGCTGAAACTCCAATACTTTGGCCACCTGATGTGAAGAACTGACTCGTTGGAAAAGACCCTGATGCTGGGAAAGATTGAAGGTGGGAGGAGAAAGGGATGACAGGATGAGATGGTTGGATACCATCACTGACTCTATGGACATGAGTTTGAGTAAACTCCAGGAGTTGGTGATGGACAGGAAAATCTAGCGTGCTGCAGTCCATGGGGCCACAAAGAGTCAGACATGACAGAGTGACTGAACTGATCTGAACTGAATGATTGCTACCACAAGCAATTGTCAGCTATGTGTAATAGACTGTAAAAATTCAGTTTCATAGTTCAGTGAAGAATGTTGGGGTACACTTCTCAGCCCTCTCCTGCAATTTTTCTATTTCCATTTCCATAATGAAGTAGTTCTTTTTTAAATCTTCACTTATTAGTTTTAGACTAGAGAGTCCTTAATATACAACTACAACCCCAAACATTCATTTGATTCAGTGTCCCATCTTCAACTGCTTTCTGTGGCAGTTTCATGTGCTAATAAGTGCATGGATGTTGGAATTTAAAATGACAAGATTCAAATCCTAGGTCTGCAATACGTCAACTGTGCAACCCTGGACTAGTGAGTTACTTTCTAAGCTTCTTTATCTGGAAATAGGAGTGTTACATATACATCAAAACTTCTATTTTAATAACCTTGAAATTATATATATAAAACAGTACTTAGCACATGTTATCCAGTTTTTTATCCATTAAATGTGTTCATATTGCTTGGCTTCAAATAGGAAAAAGAGTATGTCAGGCTGTATATTGTCACCCTGCTTATTGAACTTCTTTGCAGAGTACATCACGAGACGCTGGGCTAGAGGAAGCAGAAGCTGGAATCAAGATTGCCGAGAGAAATATCAATGATATTTCAGATATGCAGATGACACCACCCTTATGGCAGAAAGTGAAGAAGAACTAAAAAGCCCCTTGATGAAAGTGAAAGAGGAGAGTGAAAAAGTTGTCTTAAAGCTCATAATTCAGAAAACTAAGATCATGCCATCTGGTCCCATTACTTCATGGGAAATAGATGCAGAAACAGTGGAAACAGTGGCAGACTTTATTTTTGGGGGCTCCAAAATTACTGCAGATGGTGACTGCAGCCATGAAATTAAAAGACGCTTACTCCTTGGAAGGAAAGTTATGACCAACCTAGATAGCACATTAAAAAGCAAAAACATTACTTGTCAATAAGGGTCCATCTAGTCAAGGCTATGGTTTTTCCAGTAGTCATGTATGGATATGAAAGTTGGACTATAAAGAAAGCTGAGTGCTGAAGAATTGATGCTTTGAACTGTGGTGCTGGAGAAGACTCTTGAGAGTCCCTTGGACTGCAAGGAGATCCAGCCAGTCCATCCTAAAGGAGATCAGTCCTGGGTGTTCACTGGAAGGACTGATGTTGAAGCTGAAACTCCAATACTTTGGCCACCTGATGCAAAGAGCTGACTCATTTGAAAAGATCCTGATGCTGGGAAAGATTGAGGGTAGGAGGAGAAGGGGAACACTGAGGATGAGATGGTAAATGGCATCACAGACTTCAATGGACATGCGTCTGGGTAAACTCTGAGAGTTGGTGATGGACAGGGAAGCCTGGCACGCTGTGATTCATGGGGTTGCAAAGAGTTGGACGTGACTGAGCAACTGAACTGATATTCTCTGGACATTCTTTTGTTTCCCTAAATCATTTAAGACTATTAAATTGCTTGAAATATTATGAAAACAATGTGACTTTTACTAGCTTAATTTTCTTAGATTGCTGTAACCCTTAATATAACTAGTTTCCTTGTCAATTGATCACAAAATCTGCAGCAATAATCCAAAACTCTAGCGCCAAATTCAGGTGGAGAGAATTAGAAGAGAACAAGTATTTATCTTGGATAGATAATAGGATTAGGTAATAGGTTAGATACTGGGGTGAGGGAAAGTAGGGTAGATAGGAAAGAACATAACTTAGAGGAATACTTTTGTTTAAGGGTTTAATAAAAACTATTTACTTATTCACATTAGGTCAGATATAATTCAGTGTCCTAAGGTCATATCACAAACAATGGATGAGTTAGGGATTTCTCCTAATCATTTTCACACCATATCCCTCTAACTTGCTTCTACTGATGGGTCTTAAAAATCCACTAATTCATTTTTCTAGATTCCACATGTATGTGTTAATGATACAGATGAACCCTTTTGCAGGGCAGAAATAGAGATGCAGACATAGAGGACAGGTATGTGGACACATGGGGGAAGCAATGAATTGGAAGGTTGGGATTTATATATATACACCACTGAGTGTGAAATAGATAGCTAGTGGGAACCTGCTGTATACATAGCACAGGGAGCTCAGCTCAGTGCTCTGTGATGACATAAAGGGACGGGATGGGGGGAGAGGTGGGAGGGAGGTCTAAGACAGAGGGATCTATGTATATACATAGCTGATTCACTTAAATGTATAGCAGAAACTAACAACATTGTAAAGCAATTTTACTCCAAAAAAAATCAATTAATTCAAAATGAGGCCTTCACTTACCCTTACATCTCCTCTTTCCTGTATATCCTTTTACTTTCCCAGCTCATTATTAACTCACACTTGGAAGAACAGTATCATTCTATATTTGGTCTTCTTAGCCAAGCTAAGCTGGAAGCAAACCTG
>SJYX01018177.1:229267-279743 GCA_006410675.1 Oreotragus oreotragus | reverse complement strand
TTCAGTCCCTGGATCTGGAAGATGCCCTGGAGGAGGAAATGACAACCCACTTGATTATTCTTGCCTGGAGAATCCTGTGGACAGAGGAGCCTGACAGGCTACAGTCCATGGGGTCACAAAGAGTCAGACACACTTTCACATTTTGTATAGGAGGATCACACAATTTTTGGAAGGCTAAAAAAAGCCTCTAGTCTAAGCTTTCAGAAGTGACTTGAAACCAGAGGCGAACCAAGAGAACTGCTATATGTGTTAAGTTCAGGAAACTGCACACTAAGGAAGCTTTCCTCTTGGCTGCTGGCTCTACCATCTCCCTGCTACTACCTTGATGCACACCTGCAGCCAGAATGGGTGCCTCACACCCTACCTCTCCCTCTGACTTCATAACTCCCTTTCAAGTGAAAGAGAAACCAAGCTACAAGAAGATACAGAGTAGGTCATTTTTAGGTTTTGAACCTCTGTCACTGAAGGGAGTGGGTACTGAGAAAGCCTATTCAACCCTTATTAATATCAAACAAAATTAGAATTACACTATATAGACAACTTTGTATTTTTTTGAGTCTTGTATGTATTTTTTTGTCATATATTTTTTAGTTTAAATTTTATCACATTCATTTCTCACATCTTAAGTATGTTATAAAATCACATTTTTGGATGACATTCAATTATTGAACTATTTTTATCATTTGATTAATAAATATAATCTTGCAAATTATTAGAAAAATATAGTACAGAGCACGTATGAAGTACTCAAAATATATTTGTTGAATGAATGAATATCATTTGAGGATCCAGGCTGTTAACAACGATACCATCTTAAATGCATGATATCTGAGGTCATTGTCATTCCTACCCATGGAGGGAAGAACTTAGAGGGCTGGTTTAGGGACCTTCAAGGATGAAGCTTGGAAGTAGCATGTCTTATTCACAGCAGTAACTTTTGCTGACATTCTGTGGAGGAGAAAAAGACACAGTCACATTTAAAGGCAAGGGAGAAGAAGGATAAAATGGAGTTACTAGGGTAGAAATTTTTAAGGACAGCCTTCAACACAGCATGAGAAGGAATTAAAACTAATTTTTCTACTTTATCTATAAGGCCCTTCATAGTCTGATTTTTCATTTGTTAACTTTATTTTGAAACCATTGATTGTTTATAATTTATATTATTGCTATCTAATTTAACCTTAACCAACACATTTTTTTTCTAAAAGGAGGGAATAAACATTAAATGGAGACATGATGCATTTGAAATTTTTTTTTAACAGAACAGTTGACTATACGGTATAACCAAACATAATTCTTTTCAACCATCATGATAAATGGTTTGTAGCCAGTGCCTAACTCTGTTGAGACTGAACTGAGTTGTCTGAATTGAAATAGTTCTGTAAGCATCCAGACATTTCCCATTCCCTTTGCTGTATCTATATCTCTATCTATCTATCTATATATATCTATATATGTAGAGAGAGAGAGAGAGAGAGAGAGAGAACAACTTTATTTTCTAAATTTCCTATAAGGAGTCTATTAAAATACAACCAATTGGTTTATGGTCCTGTTGATTTACTGACCTTACAATCAGATCTCAACTGTATCACCAACTGCTAGGCGTGCACCCTGCCACAGGATCACTTTTCCAGTTCTTCATGAGATACAGACAATGCTCCTTCCCCCTTTTATTCGCAGCCTGCATCTTCTGTCATTAAGAAGATCATAAGTCCTGTTTAGTACATCACTAACTACATTATTGCTCAGCAAATTACTTCTATTTCTATGCCTCTGAAATATACACAGAAAATAAGACAAGGTAGGTCAGCCTGACAAATGTTGACTTTGACTAGAGAGAATTTATGTCTATGGCATTGGCTGAGATAAATTAGACTTAATCACACTTACCATCATCATTAATTTTCTCCCTAAATTTCTAAATGATAACAAATCAGTTAAAATGTATACCTGCTCTAGAGTAAGCAACTCAGCTTGAAGTTATTATACAACAAAAGGGATAAACTTCAAATTATTTATTTTTTTGTGAATAAAGAACACATTATAAAGAGATAAAGTGTGTATGGTATCCAAACAAATAGCAAATATGACATTTATCTTAGCAAAGTATCATCCAGTTTGGATAATCAGGTATAATTTTTTGATTTAACAAAGTAAATTGATCAGATAATCTAATGGATTTGTTGTCAATCTGCTATGGACTATAGTCTTTTCAAAGATTAGGCTATTATTTATGTTAGAATCTTTTGTTAGTGATTTATCTAACCAAAATTAGTTTCTTTGTCATAAAAAGGATAAGGTAGATCTTCATTATTTCCAATATCTTTAGCTTTAGGAAGATTATTTTTAGGCATTTTGAGAAAAAAAAAAAGAAAGAATAAGTATAGTAGTGGGTTTCCCAGGTGGTGCTTGTGGTAAAGAACCTGCCTACCAATGTAGGAGACACAAGGGACATGGGTTCAGTCCCTGGGTCAGGAAGATCCCCTGGAGAAGGACATGGCAACCCACTCCCCATTCTTGCCTGGGGAATCCCATATGCAGAGGAGCCTGGGGGACTACAGTACATGGGGTCACAAAGAATCAGACAGGACTGAAGCGACTTAGCACACACAAGTATAGTAGTCATGATAAATCTTTATTCTGTGGTTTGACTGTGCTGACAGGGTGCCAAACATCACGCTCAACAATCATTCAACAAATATTTTCTGAGGGTCTGACAGGTATTGAGCACACAGTAGTGAAGAAAGAACTGCAAGTCTCTGGAGTTTACATCTCAGAGGGTGGAGATGGACACCGAGCCTGATTTTAGAGCATGTTTCAATTTGGTAAGTCCTATGAAGAAAACAAGAAAGTAAGGGGAAACAGCATTGTTAGATAGGGGATGAAATTTTTAAATTGAATGGTCATGATGGTGTTGAACATGGAGGTGAGGTAAGATGAGGGCAGTTACAGATGTGCAGACTCTCTGTGCTGGGTTCTCCTTTCCCTTGATAGCCAGAGTTCTAAATCACTGACCTGTGTTTACAGTTTGCTCTTACCTCTTACCTTCTAGTTTGCCTCTGAGCCCCTTCCGCTGTCTCAGGGGTGAGCAGGACCTTCTGGGCAGCAGTGTTACTTTTTCAGCTCAGATTGTAGACATTCATCTCAAAGCCAGCTAAGTCCTAGCTCCACCAGTGTCTGTGGAGAGAAATTCCCTTCCAGTTTTTTTCTAGAAAGGCTCAACTCTTAGTTTCTCTTTAACACTCTAAATTTTCTCAAGTCTATACAATTTTAAAAGGAAATGTGGATTAAGAAAACAACTTTCATTGACGTGCTGCTGCTGCTGCTAAGTTGTTTCAGTCATGTCCGACTCTGTGTGACCCCATAGACCACAGCCCACCAGGCTGCCCCTTCCCTGGGATTCTCCAGGCAAGAACACTGGAGTGGGTTGCCATTTCCTTCAATGCATGGAAGTGAAAAGTGAAAGTCAAGTCACTCAGTCGTGTCAGACTCTTAGCAACCCCTTGGACTGCAGCCTACTAGGCTTCTCTGCCCATGGGATTTTCCAGGCAAGAGTACTGGAGTGGGGTGCCATTGCCTTCATTGACATATTATGTCATAAATTATGATGGCTGCTTTATGTTATATTTATGCATGTAAAAATGCAAGGAAATAGATATTACTCTTCCGTATATAGTTGAGGGAAATGAGGCTTGGTGAGGTTTGACTTGGGGCTCAAACGCATGCCAGAAATTTTTTAAAAAAGAAAGAGTTGCTTTTACACAATCCCTATAACCTAATCCCACCATCCCAACTCTTCAGAGATCAGTTATATGTTTGCCACTTTTTGAGAAAATGCAGAAATCCAGTGTTTGTAGGGTTTGTATTATTTGAAACTGTTCATTTCAGGATTAGATTTGATTTTTATAACAAAATATACCTGAATATGAAATTGTAATTTCAAAAGAACAGCGGAGAATGTTCATCATACTGGCATTTTCAGATTTTACCTTCTCAAGAATCCAATAATGTTTGTATTATTATTGTTTCCATTTTATAGGGAAGCAAAATGAGGTTTGAAATGGTCACATTAAAGGCCCAAGGTGACATTTCTAGAAGTGTTAGTACTTAGATGATAAAAACGAATAATTGTTCAGTTAATTACTTTTAACAAAAATGTTAACTAAAATACCTCCCCAAATTGACTAGAGAGAAAGATGTTACTGCTTACATTTTGAGAAGATAATTATTAAGATTGAATAAAAGTGTTAGTCGCTCAGTTGTGTCCAACTCCACGGCCCCATGGGCCAGGATCCTCTGTCCATGGAATTCTCCAGGCCAGAATACTGGAGTGGGTTGCTCTTCCTTTCTCCAGGGGATCTTCCCAACCCAGAGACTGAACCCAGGACTCCTGCACTGTGGGCAGATTCTTTACCGTCTGAGCCACCAGGAAAGCCCAACAATACTAGAGTGGATAGCTTGTCCCTCCTCTGGCAGACCTTCCCGACCCAGGATTCGAAGCGGGGTCTCCTGCATTGCAGGCCGATTCCTTACCAGCTCAGCCACCAGCGAAGCCTGAGGGGCCATACGGTCACGGCAGAGGTTGCGCAGAGGCGGGGGAAAGGCGACAGAATCAGATCCGGCCGCAGAGATGAGAGCGCTGAGTCCTAAACCCTAGACCACCGGGTGCTGGCGCAAATTTAAATAAAAATCAAACAGGAAATCCACATATGACGTTCAAAAATCTGGAACACTGTTATGCTTTTACTGTTTCAAATGAAGTGGAATTTTTAAAAGTTAATGATCTTATAATAACCTGTGTTAACGTGCCCCTGATATTCCATGTTTTTCCCTTTACACTTAAAAGGTATTATTGGTGCTCACACACACACACACACACACACACACACACACACACCCCAACAAAAAAGAAACAGCTTTTAATTTAAAATAAAATGTGTTGTTATATAATGAAAAATGAAGTGATATTTTAAAAGCTGTTCTTCTAAAATTTTAAAATGTGGAGCTTGAGCATGAATGTTGCTTTAAGTAAGGTAGTCATATTATTACAAAAATAGAACTTATGCTTGTGATGTTGCAGTTGCCATGGTTACTACAAATTTGTTACTTAATAGCAGAGCAAATAGATTCATAAACATGCTAATTATATCAGATACATTTTTCAGACTGTTTTGTATGAATATGCATATAGCTTGCATAAAAATGAATGCCCCACCAATAATTTTGCAAGTTTGGGAGGATTTTGCTGTATTCTCTGTGATGTAATGTGTGACCATCTCAACACAGGAGAAAAGAGAAAAGAAAATTTTCAAGCAAATGATTTTATAATTCACAGAGTAAATAACCTCTGTGTTAAATAATATAAAAATACTACATTCTGAAGAATGTAGTAAACTATACAGTTGGTTCTTGGAAAGGTTAAAGTTTGGTATTTATAATAAATCTCTTCTTATTCTGCCGTTTCAATTAAAGAAATATTAAGAAGCTGGTATGACTAATGAATAAATATAGTATTGAGTTTTGACACGAATCAGCATGCTACAAAATTTACACATAAAGGTGAACAAAGATTTTACAAATGTGGTGTTTTCCTTTCTGTAGCTTAAGTATTTGATAACACTGAATGCACACTGAGTGTTGCAAAAACTCAAGGTCCCTGCGTTATCTTTTTCTAAAAAAGCAAAGCCACCAACATAATGGGAAGGGAGGAATAGTCTTCTACAGTTACGAAACCACAAGGAAAGAAGGTCCAGATTGCCCATTGCGTGAGCACATGATATAACTCAAAATAGATGCAGGAAAGAGGCTGTGACCCTTCCTGAGAAAAGGATTTACTTGGGAGATTTGTGACTTCAGCCAGGGCCTTGTATAGCTCTCTGATGAAACAGTAGGAATATATGTGTCTCCAGAGAGTTACACCAGGAGGAGTCTTTGCCCTAATCTTGTAATTTGAAGATGTTACCACTCTTACATCTCCATTTAAAACAATGCTCCACTTTCTCTTATTGACACTGACTTTTCTCTCCTTTGATGAAATTCTAGGTAGAAATACCAGTTAAGTGCTCAGAAACCAAGTGGTATTGAGCAACATATATGATATTTACAATCAGGCACTTGTTTGTTTATGCTCCATTTTTCGCTTTCACAACCAAAGCACATGAAAGTTGGTTGCTGTATTTTAGATGTTTGAGCATGTCAGGGATATTGACTGAAAACTCTGCTCTGCGGCTCACTGTCACCTAGTGATTGATATCAGCTGTAACAAGATAAAATGTTATGGCATCATAATTCTGTTTGATGCAAGGTAATCTTTGATCTTTTACTATCAACAGAAGATTATAATATATACTTAGTGTGATAAATAATACCCTTTCACTGATGTCAGAGAAAGAGCAAGTTAAATTGATATGGTTCCAACAGCTAGTTTTATTTGCAATTTTTTGAAAGATTAAACACCTTATAAACAGAAAGACTAGATTCCTAAATGTATTATTATTTAATTATGACTTCTGTTTGTTAATAATTAATCATCACTTATGTTCTTTTTTGCATTGAACTAAAGGATGCATTTTAAAAACTACTAAATGCATCTTAGCCTTGAGGTAGCTTTTTATTGGAGGGCTTTATGGTGCTGAGATGCCAATTAGAGGCATTAATTTGCCAAAATATTATGTAAATAAAAAATCAGGAATTGAATATTTGATGTGTGAAATACTCTAAACAGTATGAACAGTCATCTTCCTTTTCCTTTAAAATATAGAGTCCAAACTCCTTCCTTAGTATGTAACAAATGCTTGATAGGTGTTAGCTCTCCAAATTACTTTTTTTTATCATAATTAATTTCAGTTCTTCTCATATGTTATGATGTTCTGATTTACCTCAAATGTCCCTTGTCTGCCTAGAAAAATTCTCATCTTTCCAGATATGGCTCAAATGCCACTTCCCTTGAGAGTATCCTTTCTGTCCTTTCTGTCCAGAGTGTCCTTTCTCTGTACCTCAGACAGGATACCTCTTCTTCCTTTGTGCTTTCTTAGTGTTTAGGCCATGTATTTGTTATTATAGTTTTTAGTGCCTTGAGATGAGTTGTTTGTATGGCATTCCATTTGAATGTCAGCTTCTCGGAATTAGGGGTCGAATCTTGACCATCTTTGCCTTCCATGTTCCCTAGGAGCTCAGTGAATGTTTGCTGATTGAGTTACTGAATGCTAGTGAGAAGGCCACACCGTATGAAAAGCAAAAGGGCAGAAAATGAAAATGGGAAAAAAAAATCAATTGACAAAAGAAAATGATCATAAAAAATAAAACACAGAGTCTCCTTCTAGTGTTGATCATTTCTATCCAAAACCTTACAGTTTTGTGTACACACAGCAGGCCTCAGGCATTGCACTGAATCGAGAATTGCCTAGGTCTCTCACTTTTCCTTTCCTCTGGGTATTAGCCATGGAGCATTTTGAAAAACCTTTTCATTGAAGCTTCTGATTTGGTTCTCACAATATCTTTATGAAATGGTCAGTTTGGGTGTATCATCATTGCTTTTGTATAGATCAAGAAACTATACCTCAGAGAAGTCAGTGGTTTGTCCAGGGTTACACAATTAAGAGACAGATTGTAGACTGAACTGTGACTATCTGGCCCCAGATTAAGGGCACGCTTTTACTGATGTGTAGCCTTTCCTGAGGCTAATTACAAATATTTTGTCTATTTGAGAAATGTTTACACTTTAAATACTAGATTCATGGTTAGCTGGCTATGAATAAGTAGATTCAATGATGTCTATCTACAGTGGAATTGAATTTTGGATAGTATAAAATTTTCATTTTTGATTCTTGCTACATAAATGATACGAGAATGTTAAGAAATGAGAACTCTGAAAATTTGGTGCAGCATTTTCAGTCTAATATTTCTGTATTTCTGAAGATACCTGTAGCTAAGATTTATTGCTGTGGCTTAGGACTTTTAGAAAAAACTTTGCTTTGAAATAGGGAAAATTTACAAAGTTCTGTAAGTTCACATTTCGTGTTAGGTTTGTAGATACAGGTGAGTACTATTCACCTGATCATACTACATTTATTCAACTCGTAAAAGAAAACTATCTCCCAAAATAGAAAATTCCCTTAGATTTTTGGCAGAATCATTGCTTTCAGAGAGATAACAGATGTCATCTTCCTTTAGTAGGTGAGAATCTGGGCTCTCTAGTCAGTTATGAGCAGTATTCTGAAACCAAAGCTTCCGTTAATTTGTAATTGCTGAATTGTAGAATTCTGTCAGCTATAGTAATTTAGAAGCATAAACTTTAAAGCTGAGGTGACTTAAAAGATAAATCTGATGAAATCTGTTTGCACAAGAAGGCCCTGTGGTCTGGAGAGGTTAAGAGGCTCATCCAGTTTTACAAAGTTAATCCATGGTGCAACCAGGACTTGAAGCCAGAGTACCGTCTTTCTATTTAACATTCTTTCTCTGAAATCTGGTGACTCCATCTTGGTGGATTAATATCTTGCTATATAACACATCACCCAATTTGATGATGGCTTGGGGAAGCTGTGCCCATTGTTGTAGGCTAAGTCAGTGATTCTGTCACAGTGGTAAGTTTGCATACCAATGGAAAAAATCTTTTTCAAATTTGTGTAAAGACTTCTTTTCTAGTTGTCTACCTGGTCTCTAAGTTACTAGGCGACACATGAATTTTAACAAACTCGGGGAGATAGTGAAGCCTGGTACGCTGCTGTTCATGGAGTCACAAAGAATCAGACATGGCTTAGGGACTGAATAACAGCAAATAAGTAAAATGTATAATTGGTAAGTTTCAATTTCTGTTTCACCAAGGAAATGATTCAACATTAATTAGCTGGAACTACATATCAAATATGGTTATTCAAACATAAAATACCCTGAACCCTACCAATTTGAAGTTATTAAAATTAGTTTTAGAGAGAAGGACCTTATGTTTCCCCACACCAGCTGTGGCATTTTATTCTTGTCTGGTAAAGCAGATATTTAGCATCAGAGGAATCAGAAATATTTTCTTTAGTTCATAATTGATTGCTTTCACAAATGAAAGTATAGACTGGAATTGAAAGAAACCAGATACTTAGGCAACAATTTTGGGCTTCTTTTGTCTTTTATGAAGAAGACTCTTCTGAAGTAGGATCAGAAAAAAACAGAACAAAATAAGACTTGAAGTTATGACCACAATAAGGAATTGTTAGAAACTAGAGTGTGGCCAACTCTGTAAGAAGAGGGAGAAGTACCTCTAGAAAATTTGAAGAAGGCATTGTATACCTGAAATGCCAAAGTTCTTTGCTAGTTACCCTTGTCCAACCATTACTCAGAAAAATAGAATTCAAAACATGCCACAGCAGAAGTAGAAGATGTACAGCTAATTATGGATGATGACTCAGAAGATACTAACTCATTTTCATACAGCCTGGCTTTCCTTGTGTCTAAAAGTTATAATTGTTCATAATGTATATTAAACTTGTATTATTAATCTTTGGGAGAATTTTTTTGAGAATCATTAAAATATGCCACTTTTTTTCCAGAGAAGTTTAAAGCAAAAACCTTACTAGCCTGAAATAATCTTTTTATTTGCTCCTCATTGTTTTGTTCAGAAGTTTTAGCTGGGATCAGCTGAGTGGCTTTTCTGTGGGTCTCACTTGAGGTCATTCTTGTGAATGAAGTAATATGGAGGCTTAATAGAAGAAATGACCTAAGATGGTCTTACAGCTGGCTGCTGACAGGACTCCCTCCACTCCTCTCTTCGTAGCCTGTAAATGTCAAGAAGTCTAGCTCAGGCTTCTTTTTTATGGTGGTTGGTTTCCAAAGAGGTGACAATGGAAGCTGTAAGCGTTCCTGAGGCATAGACTTGAAACTCTCCATAACATAAAGCTCATCATATTTTTCTGATCAAGATCAGCCACAAGGCCCATAAGCAGGGAGAGAAGTTGACCCTACCTTTTGCTGGAAGGAACAGCAAAGTGATACTGCAAAGAGGCATGTGCATAGACAGGAGGCATTTATGCACCGTTCCTTTTTTTTTTTTGCAACCTGTGTTACTGGGCTCGTCTGTGGCTCAGACGGTAAAAAATCTGCCTGCAATAATGGAGACCTGGGTTTGATCACTGGATTGGGAAGATCCCCTCAGGAAGGAAATGGCTACCTCCTCCAGTTATTCTTGCTTGGAGAATTCCATGGACAGAGGAGCCTGGTGGGGCTACAGTCCATGAGTTACTGTATATGCCAAAAGTTCTTAGCATTATCTTTCACGTACATTTTGCATGAAATAATACTTTACTGTGCAGAGAATCTAATTTCTATTTTATTTTTGTTTTACTGAGAACTTGTATGGTTACATAGGGTAAAGACAACCTTTTTCTGACTCAAAATAATGACAATATTGGTATTTTAAAGATATTTTTTCCCTTACTACAAGTTAGTGGGGTAGATTGACATTCTTATAAATATATATATGTATTTCTTATTTTTCTCAGGAAGAGGTTGAAGGCAAAATTGATTCTCTAGTGAGTGTCTGTGTTTTGGTTTCTGTTAAATGATGATCTATAATTGATTTGTGTGCCAACTAGAACTGCCTCAGACTGTTTTCAGCTATTTTGTCCTCAATTCAATATGTAGCTTATTCACAAAGAGCATTACCAGCCCTTTCCCAGATAATCAATCATAAACTAAAGAGAATAAGGCTATTTTTAATGGAATATTGAAAAAAGAGGAAGTGACTAAATTGTGTGGGGCTAGGGAGGAAGAAGGGGAGAGTAATCTTAGTAATTGTAGAGCTGTTTTGTAATGGGCCCAACTTTCTAAGCATTCCTTGGTTATTTAACCTTCTGCTGTTAGAGATGCCAGAGCAGAAAGCAGTGTAGAGAGACAGGGACAAATATTCAAGCCTAATGTGTTTAGATGTTTAATAAATAAAAATGTTATTTAATCCTTACAACAATTCTATTAAACAGTACTATTATACCCATTTTGCAAATTAGAAAACTAAGAGTTTGAGGTTAGTAATTTATCCAAATTTGTACAGACATAAAATAACAAAAGATAAGAATATAGAGAAGCTTGATTTCAAATCCTTATTTTGTTCTTCTATTACACACAGTATTTTGATTTGCGGAATATTAACATCATTATCCCTAATTTTCCTGCAGTGTTGTAAGGGTCATAATAACCAGGCGTGACGAGCTACAATTATTTAATAGAAGCAAAGAATGCAGTGCACATTGTAACTGGTAATTTTTCTACTAAAAATATTTATCAATAAGTATTGTCTAAAGAAACCATGAAAATATCTTTTCAGAGAATACAATTTGGTCAATTTATATCACTGTTTCAGAATAACTTCTGAGAGGAATGTGGATTGGTAATGAACATTAATGGGCTATAATTTGTTATACTAAATTTTTACTCTGGCCTTAAAAATATTAATTTAGAAGTCTTAGGTTCCATTGTGAAAAGGAACAAACTAACTCAAGAATGAAATCCAAGATGTGTATTTTTTTCATATGACATCTCTGAAATCAGAAGTTGTCTTACAACGATTCATGTCAATGTATGCCAAAACCAATAGAGTACTGTAAAGTAAAATTTAAAAAAAAGTTACAAAGTATAATATATAGCACAAGTGATACATTCCATGTTTTATAATAGCTTTGTACTGTATGTACCCTATCTATGAAACTAGTGAATGACTATGTTATATACCTTAAACCAATGTCATGTTGTAAGTCAATAAGTATTTCAATAAATATTAAAAAAGAGTGAAAAAAAATAAAAACAATGAAAAAAAAAGAAAGCATTTTATCATGTTTTAACTGTTTAATGGTCCTTGACTCAAAATGATAAAGATGAAAACAAGCTCAAGCAGGTGGCTCAGTTTTTTTCTTTTTTATGGGTGATGTAACTGAAATACAGAAGTTTAATTAGCTTTTCCAGTGCCACCAAGGTAAACCCAGAATTTCAACCAAGGAAGCGTGAGCAGCAAGAATGTCTGGGATTAGCAAATCAAGCCTGACTTTTGGAGTGTAGAATGTAGGAAGTGTAGAAATTTGGAGAATGGAAAACTCATTATGTTTGATATGTTTTTGAAGAAAAATTTCCATACCTATTCTTTATTCTAACCTTTATCTTTACAACTAATTCACTCACTGGCCCTCTCCTTTCTTGCTTTCTACTAATCTTGATTTTCACTGTACACCCTCCTCCATTCAGCGTACTTTCCCTAGTGAAAAAACTTCAGCCAGTCTCTAATCAAATTCTATACTCCATTTCCCTGTTCCTTTTTTTCTGACTAGCAAAGACAGCAATGGAAACCTTATCTATACACTTTCTCAAATACAGTGAAAACCATACAACTAGGCAGATTCATGGTCACCAACTTGAAATGGACCCTCAATGTTTTTGAGAAATATACTCTTTTGCTTTTGAACACCCTCTCCCTTTGTTCACATCAGTGCTTTCAAATACCCTCTACTTCCTTTATGTCTTTATTCTCATTTTTTCTCTACCTACATTTACTCTAAAATTTCTAATTTTGTCTTAAGTTATAATCACACAAAATGTTATAACCTTACTGTAATAACAATGTTAAAAGGTATAATATATATTTATTTGAATAGAATCAAGAATAAAAGTTGGAGGCAATATAACATAGCAAATTGCAGAGGAGCCAGGCTTACAGCAAGACTTTCCTTGTTGTCAAAAGTTATTTCCATTTCCTTACTATCTCAAATACATATACACAGACACATGTACAAATATGTACAAGCACATATATATTTGACATTTTGTTATTTTATGTGATTAGATGATACAGTGACATAGTTTCAAGTAAAAAACCTTCCTCATTTGCCCCGTTCCCTCCTACTCACTCTAAGTAGACATTCTTCCAGGGTTTCTTTATGCAGTAATATGTGAATAAAAGCAAATATTTTGTCTCCTTTTCTTATACAAAGAATTAACATTATATATATCTGTATATATCCATGTTTGTGTATATATATATGTGTACATGCATATATATGTTTGCATATACCTATATGTAGTATTTTTGGAGAGAAAGAGGATTCTCCTGGAAGATACATATGCATATACATATACATATGTTTGTCCTGCATATTGAGTTTTTACTCAAAATATGTTTCGACTTTCTCCTCATATCTTTCTACAGAAATTGTCATCCTTTTGGTTTGCTTATTGCTTTTTCAGTAGTTGCTTAGCATGCTGTTGAATGTATGTACCATAGTTTATGTTCACAGTTCTTTACTGAAGGACTTTTGTCTGAATCCACCTTTGTGTTACTACAAGCAATGCTGCAATGATATCTTAGTGTGTTGCCCATTTTGTTCATGTGAAAGGGTATCTCAGTCAGTTCCGTAAGTGGGTTAAAGAGTAAAGCATTAGTAATTTTGATGGGTATTGTTAAATTACCCTCCAGAGGCATGTACTACTTTATATTCCTATCAGCAGCTTATGAGAGTTATGCCTGTTTTCCTGTAGCTTTGACAACAGAGTATATCATCATGCTTCAGCATTTTTGTTGACATGATAGGTAGGAAATGATAGGTAAGAAAATTTAATATGCTTAGCAACTGTTTCTGTTCCTGTTACTGAGGTCTGTCTTTTCACACCATTTGCCTAATTTTTATAGTGTTACTGGTGTTTTTCTTCTCTGTGTCTTTGTTTCCAATGTCAGTTGACATTTTTTCCCATTTTATCCTTTTTTGTGTGTGTTTATTTATGGTGCCTTTTAAAATATGAAATATAGCGTATTAATTTTTTCTTGGTTTCTGGATTTTTTGAGTCAGAATTGTAGAGAATTTACTCCTCCAAGCTTATAAAGAAATTTGTTCATATTTTCTTCTAATAATTTTATGATCTTACTTTTACATTTACATCTCTAATCAATTTAGAGATTATCTGGTAGGGGTCTAAGTTGTCTTTTGATGTCTATTCATTTGTTTTAGTATCACTTGTTAGAAACTTAATTCTACCTCATTGATTTGAGATAGCCGTTAATAGTATGGCAGTGTGACATTTCTTCTTTGGGGCTATATTTGTGTTTTTTGTGGTGGTTTTTATTTCATCTGTCTGTTTATTCATGTGCCAGTACTTTAATGTTTTACTTTTTCCTTGGAGCTGTGCTATCCAATAGGATAGCCACTAACCACATGTGGCTATGCAGCAGTCAAAATTGGGTTAGTATAAAATGAGTTGTGCTATAATTCAAGAATGATGAGGGAAAGGGAGGCCTGGCATGCTACAGTCCATGGGGTTGCAAAGAGTAGGACGCAGCTGGGCAACTAAACAACACCAACAACAAAATAATTGAGGAATACACACTGGGTTTTAAAAAGTTAGTTTAAACAAGGAATTTAAAATATCCCTTTAATAATTTTATACTGATTATACTTTGAAATAATATTTTGAATATATTGGTTTAAGTAAAATATACTTTCAAGTTAATTTTATGTGATTTTTTTTTGTTTTTTAAATTGTGGATACTAAATGTTTTTAAATTTTATATGTGATTGTCATTATGCTTCTGTTAGACAGCACTGCTTTTGAGTATGTTTAGGCTTGTTGAGTTTAATGTGTTGAAAAGACAGCTAAGTGAAATCTTAGGGAAAATTGAAAAGGTTTAAGTTTGTGTAAGAAGTCTGCTTTGCTTATGGAGAATTAAGAATTTTCTTATCTGTGTGTTGCTTCTGCACTCTGAAATGCCCTTACATTATTTATTATATACTAGATATATCATATATTTGTGTGCATGTATGTGTACCTTTAAACATTTGACTATTTCTTACTGACTTATGACTCAGGTATCCCAGTATCTCCTGTGCTAGACTCACTGTCCTACATGTGCCTGGTTTGTTTTTTTTGTTTGTTTTTTTCCCCAACTCAGTTCTAAGCTCCTCGAGGGCAAGAACATTGCCTTAGACATACTTGTGAACCCGCTGCCTAGAACAGCACATGAATGGAGTAAACACTAGTGTTCATAGAATGAATTGGTAGTGAGAATCTTTGAGACTGGATGAGTTCTCCACAAGAGAAAACGCTTAGGGGAAAAGAGTGATAAATTTCAGGAGGCGTCTGCCCATAGATAAAGCTGGAAAAAGAGTAATGAAACTAATCTTCAACTAGAACTCCAAAAAAAAAAGGGGGGCGGGGAAGACAGCTAGGAGAGCATTCTTTTTATAAAAGAAAGTGAAGTGTATTAAAGAGATGTGCGTGTATGTGGGCCTGCTAAGTCCCTTCAGTCATGCCGGACTCTTTGCAGCTCCACAGACTCTAGCCTGCCACACTCTGTCCGTGGGATTCTCCAGGCAAGGATACTGGACTGGTTCGCATTCTCTCCTCCAGGGGATCTTCCTGACCCAGGGATGGAACCCACCTCTCTTGTGTCTCCTGCATTGGCAGGTGGATTCTTTACCAGTAGCACCACCTGGGAAGCCCACTGAAGAGATGAGGCATGAACAAACAATTTTTAGTTAGAATGGAAACTTAGAGATAAGAGGCCTTGAGAACTGATGCATTGTTTAAAGAAGCCACTAAGGAAGGGGAGGTGTTGTATGCTACTGCACTCCTTTAATGAATATAAAAATTGCAATATTTTGCCCAGTGTTAAATATATTAACGCAATGTTGCTTCATCTCGCCAGTGTTTTTCATTCAGAATAGAATGCAAGTGATTCATGTGAAAATTTGTGGGTTTATTAATAGTTTAAAAGAGTTAAAAAGGTTAAGTGAAATGATTTTTGTTTTCCAAATGAGGAAGATGCATGCACATTTGGAAACATGGAGAAGGAGCCCATAGAGAAGGAAAGATCCAAGATGCAAGATAAAGAGAGGATGAGGATTCTTTAAGATCTCTCAGGAAGTGAGGGGAGAGTATTTTGAGCCTAGATAATGGGATCGCTTTTAAGATGTAGAAAAACATCAGTTTCTTTAGGACCTCATTTACACTGGGTGTTTCATGAAGCAATGATGCTCAGATAGTCTTTACCTCAGTTATTAAGCTCTTTCTATGTTCTGTTACCATACTCTTTTCCATTATTATTTGAGACAAAAAATAAGGAAGAGAAGTTTGGCGATATTTGGCCAGAGTCAATTTTTATCTAAGTTTTGGTGTTTGTTTCCTTTATGTGTCATTCAAAAGCCAAGTTCTGGAAAAGTAGCACTCTCCTCAGTTTTATTGGATTCATTTTGGAACATATAAACATACTGATTTCAAACTTGTTTAAATATTTGAATTTTTTGATTCTCTACTGAAGATTAATAATTCTAGAAATGTTTGCTGATTGGATTTAAATCTCTGTAGTTTATTCCTCTATTTCATAGAATACAGGGTGAGATAGCACATTTGTCTGACAAATATATATATGTCAGATAATATCAGTTTTGTTATCACCATCCACACTCTGCTATATTTTAACAACAATATGAACAGAGATATACATATAAAATTGTGGTTTTACAACAGATATCATCACTAATTTCCAAATAACTAGATGTTTTTTGCTAGTTTAGAAAACTTTAGAGTTTTAAGTTAAATAACAACTGAAGCTCCATTTTATGTTCTTGGAAATATAACACTTTTTGGAGAATTCTATTAAAGGATGAAGAAAATGATGCCAAATTAAAGCTAGTTTAAATGAAACCATGAAGGCAAAAAATCTATTTTTGATAGCGAAGGAAATTATTACATAACATTGTGATTATTCATTAAAAATTTTTATAGGATGTGACCTACAATTTAAGGTTGTTAATTGTCAGGTAACTCTAAGCCAATATCTGCTAAACATTTAACAATATATGCAATGACATGTTTTGTTTATATTTTTATTTCAACCTTTATTCTTTCCTTCAAAATTAAAGATTTTTACAAGACTATAATTATTCAGAAGACTATCTTATCTTTATATGAATATATTTATATCAGACTTAAAGATTTTGCTCTCTTCTTAATATATGTCTAGAAGCATCACTTTATAATCACTGAAATCAAATATAAAGGAGAAATTCACTTTCTCACCAAAAAAATACTATTTTAATTACATAATCATTTATAATCATAATATAGATATAAAATTTAACAATATATCGGAATTGTTCATGTTGCCATATAGACTTATGATGCTCATTTCAATGAATCCATTAGTCAGTCAAGTTCATATTTGCTTATTTAAACATTTCCTCATGTTAGATGTTAACAGTTTTGCTCATCATAGATATTGTTGAAATACCTTTCTTTGTANATAATCATTTATAATCATAATATAGATATAAAATTTAACAATATATCGGAATTGTTCATGTTGCCATATAGACTTATGATGCTCATTTCAATGAATCCATTAGTCAGTCAAGTTCATATTTGCTTATTTAAACATTTCCTCATGTTAGATGTTAACAGTTTTGCTCATCATAGATATTGTTGAAATACCTTTCTTTGTAACTATCACTTTTCTTTTTTTTTTTTTTAGCTTTGGATTCATCAGACAGGCCTAGGTTCATACTCAGACACTCTCATTTATAGTGGATTTTGGCAAATTATTTGACTTTACTAAGTTTTAGCATCTTCATCTATAGAATGGTATCACTATTCATTACTTTGCAAGGTTTCTTGGGGATTGAATTCTAAAAATACTGTATTCATTCCACACATATTTAATGGGCACACATTTTATGGTAGGAACTGTTCTAGATTTTATGTACACTGTATTGGAGAAAATAAAATCCCTTGCTATTCTATTGCTTACATAGGGAAAACATAAAATATTATGTGTATAGTAATGATAGATACTAAGGATAAAAATGAAGTAATATAAAGGGTAGAATGTGCTGAGGGTGGGAGTAACTATTTCTATTGAGTGGTGTCTCACAATGTCAGATAAGATAATATTTGGGCAGAGAATTGTGGAAAGTAATGGAACAAGTGATCTGACCATTTCAGTGGGTAGAGATGGGATTGAAGGAGAATATTGAAAACAGAGAAAACAGCAAGTTAAAAGGTCCTGAGATTGCATTTGTGAACATAAAACTGCCTTATGACCCAGCAATCGCATATTGGGCATACACACCAAGGAAACCCGAATTGAAAGAGACACGTGTACCCCAATGTTCATTGCAGCACTGTTTATAATAGCCAGGACATGGAAGCAACCTAGATGTCCATCANTGGAAATAGAACTGCCTTATGACCCAGCAATCCCACTGCTCGGCATACACACCGAGGAAACCAGAATTGAAAGAGACACATGTACCCCAATGTTCATCGCAGCACTGTTTATAATAGCCAGGACATGGAAGCAACCTAGATGTCCATCAGCAGATGAATGGATAAGAAAGCTATGGTACATATACACAATGGAGTATTACTCAGCCATTAAAAAGAATACATTTGAATCAGTTCTAATGAGGTGGATGAAACTGGAGCCTATTATACAGAGTGAAGTAAGCCAGAAAGAAAAACACCAGTACAGTATACTAATGCATATATATGGAATTTAGAAAGATGGTAATGATGACCCTGTATGCAAGACAGCAAAAGAGACACAGATGTATAGAACAGTCTTTTGGACTCTGTGGGAGAGGGTGAGGGTGGGATGATTTGGGAGAATGGCATTGAAACATGTACAATACCTTGTATAAACATGTATAATACCTTGTATAAACATGTATAATCATATATGAAATGAATAGCCAGTCCAGGTTTGATGCATGATACTGGATGCTTGGGGCTGGTGCACTGAGATGACCCAGTGGGATGGTACGGGGAGGGAGGAGGGAGGGCGGTTCAGGATGGGGAACACGTGTATACCTGTGGTGGAGTCATGTTGATGTATGGCAAAACCAATATAATATTGTAAAGTAATTAACATCCAATTAAAATAAATTTATATTAAAAAATAAAGGTTAGCTTATTACCATCTAAAAAATAATAAAGTAATAGTGAGATTTTTAACATTAAAAAAAAAAGACAAAGGTGATAATACAGTGCAAAGAAGAAAGATATTTTTTTTTTCAGTAACTGGAAGTAGATCAACTAGATAACCATGTGGAAAAAAAGCTGTCTTGATACATAAACCCCAATACAGAAAAATCAATTCTAGATGTATTACAGATCTAATGATGGAAAGTAAAACAATAAAACTGCTAGGAGGTAACAGAAGAGGATAGACACCCCCCCAGGAGTAGACAAGATGTTCTTATGTAGGACACATACAAAAAACACTAAATAAAAAGGAAATGATAAGTGACATAAAAGGAAATGATTGATGAGTAGAGTGTTTTCAATAAGACACCACGATTAGCCACAGACGGGGAGAAGATTTCTTAAGGAATATTCATGTCCAAAATACATAAAGAACTGCTACTGATCACTAAGTAAAAGGTAGATAATTGCTGGGGGAAAAATGGGGAAAACATCTTCACCAGGGGCTATCTGAGTAGCAAATTAATATGAAAAGGTTCTCAACCTAATGAGCCATCAATGAAATGCAAATATTAAGTCCACAATAAGACACACTTCAACAGCTACCAGAATGATTTAAAACAGACACTACCAAGTGCTGACAAAGATGTGGATCAACTGGAAACATCTATATACTGCTGATGGCTGGGTCAAAGTAATACACTCTCTTTGGAAAATTATCTGGTGCTTCCTACTAAAACTGAACATATACATGCATACCCCCCTCTAATATCCAACAAAAGACATCAAGAATATTCCAGCAGCATAACTTGAAATAGACAAAAAACTGAAAAATACATGTCAGTCTACTATAGACTGGATGAATTGATTGTATATTCATTCAATAAAACACTAAATGGAATAAGAGTGGGTGAATTACTATTACGCATAATAATAAATTAATCTTACAGATAAATTTTGAAAGAAGTAAAACAGAAAACACATATGAGTGATTCTATTTACTTACAATTCAGAAAAAGACTAAGTTGTGATGACAGAAATCAGTATCGAAATAACACCTGGGAGAAGCTGATGACTAGGCAGGGGGCTTTTGGGGTGCTGAATTCATCTGAAAAATGGTCACATGTATATATTCACTCTGAGAAAATTCATCAAGTCGTACAGGTGTGACTTGTGCACTTTTATACATGAGTGTTACGTTTTGTACAGGTGTGACTTGTGCACTTTTATACATGAGTGTTACGTTTTGTACAGGTGTGACTTGTGCACTTTTATACAGGAGTGTTACGTCTTGTACAGGTGTGACTTCTGCACTTTTATACATGAGTGTTACGTTTCAAATTTTTTCTTTTTTTGGCCATGCTGCGTGGCCTACCGTATCTTTAATTCCTCAACCAGGGATCAAACTCGAGACCAGGGCAGTAAAAACACCAAGTTCTAACCACCAGACCGCCAGGGAATCCCCTACATTTCAAATTTTTTTTTTAAGGATTATTCGAAAGAAAAAGAGGGGTAGAAGAAATAAAATTCTGTGAGACTACAAGCGCGTGCTTGAACCATCACTGCTTACTATCTTTAGATTTTAGCAGTAATTTAGATACTCTTTTCCTGGAGAAGGTAATGGCAACCCACTTCAGTATTCTTGCCTGGAAAATTCCGTGGACAGAGGAGCCTGGTGGGGTCCACGGGGTCGCAAAGAGTCACCCACGACTGACTGACTGAGCACGGAGATACTTTTAATACAAAACTGAGAATCTTGGTGGACATGACTGAGGCAAAGGCCACTATTTAGGTCAAGAAACCCCAGTCCCTTTTATTTAACAGGTCAGATGTGGCCTTCCTCACTTCACCTGACTGTAACAGTTACATCAGAGAATATAGGCTGTTGTGGTTATCCCATTTATTGTTTAAAAATAAGACTCAACCATTCAAAGGGGTGTTCATTTTTCAAAGTTTTATGTTGGAACAACTAACATTAAATCAGATGTGATAAACAGAGTTAATGTTTCCGTACACACATATGACAGGGATTTGATATTTATTAATGTTTATCTGTTAGTATTAAAAAACATCAGGTTTCAAAATAGCATATGGAATATAATATTATCATTTTTGTATTAAAATTATATAAACTATACATTTCAGTACACTGGAAAACTAGGAAAAGATCTATAAAGATATATATCAAAAGTTAACAGTTATTCCTTGATGTTTGATTTTCCTTTGTTCTCCTACACGTCTGTTTTCAGTTTCACTGATACCAACATAAAGTGATGAAAAATCTTTTAAAAAGTCCATTTTGTATGATTCCATATGTGTATATCTATCTATATATATACATTTCATAAATAAAACCAATTTCTAAAAGTATGAATAGGGATTTTCTTTGGAGACATATGTAATGATTAGAATGGTACACAAGTGAGGCTTGTAGGATGCCAGTAATGTTCTATTTTTTGTTATGGGTACTAGTTACATGGGAATTTTAATTTGTGAAAATTCATTCATCTGTGCAATTTTCTATTGATAGCTCAGACTGTACCAACAACATTTAAAAAGTAACTATATACATTTGGTTACTGATCATTTTCTTTTCCTTTGGATTAAAATTTATTTTAAAAAAAATCTACCTAAATGAAGTTTTGGTTATTTTAATTTAGCTAAAGAAAAATCTTATGGCATAGAAGTCTTCTGAATGTAACTTTATATGTCAAAAATTTGATTACAGATTTTAATTATTAGTGATATCATTTATATTTACCTGATAGTGAGGTTTATACCACTGCTTTAAGTCCCAATCCCAAAGAATCATCTGAAAGAAAAAATAAATAAAAGATTTCATTTAGTTACAAAATGGAGCATCTTCAATTACAGATACAAAAACAGCCTAAATTTTGGGAGAGAAATTGGGGAGGTGAGAATAAAAATGATCTCTAGATGGAATATTTCATTAGTTATACAATCCGTGATTAAAAAAGCAAGAGTCAGAATAAAGTCACTGAACTAAGCTATATTAACCTTTAAAATATCTATTACCACAGAACCAAAAATATAAATCCAAAATCACATCCATTTACTAAAAATACGCGAAAAATGAGAAATCACCGCTTTCCCCCTTCCCACCCTCTCCAAAGGCTCATAATTTGTCATTTTAAACCAGTGTCAGTAGGTGGTGCTATTTCCCTAGCAACAAGGCTCTGTTGTCAAAAGCACCTTTAAAAACCTTGCCTGCGGTTTACTTAAAGCGTGAAGGAGTGGATTTATAAAAAGTTACACACAACCCTTTTGATTCACAGATTTAGCTTCTCTGTTTCTCTTCTTTATAGATTATCAGTGGTAACTTCTTAGTACTAGACTAGTTTTTTCCTGCCCGTCTCTTCCTAGCAGGCTGTGGGGCTACTTCCCCATCCAACAGACAATGCTCAAGGAGACAAAATTTAGCTCAAATTTGGCAAGCTATAGCTGCTAACTACGATTAAACCTAATTTCTTTTATATTTACTTAAATTGATAAATAAGTTTCTTCCTTTTGCCTAAATAACTGATATAATGACGATTTTCTACATAGCTTTGAACCCTAACCGTGAACATAAGCCTAGTTAATTTGTAATCCAATCACACAATTTCTAGGTACTGAAATATTTGTTTCTAGTCATCAGGTTCCTGATGCAAAAGATCTTAAAATGTTATCTCTTCTTTCATTGGTCCAATATTTCATCTAGGAGTTGACATAATTTTTTCATAAAGTTACAAATAATTTAGGCTTTGCAAGCCACATAAGGTCTCCATGGCATATTCTTTGCTTTTTGTTTTACAATCCTTTATTTCTTCCCAAACATATTTCTTCCCAAAGAAAATCCAGACATACCTAACTGCTTACAAAATTCATGGACTAGTACCTGCAAAATTGCCATGGTACAGCAACATGAAAAGAATTTAATATATATTAGTAGACTCATCAAGTTTACACAGTATTTTATATAGCCTTAAGTGTGCTTCAGGCTGTGATTTAACCAGCATATAAACTGCATTAATTAATGCAGTTTAAGACACTAATAACTTCCTAAGAACATTCACATTAAGATTAACCTAAAATCCCTAAGTTTCTTGTATACCTGTTATAAAAAGTAGTGAAAGTGTTAGTTGCTCAGTCATATCTGACTCTACGACCCCCTGGACTGTAGCCTGCCAGGCTCCTCCACCCATGGAATTCTCCAGGCAAAAATACTGGAGTGGGTTGCCATTCCCTTCTCCAGGGCATCTTCCTAACCCAGAGATCGAACCTGGGTCTCTTGCATTGCAGGCAGATTCTTTACCATCTGAGCCACCAGGGAATACATGTTCCATTTGCATGCTATGGTTACAAAACTGGCTTTTTAGTCCCAAGTGCAATACCTTACTTCAGTCCTGATTTTAGCCTGTCCAAATTTCTTTGGAGAGTGGAATGTTGACTAGCCTATTTACCATTCTTCCCATCATCATGACATTTGGAAATCTGATGTTTCCTTAAGTTCACTAAAAAAAAAGTACAGAGTGGACAGGAATGAAGACAGGACCACCAGCTGGGTCACTAAAGATTATGAGATTTGCGTCTGAGTCTGCAAACTTGCCTAACATGCTATGGTCCAATCCATACTCCCACATTCCTTCTACAAGCGTACCATCTAATGGTAACATACCCGGGCCTCATTTCTCCTCATCATCAGTCTGAGTAGAAGCTGATTTCTTGCTAACTCCAGCATACTTTCATCATGAGGGTTTCTTAACATTCCTTGCTTCCCACCTGCTACTCTGGCTTTGAATAAACTCTTGAGCAATAGCTCAGTCTGATTTGCAGTCACTTTCTCTGTGATCAAAAATACGTTTGCCAAAAAGCAGCAGGTCTTAGTCTGAAATCCCCTGCATATTAGGAACTGAAATAGATACAGTGAAAGCCACAAATTGCTGGTAGACTGACTTCTGTGTAAACTGGACAAGTAGAATATTAATGATTTTGAGAAAACAAAATTTCTGCGTAAGCAGTAGAAGATGTATGATCCAGGAATCATACAGCTGCAGCAAAACACATGTTAGAGCAGAGTTACTCAATGTGTGGTCCACAATAAGGAAGTACAGAAATGAAGAGTAAATGTTTGGAGATATTTATACCAATTTGATACAAAATTTGCTATTTCATGTCATTTGAATATTATTGCTTTTATCTGTTGAATTTGTATTCTTGGCATTGTATTACATCTTATGTCGCCAATCAAAAAAACAAATGGCTGAAAATTGGTTTTCTAAAGCTCAAGGTACTAACAAAAACAGTAACATAAATAACTCCGAATAAATGTCAAGCCTAAATCAAGAACAATACTCTAATACAAACTCACTACAAACCTGTGGGTGTGATAATACCACACAAAACCATAAAAGCAAAAATATTACTAAGCCATACAACAGTGACCATCTAAAAACTGGACTTTTTTTTTTAGACTGCATGTTATCTACTTTGAAGGTTTTATGACAGTCACACAAAATGTGAAGCCTTTTCGGTAAACCAGTAGAACTTTTCCAGAATAATCACATAAAGCTTTCTTATATGAAACTGAAGATTGCTGTGTCTAAAATAGAAGTGACATAAACTGGAGACACCATTCAGATTCTGTGCTCCCCAAAGGAAAAGCATATAATTGCCAAGAAATGTGTAAAATTAGCCACACAGATGATAAGCTTTATGCCAGAAGAGAGAACAGAACAAAACATCTCCAAAATGTATTTACTACGCAACACCTTGGGACATCACAGAACTGAAAAGGCATATAAGGTAAGAATAATTACTGTCATATTCGTACATAGCAAATAGTTTAGGGGCTTTCCTGGTGGCTCAGATGGTAAAAGAGTCTGCCTACGGTACAGGAGACCTGGGTTCAATCTCTGGGTGAGGAAGATCCTTGGAGAAAGGAATGACAAGCCTTCCAGTATTCTTGCCTGGAGAATCCCGTGGACAGAGGAGGCTGGTGGGCTACAGTCCATGGGGTTGCAAAGAGTAAATGCACACATGGGATGAATCTAGACCAGTTCTTGGTTTATGTTCAATACGGACAGCAGAAGATGGGGGGCAACTTTCCTATGTTTATCACTGAAAAACCCATACTACAAAATAGGATTTTTTTCCTATTTAATCATTATTTTGTGAACTATGATAGAGACTTGAAAATGTGCTGGAAGTAGTTCTGAATCAGTTATTGCACAGCAAAGAAGAGCCTGGCTAAACAATGAGAATATCTCTTAACTGCAGATCTATCACTGCTTTATTCACAGAAAACGGCTGGTGGTTAAAACACACGCTGGGCACGATTCAGTGGTAGAGAAATAGTGTAAGAGTAAATACATTCAATGTTTGGCCATAGAAAGTACATCTTTTCAGTGTGCTGCAGGAAAATGGAGTGCAAATCAAAACTATAAATAGCAGATAGAAGTATTTTTTGCAATAAAATGCAAAGAGCTTCTATTTCTCAAGTTTTTAAGCATGACAGTGCCCATTAACTTAGCAACAGACACCACCTCAAAAGTAATCTTCAGTGACAAATCTCTTTATGATTACAGGGTCTATGTTGAATTTCAGTATTCAGAATCAACAGTCAAAAAAACTGCTTGCTGCATTCCATTGTAAATTACAATTTTGCTTTAATTTTTTCAATTTAAGAAAATAAAGAAAAGAATCTGGTTGGATATACAGATTATGTTATATAGGTTGTGAATCTACAACACACAACCTATTTACTCATCAGTGAGCTAAAACAAATATCTTTAATGTTGCAATGTTCACTAATTTTGTTTTTAAAAACTGAGTCATTTTAATACATTTATTTAATACTGGTAGGTAACCACCACACATACTGAATACACAGTGGATGGTGGATGGGTATTAAAAGTTTAAGAAACATTGGTAGAAGCATTCATTCCTCCAAAATAACATTTAGCTCTTTTAAAATTTTACTTCCAAGTAGCCAGTATATGCTCTATATCAGTTGTTCCGAAGTCAGCAAAACCTAAACTTCACTCTCAATACCAAAGGAAATCCTATAAATAAATATAAGGATAAATAATTCAAATATTATTAAATTTTGAATCAAGTAAAAAAAGTTTTAGTGACTATGGTATGTTCTCAAAACATGGTTCTGTTATATGATAAGATGTCATTTCGTGAAAGAATGAATTTTAATTGCTGTTTTTAGAAGCTTCCAGTACTCCATTTGTCTCTTCCCATCAAATTCAAATATTACACAGTATCAGAAATTAGTACATATTTTCAGACTGTAGACATATGTTCAAAAATAACTTTAAAAACAGCATTTTCTCATAATTTAAGTAACATGTGAGGTGCCTATTATTAAAAAAAATTCTTGCAGTTGATTTGATAAAGTAAACCCAAAACTGTGCTTTTATAAACTCAGCTTTTCTTTGTGGTTAAAAAGTTGAATCCTGATAAAAGTTTCTGTTTGAATATGTTTGTAAGTCCAACATGCTTTACAGAGCTCTATGAAACCACCAACACCACAGCGAAACATCAGCAGCACAACCAGGAGATGTTATCAGGTTCAATTACGTCAATGAGGTTTTACTTCATTGTTCCCTAATGTAGCCAAGAAGAAAAACATACGTGTGTCCTCAAGTTAAGCTTAGAGAACTGTGACATTTATGTGAAATTTGAAAGATGAGCTATTATGTGACAGCTGTGAATTAACTGTTAAAACATACTTTATTTTCAGCATTTTCACTTGAGCTTCGTGTATAAATCTAGGTTAATTTATTGAATTTCAGTACTTTCAACTTTTTCTGTGCCTTTCAACTTTAGGCCCATTTAACTATATTTACTGACCATAAACCAAAAACATAAAATAAATGGACACCCTAAAAAGCTGAACTAAAACTGTACAACTGTACTTTCTAATAGTCTAAAGTGCAAGGACAGTCATCTTGACCCCTGCATGACAAATAAAGGCCCAGTCAGAAAACCTGAGAATAAGGGCCAAAAAAAGGGGGTGTGTGTGTCTCTGTGTGTGTCTCTGTGTGTGTCTCTCTGTGTGTGGTGGGGTGGAAACCTGAGAATAAGAGCCACAAAAAGGGGGTGGGGTGGGGGTGGAGGCTAGTATTACTTGGAAACTAGCTTCATTTACTATTCTTACCAATCAATCAAAACATATGATTCCAGCTGTGGTGATTTGACTGCAAGCTACGCACCAGCACTGTTATGCCTAATACACAACGGCTTCTTTAATCTTTCCTAGAATTCTTTGTGGTAAGCTTATTTCCCAGTTTCACAAATGACACAACGGAGACTAAGAAGGTGAAGTTACCTGCCCAGAGTCATATCACTAGTAAGTGGCAGAGACAGAAATTAAATTCACAGCTGTCTCATTCCAAAGCTTTTTAAGGATTCTTAAACATTATGCTAAACGGTTTTTTTTTTTTTTTTCACTTTTTTATTCAGGTATAGCTAATTAACAATATTGTGACAGTCTCAGGTGAACAACAAAGGAAGTCAGCCATACATATACACGTATTATGCTACACCATCTTATATTATCAGCATTACTATGTGCTAGTAATATGGCAGGTGCTTGACAGCCATGTAGAATCACAACAATTTTGCAAGTAACCTCATTTATATATGGAGAAGTTAAGGCTTAGTGATTATACTAATTATTCTCCATTTGCCTCTCAGATCCCTTCTCTGTCCTCCTCTCCATGATGGGGAGGCTGACCCCTACACTCTGCATCTCCCAAGCTCCCATGCAGCTGATGTCCACTTAGGTTGGGAGATGATGGCAGGAAACTGGAGTTTGGGAGGAGAGGAAAATGGTTGTGTCTTTTCTGCTGCCTCCACAACTACACCTCTTAATCAGTTGGTCTTTCCTTCACAACTTTGGCTGTGACTCTGAAACACTATTTCCATCCTTGTTCTATCAGCCTCAGGTGAGGTAACAGCTTTCTAGTGTTACTAGCTCTCTGGTGGCCTAACCATCCCTTGATCATCCTCTTAGGCTTGTCCCTTCTTTTAAGGTTTATTTGAACCACCTTGGAGTGAATTCCATTAATATTTCTTGCAATCCTAAATACAGGCACATTGTGAACCAAGTTCTATTAGGTGTCAGCTAGTAAATCGCAAAGTGAGTATCTGAACTCAGAATTACTGCCCTTCAAATTTAATTCTCTTTCTACTACTATGCTGAAAGGATAATTATTTAAGCTTTTAATGAGATTTCTTTCCAAAAACTATAAAAAAAGATCAAATCATCAGATTACCCTCCAATACCTGATCTCGTATTTCCTGCATTTCATTCTGTTACTACAGTTGAACTTGCCGAGCTCTAGTCAATGACTCACTTTTCCATAAATGGTCTAGATCCAATCTGCTGGTACTCACATCTTGCTTCAGAAGTGTCTGACTCTTTGCGACCCTATGGACTGTAGCTCATCAGGCTTCCTCCGTCCATGGGATTCTCCAGGCAAGAATACTGGAGTAGGCTGCCATGCCCTCCTCCGTGGGTTTGATCCCAAGATCCAATCCAGATGTCTACCTGAGAATGCTTCACAAGCAGCTCTCTCCCTCGCTCTTCCATCATTTTTTCTCTCTACTAAATCATCCCCATTATTCTCGTTAGACTATAAACATGACACAATTTCTCACCTCTCACACACACACCAACTTTTTCATGATCTTACACTCAGCCTCCGGGGAAGGCAATGGCACCCCACCCCAGTACTCTTGCCTGGAAAATCCAATGGACGGAGTAGCCTGGTGGGCTGCAGTCCATGGGGTCGCTAACAGTCGGACAGACTGAGCAACTTCACTTTCACTTTTCTCTTTCATGCATTGGAGAAGGAAATGGCAACGCACTCCAGTATTCTTGCCTGGAGAATCCCAGGGATGGGGGAGCCTGGTGGGCTGCCGTCTATGGGGTCACACAGAGTCGGACACGACTGAAGTGACTTAGCAGCAGCAGCAGCACACTCAGCCTCTATCCCATTTCTCTGCTCCCATTTATAGCAGAGTTCCTCAAGGGTAATGTTTACTTTTTGTTTCCAATTATTCTCCTATAATTCTCTCTGAGCTATACTAGGTGGTCCTTGAACATGCCAGGCCAACTCCGATGAAGATTTTTTTCCTAAAGCTGTACTGATAATTCAGAATTTATAGGACAGCACTTAAACGTACATTCAAGTTTGGGCTTTTTTCTCAAGAGTTCCAAACTAGAAACAACAATATTTAAAGGGAGGGTACAAATATAGGTTGAGTGGGAAAAATATGAAGTAATGAAGTCATAGAATGTTTGAAAAAGAGCTTTAATCTTTAAAAGTACCAACTAAAACATTTATAGCCTATTGAGCTTATAAGACTTGTTTTTATTATTTGATGTTCTTAAATTGAATTAAAACACCCAGTTTATTTTTAATCTTTCAGAATCATTTTAGAACAGTTTAACACACCACGGTCTTATTAGTTGTGCTAAGGGAATTCAAGCACAGAGAGTCGTTTTCTAAATATATGAAATAGCATCTATCTTACTAGTATTCTTAATCTCTTATCCACTCCAGATGTTTTCAAGTTTTTATCTACCTGCATCTCTTCTAGACCTGTGTCCTTCTAGATATATAACTTGGTACATACCTCAACTGGTTTCTCTGCCCTATCGTTAAGCAGAATTTTATCTCCATCTCAGACATGGTCTCTACATTCCTACCAAGAGATACATATTCTGGGGAGAATGTACCAAAAATAACTGAAAGAAAAAAGAAAAGGAATTGCAAGCCTGTAACTTCCGTTTTTCCCCCTAATGTGAACAGTGTTTTCCTTTTAAGTTACTGTATAATTTCCAGTGGGGCTTCTCAGGTGGCTCAGTGGTAGAAACTCCACTTGCCAATGCAGGAGACATGGGTTCAGTCCCTGGTCTAGGAAGATCCCCTGGAGAAGAAAGTGACGACCCCTTCCAGGATTCATGCCTGGGAAATCCCATGAACACCAGAGCCTGGTGGGCTGTACAGTCCATGTGGCCACAGAGAGTCAGACACAACTCAGTTGCTGAACAACAAAAATAACTTTTCAGTGTAGTTTAAGCAAAGGATTAAATTAATAGCAGCTGACATTTAAAAGACCTCACTAAAAGCTGTGACCAATTCAGGACCACGTGGTGGTGGTGGGCTACTCGCTAAGTCACGTTAGACTCTCGCAACCCCAAGGACTGTAGCCTGCCAGGCTCCTCTGTCCATGGGTTTCTCCGGGCAAGAATACTGGAGTGAGCTGCCATTTCCTTCTCCATCAGGATCACATGAGGAGTGTCTTAATAAATATTTTTATGAACAAGAGCAAAAGAGAAAAAAAAACGTTCCACACCTCAATCAATAGGAATATGCTACAAACCTGACTCTGATTTGGAAAGAAAATTGGGAAATCACAATGGTCTTCTGGGGATTTGAGGCTGATCTAAAATCAACCTAAAATCTAAAGGCATGTTCCTGTATACATACAGTAACTCAGGCAGATTGATGCCAGAGCCCAGGCTCTCAAACACTTTACTGTACTGTTTCTCAGCTCCTAAGCAGGCTGCGCCTGAGTGAACTCCGGGAGATGGTGATGGACAGGGAGGCCTGGCGTGCTGCGATTCATGGGGTCCCAAAGAGTCGGACACGACTGAGCGACTGAACTGAACTGAACTGAACTGAAGCAGGCTGCATTGCTCCGCTCCTCCCTGCCCCCACATCAACTCCATACTGCTCAGAGAGCTGAAAGATCCACAAATTGCACAGACATTCAAGTAAAACAAAGGAACTATCTAGTCCTAGGCAGGCATACCCCCTCCTAACAAAGCAAATATAATAGTTTTTTTTTCTCTGATTGCCCATTATAACTTATCTGAGAACAGATATAGTTTAAACTTAAGAATGATGAACCAACCAGTAAAATAATTATATATATATATATGGATGGAAAATAAAATAAATGCAAATTCTCTGCTGGAAGTCCCTATGTTTAGGAATTCTCCTTGACTCTCCTGATATTTAGGACTCTCTAATATGTTAATGCAGACACATGAGCTTTGTATTCCCAAACAACACAATGGAGAATCCCAATAGTATTTCGCCATGAGCAGAGAGTATATTTTGCCGATAATGTGTAATCTTTGTCCCAAGAGGAGTACTTGAAGAGGGTTAGAATACTGCCGTAGGAAAAATCTAGAAGTTCCCTCTAAGGGTTCAGCTCCAGGCTTTGATACCCTCTTGCAATCTGCCCACTCCACCCTGCCTTAGATCATTAGAACTATCAGTGCCCAGAACTATGGGCCCAGAAACCATTCAGATTATGGAAATTTCCCGTCTTCAAACATGTCCAGCCCATTTGGAGAGAGGTTGGAAATCATTGTCGGTAACAGATAAATATTGTTTGGGTAATGCATTTGAAAGAGAGCAAATGGGGATCTTTAACTAGTCTCAAGTCTTTTCATGTCCTCAAATTCCTACCTCATTGCAACTAAAAGTAAAACCTTGTTGAAGGGGGGAGGCAACCTCAAGTATGGCAAACCACAGGCAAGAAAAGAGGCTCTGAAAACCTTGTGTTTACTACATTAGGTACTCTGTTGGGAGCTTTATATATACAGGTATTATACCTTCAGCCTATGAGATCACTTTTTATAAATAATTAAAGTAACTTGTTGAGTGAATAAATGACTCATTTTTCAGTTCCTCTTGCCTCTTCCCCATAACAATTCAATTCGATCTAGATGTTTCTGATTTTTTGCCATAACCCTTTTCGCATTTTTATATCAGGCCTTGATCACTTTCAACAGCTTCCAATCAATTTTATCTACTTTATACAGTAAAATCAAACTTCAAAGCCATATATTATGATATGCCCGTGTTAGAAATATTCAGAGTATATTTGAACTTAGAGGAATTTAGAAGGTAATTCCAGTGTTCTCATTTTATAGATAAAGAAAACAAGGACTAGAGTAATTAAGTGATTTTTCTTTGTCTTTCCTACGCTCTGCCTAAACTCACTCAGCTGAAAACACCTACCTATGAGCAGTCAAGTAAAATAAATGAGACAAGTTGGTTTTAAGTGAGACAAGTCTTCCCCTAAGGGTTTGCTGCTGCTGTTGCTGTTGCTAAGTCTCGCTGGACTCTGCAACCCCATGGACTGGTGCATGCCAGGCTCTTCTGTCCTCACTATCTCCTGGGGTTTGCTCAAATTCATGTACACTGAGTTAGTGATTCTATCTCATTCTCTGCCACCCCTTCTCCTTTCATAATTCTACCAGCTCATCTTTCCAGCCAAATGCACATATGATTATCTCCCCAAACCCATGGGGGAAAATCTAACAACAAAGATCTGCTTACCACTTTCTACATCTGAGTTAAACCTTCCCATTTTCCTTGGTTCCTATTCTCTACTTCCTATTTCTTAATCTCAGTTAATGTAGCTGACCACATTAACGAAAAGAAAATACTTAGAGGCTACAATGGAGGAATTCTTTAGTAAAGGTTTTTGAAAGCAGCAACTGGAAGTTCCTTTAGAAAGCAACAATCATGACTTAGATTATTCAGTATGAACTACCACACTGCCAATATAAGAAAGATTCAGGACCACAAACAAAGAACTCTTCTTCTGTCAAATGGCTGCCTCTCCGAAACATAAAGGACATTTTACACAAAAAGGACTGTATAGGAAAGTAGACAGGTATATGTGAGAATATTTTCTGGGCTTCCCTGGTGGTCTAGTGGTTAAGAACCTGCCTTGCAGTGCGAAGGATGCAAAGGACACCGGTTTGATCCCTGGTCTGTGAAGATCCCACGTGCTGGGGAGCAACAGTCCGTGCGCCACAACCACTGAGCCAGCGCTGCAACCACTGAGCCAGCGCACCTAGAGCCTGGGCTCTGCAACAAGAGAAGCCACGGCGATGAGAAGCCCACACGCTGCAACGAGGACCCCCACGGCCAAGAGATAAAAACACACAAACCCATGTTCTACGTGTCTTCTTACCACCTGTTTATATGACTTGTCATGGGCAAAATTTTAAGTAACAGAGATACATTTACTAGGCCTTTTTCTGTGTTTTATTTATTTTTTTAGAACTGGGGCTTCCCTGGTGGCTCAGATGGTAAAAAGAATCTGCCTGCAATGCAGAAGCCCTGGTTTGGATTCCTGGGTTGGGAAGATCCCCTGGAGAAGGGAATGGCTGCTCACTCCAGTATTTGACTGCAGAATTCTATGGACAAAGGAGCCTAGTGGGTTATAGTCCATGGGGCCACAAAGAGTCAGACATGATTGAGAAACTAACATTTTCGCTTTTTCTTTCACCACTGGTTTATATAACTTCTCAGGGGTAAAATTTTAAGTGACAGAGATACATTTACTATGCCCTTTCGTGCCTTTTTTTTTTTTTAAGAACAGATTATTAAATTTAGGAGGTAGAGGTATTAAAGAAAATTATCATAAAAAGCATCAAAGTAGATTTTAATTAACCAAGAAACTTAAAAATGTATACTAAAAAAACTATTTTTCCACTTAATATTAAATTTTACCACTTTTCATTTGGCATTTTTATCAGTCAGGTGGAAATTACTCAAGTTGGCAGCAGTATTTGTTATTTGAGTAAACAAGCTTTGTCATGATAACAGATAAAAATTAAGCAAAGATAATAGCCCCATAGTGACTTGATCTGAAAATGAAAATGGAACCTCAAGTCAAAAAAAAAAATCAGATTTCCCCAGGGATCATCAAAGTATCCCACAGTATCCCAAACATATGAAACAAAATGTACTAAATAGGCAAAATGACTTTAATATCTTTTAAATACAGAGATAAATTTAACACATTTAAATAAAAATTTTACCATGTAAGAGACCACTAAACACTAATTTTCCATGTATAAAATCATGAAAATCTGGAAACCATTTAGATTAGCTAATACTACAATGTAACATGGATCAGCTAAAGAAACTGACAGATCTAAAGCAAGTTTCAAATAACTCTAGAGACCCTATCTAAAAACTTAGAGCAACTATTGACTCTTTTGTTTGCTATCAATTTATTTTCAAATATGAAGCCTTCTGACAGTGCTGCCCAAATAATACTCACCATTAGTTACTCCAACTGGCAAAGAAAAGGAAACCGACTGTTATATTAAGGTCTGTCAGTAATCAATATATTAGTAAAAATTTAAAAAGACTTCTTAACTGTCTTTCCCCCTCCCCCCTCCCCCAATTAATGGTTACTCACTCATTAGGGGACAAATCCACACAAACCTAGAATTTTGCTGAGATTAGTGAGTCTAGCACAATGGGAAATTGTGCTAATTTTTGACCATGAAACTATTACAAAATAAACTAACCTACTCTTTTTTGTAGCTGATAGTTAACGAACTCAGCTCAATAAACTATCAGCCTGGCAACATGGAGTCAGGACAGGCACTATTTACTGATTCACCAACTATTAAATAAATCAGATGCAAATTATGCACCTTCAGCCTCTAGGAGGACAAGGTCATCCCACCATCTAGCAAAGTGAGCACCTAGCACATAAGGGCTGCTTAGTAAATACCTGTAGAAAGAAATAACCGGTAACTTGTCACATTAGTTACTTATCACTTATTTTTGGTTGCATTGGGTCTTCACTGCTGTGCCCGCATGCTTTATCTAGTTGTGGTGAGCGGGGGCTCCTCGTCACTGCAGTATGTGGGCTTCTCACGGTGGTGGCCTCCCCCGTTGCCGAGCCTGGGCTCCAGGGCATGTGGGCTTCGGCAGCTGCAGCACACAGGCTCTAGAGCACAGGATCTCTAGCCGTGGTGCTGGGCCTAGCTGCTCTGCGGCATGTGAAATCTGCTCCGACCAAGGATCGAACCCGTGTCCCTTGAACTGGCAGGTGGATTCTTATCCACTGTACCACCATGGAAGTCCCACTTTTCCCATTTTATAAGTCTGAAATTTTGATATCAATACTACTAATAGTAGCTAAATATTTAGCCAGAGCTTGCTTACCGTATGACCTGCTGTCCTTGTCTTTACAATTAATCATGGCTGCGAGAGACGAAACTGACCAAGTCTACATGGCAGGCGAGTGGCAGAGCAAGAAGTCAAGCTGGCCTCTCTGCCTACAAGATCCAGAGTTTTAATGGCAGTATTTCACTGGGATAGCTGTAATTCATTATCATACTAACAGTCTCTACTATGTAAGCCTCTTTTATCCCACAGCAAAGATCAGCTTACAAAAATGTGGAAGTAAATGGGACTTCCCTGGTGGTCCAGTGGCTAAGACTCCAGGTTCCCCATGCAGGGGGCCTGGGTTCGATCCCTGGGCAGGGAACAGGAGGTCCCGCATGCTACAACTAAGAGAGTCTCCTGCTGTAACTAAGATCCTGCCTGCTGCAATAAAGATCAAAGACCCCAAGTGCCAAACTAAGACCTGATGCAGCCAAAGAAATAAGTAAATAAATTTTTAGAATGTGAAAGTAAAGAATTTGCAAATGATAAATAATTATAATACATTACTTGCCTTCCTGGCTTATAGAACTTGGTCTACTGCTGAAGCTGAGTTCTTAATCACTAAAAACAGCATTTGCTTCTATTAGAGAACAGAACAACTTTATGCAATGGAAGAAGGAGCCTACCCACTGAGAAAACCAGGGACTATTTTTGTTCCAGATGCCAGCATATAAAAGAATGTACTATCTTAAATCTGTTGTGAATATAAAATTAAGAATGTACTTTATAAAACATAAAGCACTACAGAAATGCTCAGAAAATGAGATTTCATGTGTTTATATGCTATCATCCAAAATACATGTAGCCTAGATTGCTCACACTTAAGACTATGTTAGCGTGCATTGCTGTATAAACAATTTTGCTCCCTATGCTGAATATTCTCTTTGTCCCTTCAGATCCACTCTCTAAATGGCAGTTTTCTCTTAGGAGGCTGAACATTTTGGACTGCATCAAAAGGTTGTCATCTGGCTTTGTCATGGGGGACTACAGGAGGCACCAGCAGGAGAGGAGAGGGCAGGAGGAGAGTGAGGCCGAGGTATTTATAGGTGAGGATACCATCAGCTCCCTCTGAGACAGCACAGGCTCACAGTGGCTCAATTCCTCCACTAAAGCTGCAACTCCAGTGAGGGATCTTCTGTATCTCCCAGAGCTTTATTCCTTGTCTCTTCAGGCGGTAGTAAGGGTTATTTCCATTACCTCTCTTCACACTTTTACAAATTAAAGTGAAAGTGTTAGTCACTCAGTTGTGTCCGTCTCTTTGCTACCCCTTGGACTGTATGTAGCTTGCCAGGCTCCTCTGTCCATGGAATTCTCCAGGCAAGAACACTGGAGTGGGTAGCCNTACTTGATTTTTAAAATAAAGCTGTTACAATACTAAGAAGGCCATCCAAATTTTACTCCATATGTTCGAGTGAAAGGCAAGCAAAAAAATAAGTTAGTGCGATAGCTTTTCTAAGACTGCAAGTTTCACTGGTGCTGGTTAGGAAGCATTCATATTTGGATATACACCATGGTCATTATACCTATGCAACAATATTACATCAATAACACCTTACCATAAACAACCATTTATTGAAAACTACTATGTGAGATCTCCTTTACCAGGAAACACACACACAGATACACAGTGGCTAAACAAATGCAGAACTCACTTTATCATACTTAATATAATCCCACAATGCCACTGTGATTTTCCCTAATCTTCTCTTTTCCTTAAATATTTTCATCTGTGCCACTCTCAGATCTATGATCTGTGCTCTCTCTTTCCTCTTAACTTTCTTTAACTAGCCATAAAATAAAATGATTTTAAAATATGTACTGAAGAAAACTCCACAGACATTCGCTTCAGGTTAAAACCACCTGAGCTGAAACTTTTATATTTCTCCCTCCAAAGAACTAAATTCCTTTTCCATTGTGTTAATAGTCAGTTGATCTTTCCTGTGACCCCATGTCTCAAAGATAAGGGGGAAAAAGGTGGGGCTTGGGAGACAGGGATTTAGGTTCCTGACAAAAGACAATTATGTTTGTCTCCCAAACATTACCAGTCCTAATATCTGGGCTCCAAATAGTTTATCGGATAAGCTGTAATCATTGAATAAGAGTCCCAAGGCAATGGGATACATGAGAGCAGAAAGGATAGTTCAGAATGTGAGAGTTCAATAGACCATATTAAAACACTAGATAGCTTTCAGAGGAAGAAGGAACAGAACAGAGAAAAAAGAAGAAAGAATGGGGCAGGAGGGGGGGCAAAAAAAAGACAGAAGCCTTTGTATTGCACAAAGACAGACAATAACGGTCCAGTGCTAACCAGAACCAAGGAGCAAATGTAAACAGTGCGACGGCCATACAGAGAAAGTTTAGACACAGTCATATGGGACTGCTTAAATTTAAGAGATGATGTGATGTGAAGTCGCTCAGTCNGTATTGCACAAAGACAGACAATAACGGTCCAGTGCTAACCAGAACCAAGGAGCAAATGTAAACAGTGCGACGGCCATACAGAGAAAGTTTAGACACAGTCATATGGGACTGCTTAAATTTAAGAGATGATGTGATGTGAAGTCGCTCAGTCATGTCCGACTCCTTGCGACCCTGTGGACTGTAGCCCGCCAGGCTCCTCTGTCCGTGGGATTCTCCAGGCAAGAATACTGGAGTGGGTTACCATTTCCTTCTCCAGGGGATCTTCCCGACCCAGGGATCGAACCCGGGTCTCCCGCATTGGAGGCAGACGCTTTAACCTCTGAGCCACTAGGGAAGTTCCATAAATTTAAGAGAACATTTCAAATTTATCACAGAAAACAGAGCCATGATTCCACAGCAGAAAATTCAAGGAAGGGATGAACTTTAACAGAGCTAGGAAAAGAAATTTAAATTGACCAGTACGTTAAAAAAGGCCAAACCTCAAAATTATCTATGACTTGTAAAATACAAGAGACATCAAAAGGGGCTTTTCTGCTGTTAGAACTTATCTCAGAAAGTACTTTAATCCTAACAGAGAAAGCAAAACTCTACCTCCTAGATTGTCCCATTTTTCTGTGTCAGGGATTGAAAAGATGTGAGCAAACTCTGTAATGCTGGAACTAAAGCCCAGTACAGGTAAGTTCAATTTCCCTGTAAAAATGAATTACAGTCAAAGGATATGGAGACAGCTAACACATGAGGTCATTTCTAACCAAAGGATTCTAGAAACAAACAAAGGTAATTTTCTTCTGAAAGGGAAAAGAAAAGAAAAAAACAACAGATTCCATAAAATGTAAAAGATAGTTGTAGCTGGTACCACTGGTACCCCGTGTCACAGCTCCTCAGCCCACTTTTGGTCATAGCCGTGGTGTCCTGGGAAAACTCCTCATGTTAACAGAATGCTGATTTACTGGTTTATTGATTTTTATTATTTTGGCGGTACCATATGGCATGTGAGATCTTAGTTCCCTGATCAGGGATTGAACCTGTCTGTGACCTTGCACTGGAAGGCTGGATTCTTAACCACTGGACCAACTGCCAGGGAAGTCCCCAGGAAACCACTTTAAACATGCATTAGCTCATCTTCCCATTTTTCCCATCTCAGGGCTTTTAGTGGCACTACACTGGGCCACTCACCTGTGAGCAAGCAGGTTAATCCCCAGGTTGAGGAGGGAGAGCAACCCTCAACTAACAAAAAGCAACACTGGGAATTTCCTGACCATCCAGTGGTTAGGATTCCACGCAGCCACTTCAGGATCGGGGGGCCTGGATTTGATCCCTGGTCAGGCAACTAGGATCCCACAAACCAAGTGGCACAGCCAAAAATCCTGATTGGCATTCTGAACACTTTTCAGGAAATCCCAGCATAATCTAGTCCTGGTAATACATTCATATATGGCCTTTTCCTCCTTCCTTGTTTCACTCCCCTCTACTTCCTTCCGATTCCATCCCACTCTCAAATTAAACTGACCACTCCACATCCTCGTCTTAGTCTTGATTTCTAAAGGAACCCAATCCAAATAATGAACCTGATATTAATGGATCAAAAACAAGATTTAAGGAATGAATTGCAAGAAATTAGGTAAGAAGCAGGGATCAGAAATTTGTATCAAGTCATTAAAAAATGAATGACAGTCTCTTTTTTGACAAGATTTACTGTTAGATGACAGATCAAAGAAGTGAGGAAGGTAAACTGTTCATTTCTCAAATCTGATCAAAATGGGGAAGTATGAATTATATAGCACTATAATATAAATTAATAATTGTTCAAACCTAACGGTACTGCAGGTCAACTTGGAGAGACATAGCTACTACAACACCTATAATAGTCTAATAGCATCAGTTCCGGGGAAGGCAATGGCACCCCACCCCAGTACTCTTGCCTGGAAAATCCAATGGACGGAGTAGCCTGGTGGGCTGCAGTCCATGGGGTCACTAACAGTCGGACAGACTGAGCGACTTCACTTTCACTTTTCTCTTTCATGCATTGGAGAAGGAAATGGCAACCCACTCCAGTATTCTTGCCTGGAGAATCCCAGGGATGGGGGAGCCTGGTGGGCTGCCGTCTATGGGGTCACACAGAGTCGGACACGACTGAAGTGACTTAGCAGCAGCAGCAGCAGTATCAGTTCAGGTCAGTTCAGTCGCTCAGTCATGTCCAACTTTTTGCGACCCCATGAATCACAGCACACCAGGCCTCCCTGTCCATCACCATCCCCCGAGTTCCCTCAGACTCACGTCCATCGAGTCTGTGATGCCATCCAGCCATCTCATCCTCGGTCGTCCCCTTCTCCTCCTGCCCTCAATCCCTCCCAGCATCAGAGTCTTTTCCAGTGATTCAGCTCTTCTCATGAGGTAGCCAAAGTACTGGAGTTTCACATGTATGGTATAAAATAATGGGTTCCAAATATGAACCCATAGACAAGTACCAGGAGTGCTATAAAATCACTAGGTGCATAGTCAGCATTTCTAGTGGGAGGTAGGACTGCAGAGCCTGTTTTTTATAGTTCCTCAGCTGATTCTGATGGGCACCAGGTCTGGCAATCTGTGATACAAAAGGTTTGCTTATCATATTTGTGGTGACAAAAACAAAGAGCAGAGAATACAATAATAGTAATTCAGAAATTATAAAGACTAGGAAAGGCTGACTCAAAAGATAGACTCTGGTGAAACTTGACTAATAAAATATCCAAATCCATGGATTCCCTGAATTCTATTCATGGTCTGTGCCCCTGGTAGAGGCCATCTGAAAGACATTCTTAGTGATAGAGAAGGACGTTGTGACACATGAGGAATGACTGAAGGAGTCAGAAATTTTTAATCTAGCAGAGAAATTTCAGGAATGAAGGGCAAAATGGAGGGCCACAAAAGCTGTCCTCAAATATTTCACAACTGTTATGGGGAAGGCAGTTTAGGTTATTCTCTATAGCTTCTAAGAAAACTAGGGCCAACAACTTAAAAAGAAAGAATATTTCACAACTGTTATGGGGAAGGCAGTTTAGGTTATTCTCTATAGCTTCTAAGAAAACTAGGGCCAACAACTTAAAAAGAAAGAAACAGGGAGACAGACTTTGCTTCACTGTAAGTATTTCCTTTTAATTAGTTAATGATATTCAAAAATGAGATGTATCATCTTCAGAAGGACTGAGTTATTCACCATTGGATCTGCCCTTGCAGAAGCTAGTATATTATTTAGGTATGTGTTCAAGAAAAGTAAGACTGGATGATCTTTTACTTCCTTCCTAACTTGAATATTCTATTACTTTTCATTTATGTATATACTAACCCAGATAGAAAACAAGTCATATAAAAAGCTCCTTATATCATAGGTAAGCCTTTAAGCATTTATAAAGTTAGCTTTTCTTTGAGTACTATCAGTGTGGTATAGATATTTCAAATAATGAAGAAAAAGACCACTTTCATTTCACCTTAACTATACTGTAGTTAATAAGGGCAGGTACTTAGAGGCTGTCCAAAGCCATAATGAATGATATTAAAAAAGAGAGAGAGAGAAGTGAAAAAAATCAGATGGTGAGAATTTCATTGTTAATAATTTTTCCCATTTTAAAATTATTAAAGAATAAATGTAATAACCCATCTATTTGGGTCAGAATTTAAATAATTACTCATAAGAAGTTCTATGTAAAAATAGAATTATTAGCTCATTTTTATGTTAAAATAAGCAGTTATTTTACATAGTGAATATTGTTACATAAAAATCAAGTTAATATAAATTAACTATGTGAAACCTGAAAGAATATTTGAGTTCTAAAATCACCTCTGTACTGAAAAGCCTTTCTATTTCTGAGAAAGATTTTTAAAATACACAGAAAAAGTGTTAGTGTTTTAATTCATGGATGCTGCTTCTTCAGGCCACCTGTTTCAAATCAAAACAGCTGCCCATGGTAAATGAGATTGTGACCAATTTATGATCAATATGAAGCATAACAGCTACATAACCAAGAGAACAATTAATAAGCTGCAGAACAGCTACCCATTATAAAACCAGTTCTGAAGTCTGAGGTCCAATATGAATAATGGCTCTAAAATAACACTGTCTGAAGTAATTCTTAGCATTTTAAAACATAATTTTAAACTATGTTATCTAATTTTATTAATATTTCAGGTCTATGTAAACTGATAATATAATTTATAATATGACACTATTAAATCAACTGTTATGTTACATATCGTAAATAAAGTATGGCCCCTTCATAGAAACAAAAAATTTGACAGAAAATATCAAGAACAGAGCTATAAAGGAGGAGAATTTTCAAATACTATTGAAACTATGTTGGAATCAATTCAAACTTGATTGTTATGAGATAGGTAACAACTAAGGAAAAAACAATATTAAAAAAACCCAGAAAAAGACGTGAAAGGCATCAAACCAGTCCACTAGAAAATATCAATTAAAAGCAAGAGAAGGCAACAGTGGAGAAATTTAGCAGGGAAAAGGTATAAGGAAATAGAGGATTTGAGCAACACTGTAAATCAACTAGACTTAACAGGTATATACACACAAAACTGCATACGAACATATCCTAGGATGAGTCAAATACGTTAGGACACAAAACAAATCTCAGTAAACTTAAAACAACTGAAATTATGCAAAGTATGTTCTCTGAACAATGGAATGCAACTAGAAATCAATAGCAAGGACAACTGGAAAATTCACAAATATTTGAAAATTAAACACCATATTCTTAAATGGGCCAAAGAAGAAATTACAAGTAAAGTTAGAAAATATTTTGAGGCAAATAAAAATGAAAACAACATTCTAAAACCTAAAACAGTGTTCAGAGAGAAATTTATAGCAGTGAATGCTTACATTAAAAAAAAAAAAAGAGAGAAAGATCACAAATCAAAAACCTAACAGAGTAACTTCAACTCAAAAGCAGCAGAAATAAAGTAATAATAAAGATTAAAATGGAGCTAAAGCAGAGAACAGAAAAGCAATACAATGAATCAACAAAACCAAAAGTTGGTTTCTTTCTTATCAAAATAAATTTGGTACTTTTTTAGTTAGACTGACCAAGAAAAATCAGGAGGAAATTTGCACTGCTAAAGTCTGAAAAGAGTGGGGCCATTACTATAGATATGACAAGTAAAAAGAAGCATAAGAAAATGCTATGAATTCTATGTTGTTACCTTTTAGTCTCTAAGTCATGTCTGACTCTTTTGCAACCAATAAATTAAATAACATAGGTGATATATGGCCAAATTCCTTAAAAAAAAAAAAAAAACTATCAAAACTGACTCTAGAAGAAATTCTTCAGAAAATCTGAACAAATCTACAAGAGATTCAATCAGGATTCAAAAACCTTAGAACAACAGTAAAGCTTAGGACAAGATGGCCTCAGTGATGAATTTTATCTGACTTAAAAATTTAACACCAATTCTCAAACTTTTCTGAGAAAGTGGAAGATGCAACAGCTAGTACAGGGATCCAAGTAGCCAATCTGTCGCAACTACGCATGTGAGCCCACGCTGATTCCACTACCTCCTCTCTCAGGCACTCAAAATCCATTTTTTTTTTTCATCTTTTCTGAGACTAACGCCAAATACATTTGTTTGTGGAGCCCACTTTTCCTCCCTCTGAAAATCAGAGTACTGTGTACCTGTCTCCAGCATTTGAGAACTTTCCTCATTCTCTACAGTGCCTCCAAGAAAAATAAAGGCTTTTGTTTGCTAATCTCTTTTGTAAATTCTCTCCATACCCTGGGACAAAATCCATCTGTATTAAGATGTTTGACTATGTCTGTGAATAACCACATACTCTCCTATAATCTTCACTGATCTGAGACTTCAGTTCCCTTAGGGCAACTCTAGTTCCACCCTTTACAGTTAGAAAGTAGATCACTCTCCTTGCCAAAAAAAATACTGAAATAAAACGTGTATAAAGGAGAGCTCATTTTCTTTATGATCTGAAAGCCTTACAAAATCTGCCCCAAGCAGCAATCCTGTCTCCTCTTTAAAATTCTTGCTTTACACAGACACTCCCAAAGACAACTGCACTTCAACAAGCTTTTACCAACCCTCGGGGCTCTTGCGTCCTACACTTCAGGCTATCTCTTCTGTGCTCTTTCCTGAGCATCTTTTGCTCATTTAGTCTGTCAGACTGTGTTCTGTGCCTGTTGCCAAGGCTATCCTCACCCTGAGCTCTTGTACTCCACAGTCCCGGGCACACCCAACCAACACCCAGTCCCAGGGCATCAAGCCTAGATTAAAGGCTTAGCCCTCATTTGGAAGGGACAAGAACACAGAAAAAACTAGATTAAAGCCTAAAGTGAAGTCGCTCAGTCGTGTCCAACTCTTTGTGACCAAGTGGACTGTAGTCTTCCAGGTCCTCCATCCATGGGATTTCCAAGGCAAGAATACTGGAGTGGTGCCATTTCCTTCTCCAGGGGATCTTCCCAACCCAGAGATAGAGCCCAAGTATCCCACACTGAAGGCAGACTCTTTACTGCCTGAGCCACCAGGGAAGCCCATCAAAACTAGCTTATCTGTTCTCTACTATCTTTCTTCAGTATACCACTATCTTTGATAAATTTTAAAAGGCTCTCTACCAAATCCTGAATATATGCCCTAAAAGTCAGCATACGCTGAGCCTCATGCAGTGCTATCCAATAAAAGTTTTTTTTTCTTCATTATGGAAATGTTTTATCTAATTTGATTGCCATCAGCCATGTATAACTACTGTGCACTTGAAATGTGACTAGTGTGACTGAGGGATCAGACTTTAAAATTTTAATTAGTTTTTAATCGAAGCTGCAACAGCTCTTTCTGGCTAGCCTGACAACTACTGTGTGGCCATCTCTTCTAAATAGTTCAAGTAAAGTGCTTTCTTTCACCTTGTAGTTCTAGACAATATCCCCTTATTTTTCCACACTGTTCACCAGAAGATCTAACATTCTCTCTATTTAGGATAAATCTAGTAATACTTTTTAAAGTGTCATAATGCAACTTTTTCATCTATCCCCCTTCTTTCTTCCTAGTCCTGCTTCATAACCTCAAAACAGGGAATGTTAACAGTTATCATATAGCTCCAAAGTTCCTAGTTTTTTCCTTCCTCCTTTGCATCACATTCCTGTACTCCCTATTTCTCTAACATTGGCTCTGTACCTGCTGGACTTTGTTCTATCTAGGAACTTTTCACCTTCCTTCAAATTGGAGTACAGAGGTATGATTCTCAATGCCATCACCTTCTTTTCAAGTACTGCAGTCAGTTCACATTTATCATACATTCATCTGAATGTTTTCCTTTGTTTGACAAAGAAGAAAAATGTGACATCTCTGGAAATGAGTACAATAGTCCAACAGAGTTCCATACATCTTGAATGAAGTTGAAATTTCAACGACAACTCTTACTAATTACTGTCTTCTGGATTACCATCTATACTAATCTCAAGGGCAAAGTACCCAATCACTTCTGAATTTTCAGGTTTAGTAGTATATTAAGTACAGCATAGGAACTCTGTAAGTTTTGCTAAAAAAAAAAACTGCATCAGTGACACTGAATCAACAACATGGAGTTTAGAGTCAGGACTGAGTTCAAGTCCTAGATCTGCCACTTACTAAATACATGATTACAAGTAAGTTATTTAAAATATTCTTCCTGTTTATTAATCTAGAGGAGGGATAATCATAGTTTATACTTTCTATCAAAAAGATCTAGCACACTTCTTTGGTGCACTGTACCTTAAAAAAAAAATAATCTCTCACAGGGCAGTTACCTCCAAGAATTATTGCGAAGGAGTAAATGAAGTAACTGCAAAGCATTTAACGCAATGCTTGGCATGTATTAATGCTAAACATTTTAATTGTTATCATCCGTCTAACTACTGTGTTTTCTCTTTCTGGCCAGGCATATGGTTTGGTTCTTATTAACACACTAATACCCATTAATACAAGTAATATAGTCTCTCAGACATAGTTACCAGACTGTAAACTGCCCAACTACAAGAAAACGTGTCATTTAACTATTATTCAAAATTTTCCCACCTTCTAGAGTCTCTTATAAAAGTACATTCAATGTATGGACAACTTTTGAAGAAGTATTTTAAAGCTCTGAAGTCAGTGTTGAGGAGACTGGCGAATACACTATGAAAAATTACTGCCAAAGAACAAAAACGTGAGGTAGAAAAGTGGGCTGACACTAGGAAGGAGCACAGCATATAGTACATACCATTAAAATGCAAAGTGATTTCCATAACCGAGAGAAGACATGAACAGAAGTATTATTATTATCTTTTCTTCATTATCACAGTACTTTGGGAGTACCTATAAGTGTCTCAGGCAAAAGATATCTAAGCAGTTACAGGCCAGGAGTAGACAGGGGAAAAGCACTGGGCTAAGATTCAGGAGAATACTTTTGAGTCCACATAGTCGCACCATCTTCACCTTTCTGGCTTTTAACATTTTTGTCCATAAAACAAAGGAAAAGACTATCAGAGGTTCCCAAACATCATGAGAATCACTTAAGAAACCTTTTAAAAAGTACAAATCTCTAGGCTGAGCCTACTGAATCAGAACTCTCTGGGAGCAGGGACAGGGAAACAGCGTTTTAAAACGCAACCATTGGGGACCAGTGTACTGGAAAGCTAAGACTCCCTTCTACTTCTAAATTCCATAGTTTGCACACTTCTGCTTTCTTCATTTTGATTTTCTGATAGCAAGACCTATCAGAAATTTAATCAAAATAGCTAGTCTAGCAATACTGCTAAGATTAAATGAAGTTGATCTCCTATCTGATGCCTTCTGCATGCACAGAAGTCACAGTATAACAGAAAAAGGCACTTCTTAGGAGACCTGGATCTATTTACTAGCCATAGGACCTTGGGGAAGTCATTTAACCTCTATATATTACGTTTCTCATCTGCGGGGTGCTACTGGACTAAAATGAGAATACTGTGCTAGGAAATCTCTTGTACTATAATAGCTCAGGATTTAGTATATTAATATTCTAAGCTCTCTGTAACCATGAAAAATTAAATGTAGTGTATATTGTGGTTATTAAACTTAAGTATGTATGTAATACAATTTAAAGGTTTTTCAATAGGAATGTTAAATTTACAATGTTTAATCTATGTTTCTAAAAATACATTGTTGCAAATTTAACAGTCTATAAATTATAAATGTAAGAATCTAGTTAGGTAATGATAGATTTTGAAATCCAATGAAAGGCAATCTGCACTATAATAACTGAAGAATAGAAATTCTGATCCCAGCAGGAAACACTAACTAGGAATTACCCAAAGTACAAATGCTAATATCCAAACTGTTTATGGATGGACAAAACTATAATTTTAGGAAAATTAAAAATGACAATGACAAAATCCAGACTATGTGTTCTACCCCAAAATTTTCTAATGGAAAATTCGATCAACAGCAACAAAAAAGATACCCCAGGGTACAGTTTCAAAAGGCAATATTTTTTATCCTAGCCATAATATAGATTCATTTGCTTATTGTTAGTTTCTTTCCTGGATGAATGGCTACTGACTTTTCTAAAAGACAGAGTAATGACAAACACGTGTTTCAAGAAAACAGAATTGCCATGAACCAAGGACTCATTGGAAAAAGATTCTGATGCTGGGAGGGACTGGGGGCAGGAGGAGAAGGGGACGACCGAGGATGAGATGGCTGGGTGGCATCACTGACTTGATGGACGTGAGTCCGAGTGAACTCCGGGAGTTGGTGATGGACAGGGAGGCCTGGCGTGCTGCGATTCATGGGGTTGCAAAGAGTCGGACATGACTGAGCGACTGAACTGAACTGAACTGAACTGAGGAAGGTCAGATATACTACGTCAGAAATGAACTTTCTTCCTCAGTGGCACATTTCAAGCATGACCGCCGTATGTCAGAGAGAACGGTAAATGTGAGGCACCTTTGTCACTTGCTTTTCTTTTTAAAGAAGCTGGAACAAAAAACTGACTTGGTTTTCACATCTTAGTATTTTTTTTTTAATCAAGAACAAACAGCGGAAGAGATAGTTTCTTGTAATTCACTACCATTGCCGAACCGTTTACATTCCTGTTTCTTCCATTCCATGCCTTTTTTTTTTGGCTTTCCTCATTACACCCTCTTGGTTTATGGTACCACAACCTATTCCACGGGCCTCCCAGGGACACCCTTGGGTGCTGTTTATTTAACCCATACACTTAAAACTAATTTTAAATTTCTCCTCTGTAATAACAATTCTTCCTAATTATCCTGTAAATTATTCTTACCATAATTACCATGTGTTTAACTTTAATTACAATGAAAGGAAGAGACAAAGAAGAAAGAACTTGGATTACTAGTCAAACAATTTATCCAGACCCTACAATGAAGACAAATGAAATGCCAAAGAAAACCTATAGTTCTTAGAAAGCTAAAGTGTTAGTCACTCAGCTGTGTTCTTTGTGATCTCATGGACTGTAGCCCTCCAGGCTGCTCCATCCATGAGATTTTCCAGCCAAGAATACTGGAGTAAGTTGCCATTTCCTTCTCCAGGGGATCTTCCTGACTCAGGGATTGAACTTTGGCCTTCTGCACTGCAGGCAGACTCTACTGTCTGAGCCACTGGGAAAGCCCAGTGAAAGCTAAAAGGTGCATTAATAAATATCTGAACATATTCTACATTTAAAATATACTTCTGCAAACAAAAGTGTTCACTGTAATTGATGCTTCATTATGTCACAATTATAAAAGCAAAAGGTTGATAAAAATTAGGTGGGATAAAATTCGGGGGCAAAGGTCAAAAGATTTTCTGAACTTCTTTATAAGTACTTTTCTTCTATCTTCCTCATTCTCCTGCAGCTACATTATTATCATTTTTTAAAGAATCACATTGAATGTGTTAAGTGGCAGGGAAACTTTTCCCATAGAGGGTAAGACAGTAATATTCTAGGCTTTGTGCCATATATATTCTTTCTTCTTGCTGTTGCTTTGAACATTCCTTTAAAAATTTAAGAACTACTCTTAGTTCACTGGCAGTACAAAAGAAACCAAATCCTGGATCTAGCCCAAGAGCTGTAGTTTGCTAATCCCAATGTTACTATATGCCTGTTACAATTCTGCTGCTGCTGCTAAGTCGCTTCAGTCGTGTCTGATTCTGTGCGACCCCACAGACGGCAGCCCACTAGGCTCCCGTCTCTGGGATTCTCCAGGCAAGAATACCGGAGTGGGTTGCCATTTCCTTCTCCAATGCATGAAAGTGAAAAGTGAAAGTGAAGTCACTCAGTCGTGTCCAACTCTTAGTGACCCCATGGACTGCAGCCTACCAGGCTCCTCCGTCCATAGGATTTTCCAGGCAAGAGTACTGGAGTGGGGTTCCATTGCCTTCTCCAGGATCTATAAATATTAAATCATTCTAGTAATCCTTTGAGGTTGGTGCTATTATTATGATCATCTCCATTTCAAAGCAGGGGAAACTGGGGTACAGAACTTGCCCAAGGTCACAGAATGAAGTAAATGATGGAGCTGGGATTCACATCCGGGCAGATTGGCTCCGATTCTCTACAGATTCTCTATGTACTTTCTCTATTACAAAGAACTTAAGAGTATAAAACGTAGGAATTGATGCCAATTCAGAAACCTTCCTGTTAATAAAAAAAGGAATTGTCATACTGACCACCCCCTCTACTTCCAAAGATTTTTTTTAAATGTCACAATCAGACTGGAATTCAACTTTCAGCAATACTGGATAAGAGAAGACAACAGAATCTTCCAATTTCTGAAGAACAGCAATGTCAAACAACTTAAAAGTTATACATGTACTATGTAATCAAGTCTAGGGGTGAATAAAGTCATGTTCAAGCATGCAAGAATTCAGAAAGCATACTGTCCATAGTCTTTCTTCAAAGGTTCCTTGAGAATGTACTTTACCACAATGAAGGAATACACTGAGCAAGAGAGGAACAGTTAAATTATTATGGAAGTTCAAAGGAAGAAGAAATTGTTTTTAAGGAAGAAGGTAAGTAGGATCTGATTACTCCAGAAAGAAAAGGGGGGTGGGGGGAGGAAAGGGATGAAAATACCGGAATGGGGGAGGGTAGTGAGAGCAGTAGGGAAGGACAGCTCATTTCAGACAGGGGCCATCTCTTGGTTATCCCTGTGGATTGCTCTTTGGTTAAAAAGGATCAAAATTAGCATCTGAGTAAAGTCCTCAAATCGCAGTTCTAAAACAACACAGATTTTGTTAAGAACATCTAGGAGGTTTCTAAAGTTTTCATGCTTTTTAACATGTTTATATTACTTTGTATATGAAATGTATCAAACTAATCAAATTTTGTTAATAGCTGTCAGTTTAGCAGAATCAAGGCAACACATTCTTAGCATTTATTCTACGTAACAGGCAAGGAATCATCAGTGGGGCCAAGTAGTCAAAGTTCTTTGAAAGAAAATTACTTAGCCTCTTTGTACCTCAGTTTTCCTCATCTGTTTGCCTGATCCCATGGTGAAGCGTCTGCCCGCAAGGCGGGAGACCTGGGTTTGATTCCTGGGTCGGGAAAGTCCCCTGGAGAAGGAAATGGCAATCCACTCTAGTACTCTTGCCTGGAAAATCCCATTGACGGAGGAGCCTGATAGGCTACAGTCCATGGGGTCACAAAGAGTCAGACACGACTGAGCGACTTTCCTCATCTGTAGAACAGAGTTAAACAGATAACAGTAGCAGTGGCAATGCAATACGGAGTATGGCTTTCCCAGAGTTGAGTTCAACTCTTGGCTCTGCTACTTAAACAGCTGTGTGACCCTGGAAAAAGTTTTAACTTTACCTAGTTACCTGTAAAATTGGAGCTAATTATGTAATCAATTTCAAAGGACTGTTAAAATTAAGGATGGACACAGCCAAATAAGCCGAGGAGCCCGGGTGGGAAGCCACAGACACGGCCAAGAAAAGAAGGCCCCTGTGACTCCAGCCTCCAAAAACCCACCTGAGAGGGTGGCTCCTGAGAGAGAGAAGGGCCAGAGTGTCCCTCCTGAGACAGGGGACAGTCTGCCTGGAAACACGTCTCTTCTCTGCCCTCGATCCCGGCGGGAATGACTCAGTCATTAATCAACCGG
>SJYX01018177.1:190207-214437 GCA_006410675.1 Oreotragus oreotragus | reverse complement strand
AACTCCAGGAGTTGGTGATGGACAGGGAGGCCTGGCGTGCTGTGATTCATGGGTTCGCAAAGAGTCGGACATGACTGAGCAACTGAACTGAACTGAACTGTCTAACTCAGGAGCTCCTACAGAAGATAAATGAACTGGGTGGAAATAAAGATAAGATTGTTCATGAGTTATCTTCAGTATGGTAGTGAGCATGATCTGGAGTCACACTGCTATAAAAATGTCTGGGCTTTGGAAAAATATCAATGACCATACATATTTGAGACATGTACTTTAATTACTTTTAATTATTCTATATCACTCTGATAGATAAGGCAGATATGCAACTCGAAAAGATATGCATCTATGAAAAGACTTGTAAGCATATTTAGAAGTAGTGTCATATCTTGTTTATGATAACTACATGAATAAAATGTAAATATCATAGAAATTCTGCTATTACATAAAATAATTTTTTGCTTAGCAAGGTCAAAAAACAACTCCATGAAGCAAGAGTATAGTATCATATAGCCCTGGATTTTAATTCTAGTTCTACCTGTGTTGATAAAGATCAAGATAATCTTTGTAACATCAGTTTCCTCATCTTTAAAAGGTAACTGATTAATACTTACCTTGCAAGAGTTTTGTGAGAATTCAATGAGATAGTGTAAGTAAAAACCCTACCACTGAGTTTCTAAGAATATTAAGAGGTGCTCAAAAAAATGTTACTTTCTCTTTCTTTTCTCTGATCCTCCCAACTTTTCTCCACTGCCTCTGGCATTCTTTACATTGCTAACATGAAAAGAAAAAAAAAAAAAAAATGAAGTCAACCAGTGATGTCCAAATCTTTGTGACCCCATGGACTGTAGCCTGCCAGGCTCCTCTGTCCATGTGATTTTCCAGGCAAAAATACCGGAGTGGGTTGCCATTTCCTTCTCCAGGGGATCTTCCCAATCCAAGGATCAAACCCAGGTCTCCCACATTGCAGGCAGACTCCTTACCATCTGAGCCACCAGGGAAAAGTACTGTCTAAATCTAGGTTCTTACAGTTTCTTCACAATGGTAGCAGTAAAACTATTTTAAATTTTAAATGTGACTTTCATAAAAGCACAAACATTTATTTAAACAAACTTTTAGCCTTTCAATATTAGGACAACATCATCATATTATCAGCCACATTTGGTTTGGCCAATGACCTGAAATGAACAAACTTAATTCATAATTTAAATTTTTAAATTCTAATTCTAAAATAATTCCAAAATTAAATTCTTAAAAACTCTTTATCTTTCATTAAGCACATTACTAATTATCTTATAAAACCTACTCATGTATTATAAACTCTACTGTAGGCATGTTGATAAGACCCTTCTGTATTAGATAAATGAAAGAAACGTGTAAAACTATCACATAAACAGTTCCGACATTCCTTTTCAATGATGCCTATGAGTATGCTCTTTATCACTGTCAAAATGGAATGTCATGAATCCAAAAGAGTATGTTTAAGAAGTGTGAACTTGATAATGGCTACTCTGATATTCTGGAAATTGTAAGTCTTGTAAGGTTAATTAAATTACTCACAGAATAAATAGTGCTTATTCATATAAGCACAAATAAATCTAAAATTAAAGTTCATAGCTAACAGAGGTAGGCCAAAAAAGATACAGGGAAAGAAATGAGATTTAGGAAACAAGTCTATCTGATTAGTAAATTTTATTCCAGTCATTATTTAATTAAATGTTTCATCTATCTCTGAAACCTGATTATTGTAAAAATAATGGAATTACCAATAACCCAGTCCAAAACATGAATTCATATAATAGATATAAAGGGAGAGGAGGAGAACTCTTGACTACCAAAACGTTTAACCAAAGGCATATATGTTTAACATACTTGAAGACACTTGTTTTGTTAAGGTAGAGATAGATTAGCATAGTGCCTAAGAGCAAAAGCTCTCCAACAATACTAACAGTCACTTCCTAATTGTATAATCTTGAGGAAATTAGTTCAAGCTTTCTGCACCTCATATTCCTGGATCCTCTGTCTAGAATAATAATAGCACCTGTCTTCCAGGGTTGTTTTGAAATACTAACTCAATAAACACATGAAAATCTCTTCAAAATGTCCCATGTACACAGTAAATAATATACATTAGCATCTTATTACAATCACTACTACCACTGTTGACACTTGAAAGTATCTATGATGGCTATGCAATGCAATACAATCATCAAGCAAAGCTAACAGCTGAAAAAGCTTAATTTACTAATGAATTATCACTTAAACAGAAAGCATTTATCAAGGACTCTAATGAAATGAAGAAAGAAAAAGTACCTTGGTAAACAGGTTTGGGGAGGAAGCTAGGTTCTTGCAAAAAGACATTATAAACAAATCCACCAGTTAACTGATGACAGCTCAACCTCAATCCAAGAGAAGATGGATGGATCCCAAGATGAGAAAAGGATAGGAAATGCTTAAGCCCTCCCTTGCTTTCATTTCCTTCCTTCAGTGATCTCCCAATTCTCTGTTCCCTTCACAGTAAGACTCCTCAAACGACTTTCTACTTGTCTCTTTCTACTTCTTGACCTTTATTCCTTCCACTAAACTCTCATTTCTGCCTCAACCATCCCACTGAAATAAGTCCTGAAGGCCACAAAACAGCCTTCAACTTGTCAAATTCAATGGTTAAATTCACAAACCTCATCTTGGTCAGCCTCTCAGTGTCATTCAGCACAGCTGTATCCTTAGAATATTTCCTCTCTCTGTTTCAATGACGCTTCTTTTCTGGTATTCCTAATTTCCTGGGTTCTTCTCTTCTGCTTTGTAAGTGCAAAGGTAGCCCACAGCTTAAATCTGGGTCCCCTTTTCTGCTATGGCTACACACTGCCCCTTGATAATCTCCTATGGTCTTAGACAAACCATCTCTATGCTGCTGCTGCTGCTGCTAAGTCACTTCAGTCGTGTCCGACCCTTAGCGACCCCATAGACTGCAGCCTACCAGGCTCCTTTGTCCATGGGATTTTCCAGGCAAGAGTACTGGACTGGGGTGCCATTGCCTTCTCTGATCTCTATGCTACTGACTCCTAAATTTACATTTCAGCACTGAACTCTCCCCTTAGCGCTAGACTTAAATATTCATTCATTCAACAAATCTTTATTGAACTCACACATTATGCACTCGGCATTATTACAGGCTACTGGGATACAGAGATAAATCAGAAAAAGTCTCTGAATTTTAGACAGGGAGAAAGATAATAAATAAATGTATGTATGTGTGGGGTGGGTGGTAAGTGGAATGAAGAAAAATAAAGTGGCGTATGGAAATGTAGAATGATAGGCAGTCATGGAGAGATGGTCAGGAAAAACCTCTCTTACAAGGTCACCCCTGAACAGAAATCGGTATGAAATGAGAACAAGGTCTGTGGAAATATATAGGAAGAGCATTGAAGAGGAAGAAACAGCAAGTGTAAATACCCTAAATTCAAGAATAATGCTGATACTCTGAAGCAGAGTGAAAATGCATCTGAATGTGAGATGAGAAAAGTAGAAAGTGACCAGATCTAATAGAGCATTATAGCCATGCTAAAGTGTTTAAACTTTATAGGGAGAAAAACTGGAGTACTTAATCAAGGAAGGGACATTGTAAGATACTCATTTTTAAAAGACCACTCTGGCTGCAATGTGCAAGACAGATTACATAGGGACATGACTGCTGCTGGGAGGCCACAGAAGAGGTTAGTGTAACTGTCTAGGTAGGGAGAACTGGTGATTTCCACTGAAGAGATAGTATCAGTAATCAAAGTAATCAGATTGGGCATATATTTTAAAAAGAGTTGTCAGCAGTTATTCTAAGAGACTGAATATGGGATTTAAGACAAACAGAAGGAATAAAGAATGACTGACAAACTGGGTGAATGACAGTGCTATTTACTAGCCGGAAGCAGTCACTGTTACCCACTTGGCTCTCAGATACCTCAAAAGTAGCATGGCTAAATGAAAATTCTTTATCTTCTTCAAAAACCTTGTTCCTCTTTCATTCTTCCCCATCTCAGACACTTCCACATAATCCCTTTCTATTTCCTTCTAGCACTTGTCCCTATCTGAATTATTTAGTTTACTTATATACTGTCCACTATAGTGCAAGCTCTAAGAGAGTAAAGACATTGATGGTTTTGTCCACTGCTATACCCTAGATCCTATAATATTGCCTGATATACAGCAGGCACTCAAATATTCACTGAATGGATGAGTAAATGAGTGAAAGAACCTCCTACCCTCTCCTTTGTAAGTTATTCTCTTTGGGTTAGCCAGTTAATATTAGAGCACCCAATTTCTAGATTCTCTTCTCACTAGCTTTCACAAGGTATTCTTACCTAACACTTTAATTTCCATCTATTTGCCCATTTTTGAACATTTTTACCTCTAGGCCAGAGTTCTTTGAAATCCAACCTAGTATATGCTTCTTAAGATTTCAACATGGATGAATCAACAGTATGCCAAATTCAGCAAAAGAGCTAACTAGTGACCTCAAATTCAGTAAAAGCTATCTAGTGAACTCTAACTAGTTTGCCACCAAACCTGTTCCACTTCCAATGTTCTGTATCCTAATAAACAGCATCACCATCCATCCAGATAGGCAAGTCAGAAATATTTCAATCATCCTTGATACCTCCTCCCCCAGCCCCTGGTAATCAATGTATCACCAAGTCCTGTTGACTTTATCTTGCAACCATTTTTCAAATCTATTTCCTTTTCTCAAAAGATGTTCACCATCACCCTAGTCAATCTTCTTTAGCTGAATTATTGAAATACTTCCTAATAATCTCCCCACAGTTATTTTGATGACTGTACAATCTAATTGTCCATATTTCAGCTACAATCATCTTTTCAAAAGAAAGCCTTAACATCTACTACATAAAACTTTCCAACAGCTTCTCATACCTCAGGGAGAATGACAATATGCCACCTTCCAAGGCTGGCTAGCCTAGCCCGTGAACATATTTCTGGACTAATCTCACATCCCTCTTCTTTTTGCTTTCTGTGCTACAACCACATCAGTCTTCTTTCAGCTCCTAAGCATCTCACTACTCACCTGCAACAGGACTGTATTTTTATTAGAGAATCTCCCTGTACTCAGTTTCATAGCACTTCCCTCAGGTTGTAAATACATACTTATTTTACTAATGTCTATTTCTTTCACAAGGTTATAAATGCTGTGAGAGCAGAGACTGTGTCTCACTTGCTTCACCACTGCATCTCCAGCATCCGCCAAAATGTAAGAATTCCTCAGATGCTCAGGTATGTGGATTTCTGAACCTGAGAAGTTCTCTGATGGCAGTATGGTACACTGACCGGCTAAACTAGCGCCAAAGAGCTTTGGATTTAAGTCCCAAATGCATCTGTCCTTGGAACTTTAGGAAAGTTACTCAATCTCTTAAAGCCTGAAGTACCTCATGGGATTCTGGGAGGATCAAATAGATAATGCTTAACATAGTTTCTAACACACAGAAAAAGTTCAATGTATGTTAGCTACTATTAGCTATTTTTCATTCATTCAAATAGCCATTTAGGTTGGCGAGTTTAAGTACCTTATTTTTACCCTTTTTCTAACTTATATTACCTTAACTAAATTCAATATATTTTCATAAATAACTTTTTAAGTTTTGAAAATTATATCTATTCAACATTTAATAACCAAGTACCTGCATCCTTAAAAAAAAAATCACAGCATAATAAACATATAGTAAATATACATTAGTTATCCCCTCTGAGGAAAAAATGTTATGCCAAACTGAGCAGCCTAAAACAAACTTTTTTTTTTTAATCTCATAGCTCTGGGTAAATAATCTGAAAGTGGCCGAGCTCACTGTCTGGCTCCAGTTCTCATGAGGTTGTAGTCAAGCTGTCAGTCAAGACTGCAGTCATCTTGACTCAAAAGAGTTGAAGGATCTGCTCCTAAGCTCTTCACATAGCTGTTGGCAGACTTTAGGTCTTCACAAATTTTTAACGAGGTCTGATGTAAGCAATATGATGAAAATGTCTCCCATCATTTATGAAATTGCTATGAAAGTATGCCATCCATTATGCTATTCAACAACCCCTATAAAAATTAAATAAATTTCTGTTTCACCTTATAGAAGTTTTTCTCTTGACAAATGTCACATGTCTTTTTACTATACAAAGGTGTTATTTTTTATTGGATTTCTCTTTTTATTCTGACAGTTGGTATAAATTTTTTGGTCAAACTTAATCTCCACCTAGACTTTTATAGACTCTTCTTCCCCTCCTGTCCTTACTCTGCCTTCTTTTATTATATGGCTCTTTCCTTTTATCAGCATCTTAATAATTCCATTATTAGTATATCACTTAACACTCACATACAGTAATTGGTATTGCTGCTGCTGCTGCTGCTGCTGCTAGGTCGCTTCAGTCGTGTCCGACTCTGTGCGACCCCACAGACGACAGCCCATTGGGCTCCGCCATCCCTGGGATTCTCCAGGCAAGAACACTGGAGTGGGTTGCCATTTCCTTCTCCAATGCATGAAAGTGAAAAGTGAAAGGGAAGTCGCTCAGTCGTGTCTGACTCAGCGACCCCATGGACTGCAGCCTCCCAGGCTCCTCCGTCCATGGGAGTTTCCAGGCAAGAGTACTGGAGTGGGGTGCCATTGCCTTCTCTGGTATTTGGTATTAGGAAGAGTATATGTAATCAATTATTAAATTATTAACTAATTTTTACTAGAGTTGATCATCTCAAATTTTATTTATGAAACCACCAAAAACATTTCAATTCAGTTCAGTTCAGTCGCTCAGTCATGTCCGACTCTTTGTGACCCCATAAATTGCAGCACGCCAGGCCTCCGTGTCTATCACCAACTCCCGGAGTTCACCCAAACTCATGTCCTTCGAGTCGGTGATGCCATCTAGACATCTCATCCTCTGTCAGCCCCTTCTCTTCCTACCCCTAATCCCTCCCAGCATCAGAGTCTTTTCCAATGAGTCAACTCTTCTTTAGCATGAGGTGGCCAAAGTATTAGAGTTTCAGATCAGTGATGTCCAAATCTTTGTGACCCCATGGACTGTAGCCTGCCAGGCTCCTCTGTCCATGTGATTTTCCAGGCAAAAATACCGGAGTGGGTTGCCATTTCCTTCTCCAGGGGATCTTCCCAATCCAAGGATCAAACCCAGGTCTCCCACATTGCAGGCAGACTCCTTACCATCTGAGCCACCAGGGAAAAGTACTGTCTAAATCTAGGTTCTTACAGTTTCTTCACAATGGTAGCAGTAAAACTATTTTAAATTTTAAATGTGACTTTCATAAAAGCACAAACATTTATTTAAACAAACTTTTAGCCTTTCAATATTAGGACAACATCATCATATTATCAGCCACATTTGGTTTGGCCAATGACCTGAAATGAACAAACTTAATTCATAATTTAAATTTTTAAATTCTAATTCTAAAATAATTCCAAAATTAAATTCTTAAAAACTCTTTATCTTTCATTAAGCACATTACTAATTATCTTATAAAACCTACTCATGTATTATAAACTCTACTGTAGGCATGTTGATAAGACCCTTCTGTATTAGATAAATGAAAGAAACGTGTAAAACTATCACATAAACAGTTCCGACATTCCTTTTCAATGATGCCTATGAGTATGCTCTTTATCACTGTCAAAATGGAATGTCATGAATCCAAAAGAGTATGTTTAAGAAGTGTGAACTTGATAATGGCTACTCTGATATTCTGGAAATTGTAAGTCTTGTAAGGTTAATTAAATTACTCACAGAATAAATAGTGCTTATTCATATAAGCACAAATAAATCTAAAATTAAAGTTCATAGCTAACAGAGGTAGGCCAAAAAAGATACAGGGAAAGAAATGAGATTTAGGAAACAAGTCTATCTGATTAGTAAATTTTATTCCAGTCATTATTTAATTAAATGTTTCATCTATCTCTGAAACCTGATTATTGTAAAAATAATGGAATTACCAATAACCCAGTCCAAAACATGAATTCATATAATAGATATAAAGGGAGAGGAGGAGAACTCTTGACTACCAAAACGTTTAACCAAAGGCATATATGTTTAACATACTTGAAGACACTTGTTTTGTTAAGGTAGAGATAGATTAGCATAGTGCCTAAGAGCAAAAGCTCTCCAACAATACTAACAGTCACTTCCTAATTGTATAGTCTTGAGGAAATTAGTTCAAGCTTTCTGCACCTCATATTCCTGGATCCTCTGTCTAGAATAATAATAGCACCTGTCTTCCAGGGTTGTTTTGAAATACTAACTCAATAAACACATGAAAATCTCTTCAAAATGTCCCATGTACACAGTAAATAATATACATTAGCATCTTATTACAATCACTACTACCACTGTTGACACTTGAAAGTATCTATGATGGCTATGCAATGCAATACAATCATCAAGCAAAGCTAACAGCTGAAAAAGCTTAATTTACTAATGAATTATCACTTAAACAGAAAGCATTTATCAAGGACTCTAATGAAATGAAGAAAGAAAAAGTACCTTGGTAAACAGGTTTGGGGAGGAAGCTAGGTTCTTGCAAAAAGACATTATAAACAAATCCACCAGTTAACTGATGACAGCTCAACCTCAATCCAAGAGAAGATGGATGGATCCCAAGATGAGAAAAGGATAGGAAATGCTTAAGCCCTCCCTTGCTTTCATTTCCTTCCTTCAGTGATCTCCCAATTCTCTGTTCCCTTCACAGTAAGACTCCTCAAACGACTTTCTACTTGTCTCTTTCTACTTCTTGACCTTTATTCCTTCCACTAAACTCTCATTTCTGCCTCAACCATCCCACTGAAATAAGTCCTGAAGGCCACAAAACAGCCTTCAACTTGTCAAATTCAATGGTTAAATTCACAAACCTCATCTTGGTCAGCCTCTCAGTGTCATTCAGCACAGCTGTATCCTTAGAATATTTCCTCTCTCTGTTTCAATGACGCTTCTTTTCTGGTATTCCTAATTTCCTGGGTTCTTCTCTTCTGCTTTGTAAGTGCAAAGGTAGCCCACAGCTTAAATCTGGGTCCCCTTTTCTGCTATGGCTACACACTGCCCCTTGATAATCTCCTATGGTCTTAAAAACCATCTCTATGCTGCTGCTGCTGCTGCTAAGTCACTTCAGTCGTGTCCGACCCTTAGCGACCCCATAGACTGCAGCCTACCAGGCTCCTTTGTCCATGGGATTTTCCAGGCAAGAGTACTGGACTGGGGTGCTATTGCCTTCTCTGATCTCTATGCTACTGNAAACCATCTCTATGCTGCTGCTGCTGCTGCTAAGTCACTTCAGTCGTGTCCGACCCTTAGCGACCCCATAGACTGCAGCCTACCAGGCTCCTTTGTCCATGGGATTTTCCAGGCAAGAGTACTGGACTGGGGTGCCATTGCCTTCTCTGATCTCTATGCTACTGACTCCTAAATTTACATTTCAGCACTGAACTCTCCCCTTAGCGCTAGACTTAAATATTCATTCATTCAACAAATCTTTATTGAACTCACACATTATGCACTCGGCATTATTACAGGCTACTGGGATACAGAGATAAATCAGAAAAAGTCTCTGAATTTTAGACAGGGAGAAAGATAATAAATAAATGTATGTATGTGTGGGGTGGGTGGTAAGTGGAATGAAGAAAAATAAAGTGGCGTATGGAAATGTAGAATGATAGGCAGTCATGGAGAGATGGTCAGGAAAAACCTCTCTTACAAGGTCACCCCTGAACAGAAATCGGTATGAAATGAGAACAAGGTCTGTGGAAATATATAGGAAGAGCATTGAAGAGGAAGAAACAGCAAGTGTAAATACCCTAAATTCAAGAATAATGCTGATACTCTGAAGCAGAGTGAAAATGCATCTGAATGTGAGATGAGAAAAGTAGAAAGTGACCAGATCTAATAGAGCATTATAGCCATGCTAAAGTGTTTAAACTTTATAGGGAGAAAAACTGGAGTACTTAATCAAGGAAGGGACATTGTAAGATACTCATTTTTAAAAGACCACTCTGGCTGCAATGTGCAAGACAGATTACATAGGGACATGACTGCTGCTGGGAGGCCACAGAAAAGGTTAGTGTAACTGTCTAGGTAGGGAGAACTGGTGATTTCCACTGAAGAGATAGTATCAGGAATCAAAGTAATCAGATTGGGCATATATTTTAAAAAGAGTTGTCAGCAGTTATTCTAAGAGACTGAATATGGGATTTAAGACAAACAGAAGGAATAAAGAATGACTGACAAACTGGGTGAAGGACAGTGCTATTTACTAGCCGGAAGCAGTCACTGTTACCCACTTGGCTCTCAGATACCTCAAAAGTAGCATGGCTAAATGAAAATTCTTTATCTTCTTCAAAAACCTTGTTCCTCTTTCAATCTTCCCCATCTCAGACACTTCCACATAATCCCTTTCTATTTCCTTCTAGCACTTGTCCCTATCTGAATTATTTAGTTTACTTATATACTGTCCACTATAGTGCAAGCTCTAAGAGAGTAAAGACATTGATGGTTTTGTCCACTGCTATACCCTAGATCCTATAATATTGCCTGATATACAGCAGGCACTCAAATATTCATTGAATGGATGAGTAAATGAGTGAAAGAACCTCCTACCCTCTCCTTTGTAAGTTATTCTGTTTGGGTTAGCCAGTTAATATTAGAGCACCCAATTTCTAGATTCTCTTCTCACTAGCTTTCACAAGGTATTCTTACCTAACACTTTAATTTCCATCTATTTGCCCATTTTTGAACATTTTTACCTCTAGGCCAGAGTTCTTTGAAATCCAACCTAGTATATGCTTCTTAAGATTTCAACATGGATGAATCAACAGTATGCCAAATTCAGCAAAAGAGCTAACTAGTGACCTCAAATTCAGTAAAAGCTATCTAGTGAACTCTAACTAGTTTGCCACCAAACCTGTTCCACTTTCAATGCTCTGTATCCTAATAAACAGCATCACCATCCATCCAGATAGGCAAGTCAGAAATATTTCAATCATCCTTGATACCTCCTCCCCCAGCTCCTGGTAATCAATGTATCACCAAGTCCTGTTGACTTTATCTTGCAACTATTTTTCAAATCTATTTCCTTTTCTCAAAAGATGTTCACCATCACCCTAGTCAATCTTCTTTAGCTGAATTATTGAAATACTTCCTAATAATCTCCCCACAGTTATTTTGATGACTGTACAATCTAATTGTCCATATTTCAGCTACAATCATCTTTTCAAAAGAAAGCCTTAACATCTACTACATAAAACTTTCCAATAGCTTCTCATACCTCAGGGAGAATGACAATATGCCACCTTCCAAGGCTGGCTAGCCTAGCCCGTGAACATATTTCTGGACTAATCTCACATCCCTCTTCTTTTTGCTTTCTGTGCTACAACCACATCAGTCTTCTTTCAGCTCCTAAGCATCTCACTACTCACCTGCAACAGGACTGTATTTTTATTAGAGAATCTCCCTGTACTCAGTTTCATAGCACTTCCCTCAGGTTGTAAATACATACTTATTTTACTAATGTCTATTTCTTTCACAAGGTTATAAATGCTGTGAGAGCAGAGACTGTGTCTCACTTGCTTCACCACTGCATCTCCAGCATCCGCCAAAATGTAAGAATTCCTCAGATGCTCAGGTATGTGGATTTCTGAACCTGAGAAGTTCTCTGATGGCAGTATGGTACACTGACCGGCTAAACTAGCGCCAAAGAGCTTTGGATTTAAGTCCCAAATGCATCTGTCCTTGGAACTTTAGGAAAGTTACTCAATCTCTTAAAGCCTGAAGTACCTCATGGGATTCTGGGAGGATCAAATAGATAATGCTTAACATAGTTTCTAACACACAGAAAAAGTTCAATGTATGTTAGCTACTATTAGCTATTTTTCATTCATTCAAATAGCCATTTAGGTTGGCGAGTTTAAGTACCTTATTTTTACCCTTTTTCTAACTTATATTACCTTAACTAAATTCAATATATTTTCATAAATAACTTTTTAAGTTTTGAAAATTATATCTATTCAACATTTAATAACCAAGTACCTGCATCCTTAAAAAAAAAATCACAGCATAATAAACATATAGTAAATATACATTAGTTATCCCCTCTGAGGAAAAAATGTTATGCCAAACTGAGCAGCCTAAAACAAACTTTTTTTTTTTAATCTCATAGCTCTGGGTAAATAATCTGAAAGTGGCCGAGCTCACTGTCTGGCTCCAGTTCTCATGAGGTTGTAGTCAAGCTGTCAGTCAAGACTGCAGTCATCTTGACTCAAAAGAGTTGAAGGATCTGCTCCTAAGCTCTTCACATAGCTGTTGGCAGACTTTAGGTCTTCACAAATTTTTAACGAGGTCTGATGTAAGCAATATGATGAAAATGTCTCCCATCATTTATGAAATTGCTATGAAAGTATGCCATCCATTATGCTATTCAACAACCCCTATAAAAATTAAATAAATTTCTGTTTCACCTTATAGAAGTTTTTCTCTTGACAAATGTCACATGTCTTTTTACTATACAAAGGTGTTATTTTTTATTGGATTTCTCTTTTTATTCTGACAGTTGGTATAAATTTTTTGGTCAAACTTAATCTCCACCTAGACTTTTATAGACTCTTCTTCCCCTCCTGTCCTTACTCTGCCTTCTTTTATTATATGGCTCTTTCCTTTTATCAGCATCTTAATAATTCCATTATTAGTATATCACTTAACACTCACATACAGTAATTGGTATTGCTGCTGCTGCTGCTGCTGCTGCTAGGTCGCTTCAGTCGTGTCCGACTCTGTGCGACCCCACAGACGACAGCCCATTGGGCTCCGCCATCCCTGGGATTCTCCAGGCAAGAACACTGGAGTGGGTTGCCATTTCCTTCTNAGAGAGATATTAAACTGTGTTTATTTGGTTGGTTAAATTACATGAAAAAGATTATCAAATGAGTAATAAACCAGTTATAAAGTATGGTAAAATTACTAATACAGATATCCTAGAAATTATATGGAGTTCTTAACATTTTGATACGTCCTGGTATTCCAATGAAAAACCTGTTGACTTCAGAAAAGTTAACAAAGGACTGAATGAACCAGCCAGCGAATATGCTTATAACTTTTATGGTTTCTATCTGAAAAATTACAGGTTTGAATCTTATGTTTTCCAGGAGTAGGGAAAACCTTCCTCTCAAACTAATTATGACAATAATTTGGTAAAATTATACATTATAAACAAAACAATTATATTTTCTCTCTATCTGACTCCTCCAGAAATTTGAAACTCTTAGGTTTCCAGTAAGTTTATCAAATGAGCTAGGAAAGTTATCTCACTAACAGGTACAAAAATCTCAAGACATTTTTGAGACCTTAAAAAGGAAAGAATTCACCTAGATTTTTTTAGGCAAAATCTGTGATAAGCCTTTGGTATCAGTTTCCCAGCCCTGTTTTATTTTAAAAGTTCAGTCTGAGATTCTATAAGTGTTTCAGCAAAATAAAAAATCTATGATCAATTATGGTTATATAAATCATCAGACCAAAATTAGTGAGAATAGACCTATTTTGCAAACAAGCTAGCCTTAATTTGGTTATATTTGATAAAAATGAGGGTAACTTTAGGGAGAAAAAGATGTTTCCATAAATGTTAAATCCCATTTTGTTAACTGAGGTCTACCAATGGAGGTAGTAAGACTCATTTCTTGGATAGTTCTTTGCTGTTATGTGATATTAGTGTAAAATTTAATTGAATTCTTAAAGAACACCCTAAGTTTGTTTCTGAAGCTTATTTCAGTAATCTATCTTTGGATGAAGATCAGATGCCTCATGACCTGCAACCAGGACTGGAAAAAGACATAATTTAAGGGACTGTCTCCAACCTGGATGGAAGGACTTTTTTATCAGGAACTCTTAACTAGCTCATGCACAATGAAACTCAAGGGAAATTAACTCTTAAGATTATCCCACTCCCAAAGGCCCCTACACTGGATTGGTCTACAGAGAAGACAGCTGACCTGATCTCACCTTAAAATGATGCTCAAGCAGGAGAAACTACACTACACCAGGAAGAGAAGACGACGACATCAGAGGCAGAGAGCTTGCCCGAGAAGCTGGACCTGATTCGTATGAACAAGGGAAATTAACTCTTAAGATTATCCCACTCCCAAAGGCCCCTACACTGGATTGGTCTACAGAGAAGACAGCTGACCTGATCTCACCTTAAAATGATGCTCAAGCAGGAGAAACTACACTACACCAGGAAGAGAAGACGACGACATCAGAGGCAGAGAGCTTGCCCGAGAAGCTGGACCTGATTCGTATGATCATTTATGTTTTCTTGACTTCTTAGACCTCTGCATGGAAATCAAATGCTTTTCTATCATAGGCCTGATTCTATGCTAGTTTTAGAAATCAATTCAATTATTGGGTTTGTGACCAATTATTTGTGTCAAGTTCTGGGTTACCTTGGTAAATTTCTCTACTACAAGACTCTAACTGGTTGGCCCTAAGAAAATTTACTCCAAAAAAAAATTATAGTCATATTCAGATCACTGTAATATTACTAGATGGGATCCCCTCACCGGGCCAATTAATAATGCCTGCTGTGACTCTTGCCATAAATTTGAGCTTTTTCTGTTACTCAAGCTCAATCAGAGCAACAAGAAAAGTTTCAGCAAAGGAGGAAAAAGTCACCCACAATTATGAGATGGATTTATATAGATAACACCAGGCTATGGTAATTTAGGTTTAAAGTCTCCTCTGTGTTGGAAACAATTAAATCATACTAAGGATAATCTGAGGTTACTGATATTTCTCCCAGCAATCTTGACTCCAGCTTGTGCTTCTTCCAGCCCAGCGTTTCTCATGATGTACTCTGCATATAAGTTAAAAAAGCAGGGTGACAATATACAGCCTTGACGTACTCCTTTTCCTATTTGGAACCAGTCAGTTGTTCTATGTCCAGTTCTAACTTTTGCCTCCTGACCTGCATATAGATTTCTCAAAAGGCAGATCAGGTGATCTGGTATTCCCATCTCTTTCAGAATTTTCCACAGTTGATTGTGATCCACACAGTCACAGGCTTTGGCATAGTCAAGAAAGCAGAAATAGATGTTTTTCTAGAACTCTNATATAAGTTAAATAAGCAGGGTGACAATATACAGCCTTGACGTACTCCTTTTCCTATTTGGAACCAGTCTGTTGTTTCATGTCCAGTTCTAACTGTTACTTCCTGACCTGCATACAGGTTTCTCAAGAGGCAGGTCAGGTGGTCTGGTATTCCCATCTCTTTCAGAATTTTCCATAGTTTATTGTGATCCACACAGTCAAAGGCCTTGGCATAGTCAATAAAGCAGAAATAGATGTTTTTCTAGAACTCTCTTGCTTTTTCCATGATCCAGCGGATGTTGGCAATTTGATCTCTGGTTCCTCTGCCTTTTCTAAAACCAGCTTGAACATCTGGAAGTTCATGGTTCACGTATTGCTGAAGCCTGGCTTGGAGAATTTTGAGCATTACTTTGCTAGCATGTGAGATGAGCGCAATTGTGCAGTAGTCTGAGCATTCTTTGGCATTGCCTTTCTTTTGGATTGGAATGAAAACTGACCTTTCCCAGTCCTGTGGCCACTGCTGAGTTTTCCGAATTTGCTGGCATATTGAGTGCAGCACTTTCACAGCATCATCTTCCAGGATTTGAAATAGCTCAACTGGAATTCCATCACCTCCACTAGCTTTGTTTATATTGATGCTTTCTAAGGCCCAAATATACTTAAAATAATATTCTATTTTTAAAATGTGTTTACTTTAACTATATGTGAGTGAAAATACTATCTGGTCAGCCCTTTCAATACCATAGACCTAAAAACAAGTCAAAACTGCTTAAGCTCTATAAGCATGCTGTCCCATACAACAGCCACTAGCCATATGTACCAATTTAATCAAAATTAAACTTAAAATTCCATTTAACCATACTCACCAAAATTCAATGGCTCAATAATAAACATGAATTACAAAGTAATATACATCTTTCTGTAACTTAGATGCACAAAACCAGAAGCAAGCTTAAAATAGGGCCAAAGGAAGAATGTTATCACGTTCACTGCGCAACCTGCCAGGACCAATACAAACAGTAACACACACATACATACTCTCACACATTTACAGCCTCTCTTACTCTAACCGTCTCTTCCCCCGGACTAGAATCTCTTCCCTAGTCCCTTGTCAAAGGAATGAAAAATTATCACAGGTTAGATTACCTAGGATGCTGAGAAAGTAGGCTTTCTCTTTAGTCAATAATCAAACCACCTGCTACAGTCATCAAAAGTTGCACACATACAGCTACCCCCACCAGCACCATCCAGTACTACCCAGGTTGTGGTAGAACATGTTTTCCCACAACTCTTCTGAAATACAAAACAGCAGTAGAAACACCCTGAAATCTAGCCAAATTGTATTACTTGAGATTGTTTCCATCACATGCTACTTCCTCTGCCGAAAGTGTTTTTCTTTATAATCTTTACCTAATGAAATCTTGCTATACAAGACTCTATAGACCTTAAAACACTTATAGTCAGCACAAGATACTTGATATACAATGCTTTGAGTTATTTGTATGAATGTAACTGGCCTAAAGATTATTCCTTGCATGTTTGTACTTATCATGGTGTCCTACATATAAACTGGTTATTGAATTTTTTAAATGAATATTAAATGAAGCAAATCTATGTGCCTGACAGTAAAGGATCTCAATATAATTCTTTTGTACAACTTCATGAGGCATTAAAGGAATCATAGGACAATCTCTAGCATGGTCAAAGTATTTTTAAGACATTACGTTTTACGACATTATTTAGACCTGACATTAGGAGGAGGACTTGTATGTAATTATACATACAATCTATTTCAAATCCTAAAAGATGGTGCTATGAAAGTGCTGCACTCAATATGCCAGCAAATTTGGAAAATTCAGCCATGGACACAGGACTGGATAAGATGAGTTTTCATTCCGATCCCAAAGAAAGGCAATGCCAAAGAATGCTCAAACTACAGCAAATTGCACTCATCTCACATGCTAGCAAAGTAATGCTCAAAATTCTCCAGGCCAGGCTTCAACAGTGTGTGAACCATGAACTCCCACATGTTCAAGCTGGATTTAGAAAAGGTAGAGGAACCAGAGATCAAATTGCCAACATCCACTGGATCACTGAAAAAGCAAGAGAGTTCCAGAAAAATATCTACTTCTGCTTTATCGACTATGTCAAAGCTTTTGACTGTGTGGATCACAAGAAACTGTGGAAAATTCTGAAAGAGATGGGAATACCAGACCAGCTTACCTGCCTCCTGAGCAATCTGTATTCATATCAAGAAACAACAGTTAGAACTGGACATGGAACAACAGACTGGTTCCAAATAGGAAAAGGAGTACGTCAAGGCTGTATATTGTCACCCTGCTTATTTAACTTATATCCAGAGTACATCATGAGAAACGCTGGGCTGGAAGAAGCACAAGCTGGAATCAAGATTGCTGGGAGAAATATCAGTAACCTCAGATATGCAGATGACACCACCCTTATGGCAGAAAGTGAAGAGGAACTAAAAAGCCTCTTTATGAAAGTGAAAGAGGACAGTGAAAAAGTTGACTTAAAGCTCAACATTCAGAAAACAAAGATCATGGCATCCAGTCCCATCACTTCATGGGAAATAGATGGGGAAACAGTGGAAACAGTGTCAGACTTTATTTTTTCAGGAGTACATCATGAGAAACGCTGGGCTGGAAGAAGCACAAGCTGGAATCAAGATTGCTGGGAGAAATATCAGTAACCTCAGATATGCAGATGACACCACCCTTATGGCAGAAAGTGAAGAGGAACTAAAAAGCCTCTTTATGAAAGTGAAAGAGGACAGTGAAAAAGTTGACTTAAAGCTCAACATTCAGAAAACAAAGATCATGGCATCTGGTCCCATCACTTCATGGGAAATAGATGGGGAAACAGTGTCAGACTTTATTTTTGGGGGCTCCAAGATCACTGCAGATGGTGACTGCAGCCATGAAATTAAGAGACACTTACTCCTTTGAAGAAAAGTTATGACCAACCTAGACAGCATATTAAACAGCAGAGACATTACTTTGCCAGCAAAGATCCATCTAGTCAAAGCTATGGTTTTTCCAGTAGTCTTGTATGGATGTGAGAGTTGTACTACAAAGAAAGTTGAGTACTGAAGAATCGATGCTTTTGAACTGTGGTGTTGGAGAAGACTCTTGAGAGTCCTTTGGACACAAGGAGATCCAACCAGTCCATCCTGAAGGAAATCAGTCCTGAATATTCATTGAAAGGACTGCTGCTGAAGCTGAAACTCTTAATACGTTGGCCACCTGATGCAGAGAACTCACTCATTTGAAAAGACCCTGATGCTGGGAAAGATTGAAGGCGGGAGGAGAAGGGGACGAAAGAGGATGAGATGGTTGGATGGCATCACCGACTCAATGGACAGGAGTTTGAGTAAGCTCCGGAAGTTGGTGATGGAAAGGGAGGCCTGGCGTGCTGCAGTCCAAGGAGTTAGAAAGAGTCAGATACGACTGAGTGCCTGAACTGAACTTGTACGTAATTCTCCTATGCAACCACTTGCAAAGGAGATTAGGTGTCAATCCACAGGATTATTATCTACTTTTAAAACACATCTTCTTTTAAATTTTATTTTTATTTTACTTTACAATACTGTATTGGTTTTCCATACATTGACATGAATCTGCCACGGGTGTATACGAGCTCCCAATCCTGAATCCCCCTCCCACCTCCAACCCCATATCATCTCTCTGGATCATCCCCGTGCACCAGCCCCAAGCATCCTGTATCCTGTATCGAACATAGACTGGCGCTTTGTTTCTTACATGAAAGTATACATGTTTCAATGCCATTCTCCCAAATCATCCCACCCTCGCCCTCTCCCTCAGAGTCCAAAAGTCCGTTCTATACATCTGTGTCTCTTTTGCTGTCTCGCATACAGGATCATCATTACCATCTTTCTAAATTCCATATATATGTGTCAGTATACTGTATTGGTGTTCCTCTTTCTGGCTTACTTCACTCTGTATAATCGGCTCCACTTTCATCCATCTCATTAGAACTGATTCAAATGTATTCTTTTTAATGGCTGAGTAATACTCCATTGTGTATATGTACCACAGCTTTCTTATCCATTTATCTGCTGATGGACATCTAGGTTGTTTCCATGTCCTGGCTATTATAAACAGCACTGCAATGAACATTGGGATACATGTGTCTCTTTCAATTCTGGTTTCCTCGGTGTGTATGTCCAGCAGTGGGATTGCTGGGTCATCAGGCAGTTCTATTTACAATTTTTTAAGGAATCTCCACACTGTTCTCCATAGTGGCTGTACTAGTTTGCATTCCCACCAACAGTGTGAGAGGGTTCCCTTTTCTCCACACCCTCTCCAGCATGTATTGCTTGTAGACTTTTGGATCGCAGCCATTCTGACTGGTGTGAAATGGTACCTCACTGTGGTCTTGATTTGCATTTCTCTGATAATGAGTGATGTTGAGCATCTTTTCATGTGTTTGTTAGCCATCCATATGTCTTCTTTGGAGAAATGTCTAGTTCTTTGGCCCATTTTTTGCTTGGGTCGTTAATTTTTCTGGAGTTGAGCTGCATAAGTTGCTTGTATATTTTTGAGATCAGTTTGTCAGTTGCTTCATTTGCTATTGTTTTCTCCCATTCAGAAGGCTGTCTTTTCACCTTGCTTATAGTTTCCTTTGTTGTGCAGAAGCTTTTAATTTTAATTAGATCCCATTTGTTTATTTTTGCTTTTATTTCCAGTATTCTGGGAGGTAGATCATAGAGGATCCTGCTGTGGTTTATGTCGGAGAGTGTTTTGCCTATGTTCTCTTCTAGGAGTTTTATAGTTTCTGGTCTTACGTTTAGATCTTTAATCCATTTTGAGTTTTTTTGTGTGTGTGGTGTAAAACACATCTCTTGCATACCCACGTAAACCACTTTTCCAATCTTGGGTAAAATTTAAATACAAACACACATAAAGAAACCAGAAATACAAATGTTAGAAGTTTTTGTACTATACTCTAGACACAGCGATCCTAAGACTTGGAACAATGACTAAATTTTTTCTTGTTTCTCAGCTTAAAGCATTTCTATCACTCCAAGTATTCAGTGTGCAGTATGATTTTAAAGGAAATTATTTACTTCCCTAACCTGTTCTCAGCTTCTAATCAAAGTGCAGATTTGCATGTGGCCATATTACGATCCTTGGCCCCTACTCAGACTGACTATTCCAGTTGAGAACACAAAGAGCATTTTTACCAGCTGTGAATGCTGACACTGATTCATTACCCTTCTGGTCCTCTCGCCTGCATTCTGGGTCGTGCCTTAACTTAAGACCAGTTAGGCCCTGCTCACTCTATCTATGGCACCCCATTCCAGTATTCTTACCCAGAGAATCTCAGAGATGGAGGAGTCTGGTGGGCTGCTGTCTATGGGATCGCATGGAGTTGGACACCACTGAAGCGACTTAGCACCAGCAGCAACACTCTATCTGAGAGTCTTAAAAAGCAAAATCAGTAAAGAACCAACACACGAAAAGCTGCAAATGAAATTTTATCCCCTTTTGCCCATTATATTTTTAATCAGAGCTTATAAATGTGGCTAACAGTTTCTAATTAAAATCATACTGTAATTTTTCTTGGCAAGTTTAAATAGAAATTTACTTTAAATATGGTATTCTCTGTAGCATCACTAGAAAGAATCATGTGACAAGAAAAACTTCTTAAACTCAGGAATATTCCCTTAAAAAATTATAATTTTATGTCTTTTCCCAGGCATTTATCCTCCATTTAATGGTCTGTCAAACACCAGTTTTTGAATACTCAACATGGAAATAATAAAGGCAGCTCTTTGAGCAAGAAAACTTATTGGGACAAATAATATCATTATCCTACCCATCAGAACTCTGCATTGCAAATGAGAGAAAGCCAACTCAAGCCACATTAAGCCAAAAAAAAAAAGACATTAGTGGCTTATAAAGCTGGGCAGAAACTGGCATAGTTCTGAAAGAAAAACTGTAGAAAGGAGGGCCTCAAAAAATGGGAGTAGGTCTCCTTTGGTTGGTTGGTGTGTGTGGGTGTCTCTCCCTAACCACCCTCCCCCCATACTCAACTCTTATCCCTGACAGTTTCTCCTTAGCTTTATCATTTAAGCAGAACTTAAATTACATGTATTGAGTAATGTGCCCACCTTTTTGATGGTTGAGTGGGCTAGGGTAGGGGGAGAATGGGTGGGCAAGATACATTTCTAAAAGAGGGGTTGGGTTGAAGGAAATATCCTGAGGAACCCAAAACAATTAATCAAAAAATTCAGCACCACACCTGTGCCAGATGTCACACTAGACCTTTACATATGCTATTTCCATGGAAGGCTCACAATAACATCATCAGAGTGGTTTTACCATATCCATTCTCTAGACGAGGAGACTAAGGTTCAGAAAGGTTAAGTAACAAGTAAAAGTCCTGATTTAAAAGCAGGACTAACTCCAATTCATATGTATACTCATTAACCTTTTCTATAATGTCATCCCAAATGTCTGCCAAATCAAAAACTGACAGTGATACATTGTACATTGCAACCTCTCACCAAGATAAATGGCTTAAGGGAGCTTGAACTATAAATGCAGGTATTGTTTTACTTTTAGAGGGATTCCTCAAAGTCAGGCAAGATTAAAGATACTGTGAAACCATAAACAGGAATAATATAACTAAGGACATATATCCAAATAGTAGGGCTTCCCTGATGGCTCAAATGGTAAAAAATATGCTTGCAATGCAAGAGACCTGGGTTCAAATCCTGGGTCTGGAAGATCCCCTAGAGAAGGGAATGGCAACCCACTCCAGTATTCTTGCCTGGAGAATTCCATGGTCAGAGAAGCCTGGCCAGCTACAGTCCATGGGGTCACAAAGAGTCAGTCATGACTGAGGAACTAACATTTCCACTTTCATCCAAATAGTAAGGATGTGAAAGTTAGCCAGGAGGAGGGAAAAAGGGTATTTTATCACCATTATTCTTATAAGTAATGCTCAAAATTCTCCAAGCCAGCCTTCAACAGTATGTGAACTGTGAACTTCCAGATGTTCAAGCTGGATTTAGAAAAGGCAGAGGAACCAGAGATCAAATTGCCAACATCCGCTGGATCATGAAAAAAGCAAGAGAGTTCCAGAAAAACATCTACTTCTGTTTCATTGACTATACCAAAGCCTTTAACTGTGTGGATCATAACAAACTGTGGAAAATTCTTAAAGAGATGGGAATACCAAAGCACTTGACCTGCCACCTGAGCAATCTGTACGTAGGTCAAGAAGCAACAATTAGAACTGGACATGGAACAACAGACTGGTTCCAAATCGGGAAACAAGTACCTCAAGGCTGTATATTGTCACCCTGCTTATTTAACTTATATGTAGAGTACATCATGAGAACTGCTGGACTGGATGAAGCACAAGCTGGAATCAAGACTGCTGGAAGAAACATCAATCACCTCAGATATGCAGATGACACCACACTTATGGCAGAAAGCAAAGAACTAAAGAGCCTCTTGATGAAAGTGAAAGAGGAGAGTGAAAACGCTGGCTTAAAATTCAACATTCAGAAAACAAAGATCATGGCATCTGGTCCCATCACTTCATGGCAAATAGATGGGAAAACAATGGAAACAATGACAGACTTCATTTGGGGAGGCTCCAAAACCACTGCAGATGGTAACTGCAGCCATGAAATTATAAGACACTTGCTCCTTGGAAGAAAAGTTAGGACCAACCTAAACAGCACCGGGAGGAGCCACCCCATGCCCGAGGCCAGGAGCGGCGGCTGGGAGGAGCAACCCCATGTCCAAGGAGCGGTAGCTGCACAAAGGGCCTAGAGGAGCTATCCCACATTGAAGATCAGGAAGGGTGGCGGTGAGGAGATACCCCTCGTCCAAGATAAGGAGCAGTGGCTATGCTTTGCTGGAGCAGCCGTGAAGAGATACCCCATGTCCAAGGTAAGAGAAACCCAAGTAAGATGGTAGGTGTTGCAAGAGGGCATCAGAGGGCTGGCACACTGAAACCATACTCACAGAAAACTAGTCAGTCTAATCACACTAGGACCACAACCTTGTCTAACTCAATGAAACTAAGCCATGCCCACAGGGCAACCCAAGACAGGTGGGTCATGGTGGAAAGGTCTGACAGAATGTGGTCCACTGGAGAAGGGAATGGCAAACCACTTCAGTATTCTTGCCTTGAGAACCCCATGAACAGTATGAAAAGGCAAAATGATAGGATACTAAAAGAGGAACTCCCCAGGTTAGTAGGTGCCCAATATGCTACTGGAGATCAGTGGAGAAATAACTCCAGTAAGAATGAAGGGATGGAGCCAAAGCAAAAACAATACCCAGCTGTGGGTGCGACTTGTGACAGAAGCAAGGTACAATGCTGTAAAGAGCAATATTGCATAGGAACCTGGAATGTCAGGTCCATGAATCAAGGCAAATTGGAAGTGGTCAGACAAGAGATGGCAAGAGTGAACGTCAACATTCTTGGAATTAGCAACTAAAATGTACTGAAATGGGTGAATTTAACTCAGATGACCATTATATCTATTACTTCAGGCAGGAATCCCTCAGAAGAAATGGAATAGCCAAAATGGTCCAAAAAAGAGTCCGAAATGCAGTACTTGGATGCAATCTCAAAAACGACAGAATGATCTCTGTGCGTTTCCAAGGCAAACCATTCAATATCACAGTAATCTAAGTGTATGCCCCAACCAGTAATGCTGAAGAAGCTGAAGTTGAATGGTTCTATGAAGACCTACAAGACCTTTTAGAACACCCAAAAAAGATGTCCTTTTCATTATACAGGACTGGAATGCAAAAGTAGGAAGTCAGGAAACATCGGGAGTAACAGGCAAATTTGGCCTTGGAATGCGGAATGAAGCAGGGCAAAGACTAATAGAGTTTTGCCAAGAAAATGCACTGGTCATAGCAAACACCCTCTTCCAACAACACAAGAGAAGACGCTACACATGGACATCACCAGATGGTCAACACCGAAATCAGACTGATTACATTCTTTGCAGCCAAAGATGGAGAAACTCTATACAGTCAACAAAAACAAGACCAAGAGCTGACTGTGGCTCAGATCATGAACTCCTTATTTCCAAATTCAGACTTAAATTGAAGAAAGTAGGG